>OY856188.1:224061640-224119140 GCA_963693315.1 Diogma glabrata | reverse complement strand
TGAACGATTGATTTCAATTTTTACACATAATTTTTTTATGGGTATTGACACGAAATGAGAGGGTGTCGCACAAAAAAAAAAAAATTTTTTTTTAGGGTCCAGAACAAAATTTCTCAACTTTAAGTGGTCGGAGGCACGTCTTAGAATTGACCGATTGATATAAAATTTTGCAAATAATATTTTTATGGGTATTCACACGAAATGGGAGGGTGCCGTACAAAAACTAAAAATTTTTGTTTTTAAGGGCCACCCTAATATATATATATAGTTATGTTTCATGAATAAATAAATTCTAAAAAAAATGATTTATTTAATACATGTTACATTACAGAGTTTAAAAATTAGACTAACTATAAAAACTAAATTTTATAAATCTAAAGGTACAAAACAACCACTCAGCATATTCTATTATAATATGTTTTATGATATTTGATTCTTCTATCATGTTGTTACATGTTATGTCTGGTTGATAACATTCCATCATATTTCTAGTTATGCTATTTTGCATTGATAGCACTTTTCGTGAGAAAGCAGTTTTGTTATATGACTTGATGATACTATGGGATTATAACTCCTCCCTGGGGTGATGAAAAGTCGTCCTCGACTTTTGTTACTATGCCGGCTTTCCTTAATAGGTCATTGTATGCTACTTTGGTATTTTCCAGGTTAATTGGATTTTGCACTGTTTTTGTTATCGAGCATTTACACAGGCACATATACGATAGTACAACGATTACACATATGGATGATAATGATAAACCTCCTGAAAGTGTCCATATCCAATTTTCGTGATGATATTGCTTCAAAAAAACTTGTCGTAGCAGTTTCCTGTTTTGAATGGTATCCTGTTCGATTGCTGTTATGTTCTGAACAATTTTCATTTTCCTTACTATTTGAATACTGTGAAGTGCTCCCTGGATTTCCTCATTCTCGGTTTGAATTTCATAAGCTTGAAATTCTTTGTTGTTTATCGTGGCTGTACAATTATTGATTGTTATTAAAAAATTTCCTGTTAAATTTCTGTCATCTGGTCCACAATTAGTAACTATTTCGACGTTCTTTCCATTATTTATTAGTATTTTACCCTCAGATATCCATTGTATTGCTGTGTTGATCTCCCATGTTACTTTGCAGCTGCCTTGATTTCCAAAGACTAGTGGTTTTATGCATTCATCCTTAAATTCTTTTAGATCTGTATGTTTTTGGACAAAATTGTTGTAGTTGATGGTGGTGTATAGTTTCTGTCTGTTTTTGATGAGGTATTGTGGGTAACTTTCGATAATGCTGTTATTTACAACTAGTGGAGTAAGTCTTATTGTTGTTGATGTAAAATTTTCCAATTTTGGTACCTCTAATATGTATAATAGTGTTTCCTCACATATAGCAATTTTGGGTGTTACAAATTTTAAAGCTTCGTCTGGAATTGTTATATTTACTCCTTGTTCAGTCAAAAGATTTTTTAGAACAATGATTTCTTTTAACGAAAGAACTTTGTTGCTTGGCAGTGCTATTTTGGTTCTTACTATTGCATCTTGGATGTCCTCAATAATTGCATCGATGGTTTCAATTTGCATAATTGCTGTCATAATTTCTAACTCGCTCAAAACTATTTTATTGGTTATCGATGTGTTGGTTAAGACTGCATTTATTGTTTTTGTTAGTAGCTGAATTCTTTTGTTGATCTGCTCGTTGACTTGGTATTGCTGGTTGTTTTCATTTATTAGACCATTCATTGTAGCGTTGATTAACATTAAGTCGTCTGCATCTGGGCTTCCAGCTAACCATTTCCATCCTGATCCCAATGCATCCCATCTTCGTTGTCGGAGACGTTTTGGTGGTTTTATTTGTAGTAAGTTGTTATGTAACCTTTTACATTTTTCCTTAACTATTGTATACAAATCAAGTTCATTCTTATCTATCTTATTAACTATATGTTTCATCATTAATTCTATGGTAGTTTCTAGGTTTGTTATATTAATTGGGTGTATGACCCTTATGATCCCTGTTTGAATTTTACATTCGTTTATTTTTTCTAACAGAATTGGATCTTCATGCAAATTTTTTATTTCCAATTTTTGTGTATTGATACAATTAAATATAGTCAAAATTAATAACTTTTTAAAAGTAACCATGTTTCAAAATAATAAGTAAAAATTTCAGTATACAATACTACAATACTACAATACAATATTTCAATTCAATATTCTTTTTAACTTTGGATTTAATTTTATTTATTATTGATGATAATATTATCGATTGATAAAACTGTTTTCTAAAATTTCTAATATTAATTAATTTTTATGCAATAAAAATTTCTAATGAGAATTTCTTTTATTTAGAATTTTGCTTTTATTTTTCTTGTTTTTATTAACATGGATAAGAATAGTAAAATTGGTTTGTAAGATTTGTAAAATCAGTTTTGGATAATTAATTAATTAAGATATTCAAATAAAAATTATATTGTCATAGTAAAAATTTCTGAAATGAAAAGTAAAAATCAAAATTAGTATTTCTTTAATCTTTTAATTTTATTTTTGTTTCTTTTTATATTCCTGATTGTTTTAAAAGTTTTGTAGTTTGCATTTTTAATTTTGGTTTCCAGCCCTCTTGGCTGAGATTTTGTTCTGATGTTTGGTTTAAGATAAACCAATTGATCATCATGTAATCTAGGTGGATCTTCTTTATTGTTATTTTGTCTCTCTATTCTGTTTATAACTTTTTCTAAATTAGTATTGACCGTTTTAAAAATTTGTTTGGCTTGTTCTTGTATTTCTGCCGGGTTTATTAAGTTATTTTGATTAAAAATGATCTCGTTCGGTGTGAAACCGGTTGACGAGTGTACCGAGTTATTATACAAAGCTACTGATAACTCTATCGCTGTTTGAATACTCGAGTTTGGCGATTTATTACGGTTTGTATTGAAAATTTCTATAATAGTTGAATGTGTTTTCTCAACTTGACCATTTGATTCCGATGATGATGCGTACTCCAATCGGATATTAAGATTGCTTAAGTATTCTTTGAATTGTAGTGACTGGAAAGTTGTCTCATGATCTGAGAAAATAACGTTAGGAATTCCGAATTGAGTGAAATACCTCGTTAGAGCTGTAGTTGTATCCAATAGATTTTTAGTTTCGATTAGAATCATTTGTAAATGTTTAGAAAATGAGTCAACAACGGACAAAAAATTTGTTTTGTTGATATTAAAAATATCTATGTGCACTCGTTCTAATGGTTTTTTAGTGCTCGGTCGCGGAGATATTTTTATATTATACGGTTTTCGGTCGTATTTATGAACATTGCATATGTTACATGCATTGATATGTCGTTTGATCACACTACTCATTTTAGGAAAAAAGTAGGATCGTTTGATCTGATTTACTACTTCATTCACCCCTCGATGGGCTCTTTCGTGCTCTTTAACTACGATTGCATTTTGACGCTCTTCATTTTTAACATCTTCGACCTTTTCTGTAGCGAAAACAAAATGGCCGTTTTGTGAGAAATTTTCTCGAAATACTTCCTGGATTGTCTGGTACAATTGTTCTGGTGCCAGGATTGCTGTTTGTTTACCGTTATGAAACTCTTTTATGAAATTTGTAATATCTTCTTTTTGAAATGATTTTTTCGAAATAATTACTCGTTTATAGTTTGGAAATATGTCTTCCAAAATTACTGTGTCTAGATTTGAAATTTTGAAAAATAATTGGTTCCTATAATAATTTATAGGACGACCTGCGAAGTGGATGAAATAATCATCGGATGTATCCGCAGAATGAATAGTGTCTATGTCACTATCCCTATTGGGAAGGTTTTCTGCTTCAGATTCACGTGGAGTGTTATCTGTTCCTATATTTATATTCACCTCGTTATCTACTGTAGGCATTCTGCTTAACGCATCTGCTACTACATTTGCTCTGCCTTCTTTGTAGACGACGTTATAATCGTAGTTCTCCAATTCAAGTCTCCATCTTAAGATTTTTGAATTTTTTTCGGATGATTTAATGAAAGTAAGTGGTTTATGGTCTGTTACTAACGTAAATTTGTTGCCGTACAGGTATGGTTGATATTTCTTGACAGACCATATTATAGCTAAAGCTTCTTTCTCGTTGGTTGCGTAGTTGATCTCTGTAGCGTTTAGTGTTCTTGAAGCGAACGCAATAGGTTTTTCTATATTGTTCTGGATTTGAGAGAGGACTGCACCTAGCGCAAAATCTGATGCATCCGTGGTTAGAATAAATTCTTTAGTAAAATCGGGATATGCTAAAATTTGATCTGTAGCTAAAATTCTTTTTAAGTTTTCGAAAGCTCTTATATATTCGACGTCTTTTGTGTTGACAACTTGATCTTTCTTTAAAAACTTTGACATGGGTTTGGCAATTTTTGAGTAATCTTTTATGAATCTTCTGTAATAACCTGAAAGTCCTAAAAACTGTTTAATTTGTTTAGCAGTTTTTGGTAGTGGCCATTCCAGAATTTTCTGAATTTTATCGGTGTTAGGTTTAACTCCATCTTGTGTGATTATATGACCAAGAAACTCTGTTTCTCTCTTTAGGAATTCACACTTATCCAATTGAATTTTAAGATTGAAACGCGATAATCTTTCGAGAACAGTGTTAAGGTTTTGTATATGGTTATCTAAGCTATATCCAACAATAATAATATCATCAAGATATACATGGCATATATTTCCTATTAGGTTTTGCAATACATTATTCATCGCTCGCTGAAAAGTTGCCGGACCGTTCTTTAAGCCAAAAGGCATTCTGTTGAACTCAAAATGTCCCTTGTCTGTTGAAAAAGCTGTTTTTTCTTGAGATTTTGGGTCTAAAGGAATCTGATGAAAACCTGATTTTAGATCTAAGGTTGAAAAATATACAGATTTTCCGAGACTGTCTAGAATTTCTTCTATTTGTGGGATTGGAAATTTATCATCTACTGTCTTTTCATTTAGTTTACGGTAGTCGATGACAACTCTTACTTTCCGTTTGCCCGAAGCATCTTGTTTTTTCTGAACGACCCAAATTGGTGCCGAATAAGGACTTTTAGAATTTCGGATAATGCCACTGTCTAGCATTTCCTGAATTTGTTCCTCTACATCAGGTTTAAAATGATGTGGGTATCGATATGTTTTCGTATAAACCGGATTGTCGTCTTTTGTTATAATTTTATGTTTAATTATTGTTGTTGATGACAAATTCTCGTTCTGTTTTAACAGTACTGCTTGGTTTTTAAAAATTGTATCGAGTAAAATGTCTTTTTCATTTTTACTTAAATGTTCTGTTCGGATTAGGCTTTTGATAGTGTTTCTATCAATTATTTCATTTTTACATGGAATTGGTTCGAATGTTTCGAAATTGTTAACATCTAATTTCAGTTTTGGTAATGTTTCCGGTGGGTTTGGACAATTTGTCAACACCGTCATTGTTGTATAAAAATTTTCCGCTTTGTATAAACCGGGTTTGATTATTATATCGCTATTTAATTTTTGAAATTCTGGTACAAACCAGTCGCCATTGTTTGTGGTTTGTATCGTAATTATATGATTATAAAAATTTTCCTCAGGGTAATACCGATCAAATTTGTAATTAGAATTGTTTAATAAAATTGAGTTTGTCTTATAATCAATTTTGGCATTCATTTTAGCCATTGTTTCTGAGCCTAATATTCCATCAAAAAATTTATGGAATTCAAGTTCAAAATAAATTTGTGCTGGTAAATTATTACCTAGGAGATTAATTTTAAAATTTTTATCGCAATTATGTGTACCTAAAATATTCTTTATTATAATATTACTTGAAGATGTTTTTGAATTTTCTAATGAACTATAAGGAATTAATCCTGGTTTGATTATATTTTTATTGGCACCAGTATCGATTAAAAGTGTTACAACGCGGCCCAATCGTTCATTGTAGCACTTCAAATATGGGAGAAAATTTAGTCTTCCGTATCTGAATTCGCGTTTACGCAAAAATTTCCATTATGTTCATCTTCTTTATCTTCAACTAAATATTCGATTTCTGAACTTTGGGATGAATCTTCTTGAGTATCCTCTGTAGTTTCGTGATTATTTATTATTTTTTTATTAAATGTATTTCTTGAACGCATAGAAAGATCCACTTCCATTGGTGTTGGTCTTTCTCTTACCGAATAAGTCGGTTTTTTCTCATAATTTGAAAAATTTTGATTGTGTTTTGTTTGAAACACGTTAGTTTTGTTTTGACTAATAAAACCGTGATTTTGTTTTTGTGGTGTATTCTGAAATACTTGTGTGTTGGTTTTTCTTGAATTACTTGAAATTTGTTCATTGCAATTAAATTTGCAAAGAAATGCATATGCCTCTTCAATACCTTTTGGTCTTGCAGCTTGCGCATATCCAAAATAGGGTTTGCGTAGTCCTGATAGAAATGCAGCTAATGCATCTTCATCGATAAATGCATTGATAGCATGCCACGCATTATTGTACAAAATATTTTGTTTGGATAATGATTTAATATTTTGAACTATTTCTTTTATTTTATTGTAGTATCCGTGGATACTCATTGTTTCGTTTTGTTTAGTCGCCCAAAGTTGTGACTTATAAAACGATAGTTCTTGCCGGTCTCCTAAAGATTCCTGCAAGATTTCTTTTGTTTCATTAAATGTTTTGGGATTACCAGCCAGACATAGTATATCTTTGGCTTTCCCCTCTATTTTGTTGTTAATAGTTTGTAAATAAAGACTATATTGTTGTTCTGACACTAATGGTTCGAATACACTCAGTGTGTCTTCAACTGTCTTTATCCAAGCCGAAAGTTGTTTTCTATTCCCATCGTACGTGGGTATTGATTTTATTGGATCAGGGATCCTAAATAAATCTAGAGCATTTGCCCTATTTGTAACCACGGGAATTTGTTCCTGAATTTGTGGTTGGGGTTGCTCTAATTTTTGATTGAGATATGTCAACAATTGATCATGCTCACCTTGTTTGTTATTTAAATGTTGCAACTGTGCACCAATTGCCTCTAGTCGCTCTAAAACTGGGTCCATTTCTGAGTTGGCTATATTTCTATTCAGATCGAATATATCTGCCAATTTTTTCTCATAAAAAGGATATAATAGTATTAATTTGAACTGTCTCTATCTTGTAGTGGACAGTGTGACAGGTTGGCGTCTATCTGGTAGTGCGCGCGTTTGTCAATTTAGTAACACTATTTTATATGATTTTAGAGTTATTTTTGGAAATATTTTGGATGTGTGCCTATCTTGTAGTACACGCTTCCATGAAAATTTTGAAATTAACTGTCGTGGATGACTAACGTTATTTTTGAAAACTTTATATATAAAATACGTTCACAAACACAAAATTTTCACTAAATATAATCACAATAATCACAATATAAAAATAAAATAAAATAGGTTACCTGGTAATACGTATTCAATGTAAACGTCTATTTTGTAGTGCGTTACCTTTGAATCGTATCTTTCGTCGTGTTGAGCTGGTTCCAAGTGAAGTTGATATATAGTGTGGTGGAACCTCAAATCCTCTTCGCGTTCTTATAGGAACTTCAGCTAGAGATGTCTGATAAAAAAAAATTTCACCTTATTTTACCGCGACGGGTTCACTTATTTATTGGTTTTTATTCACCAAATTATTACACTACACTTTACTATAACACTCACAAGACCGCACGGCTGCGCCAGTTATGTTTCATGAATAAATAAATTCTAGAAAAAATGATTTATTTAATACATGTTACATTACAGAGTTTAAAAATTAGACTAACTATAAAAACTAAATTTTATAAATCTAAAGGTACAAAACAACCACTCAGCATATTCTATTATAATATGTTTTATGATATTTGATTCTTCTATCATGTTGTTACATGTTATGTCTGGTTGATAACATTCCATCATATTTCTAGTTATGCTATTTTGCATTGATAGCACTTTTCGTGAGAAAGCAGTTTTGTTATATGACTTGATGATACTATGGGATTATAACTATATATATATATATATATATATATATATATATATATATATATATATATATATATATATATATATATATATATATATATATATATATATATATATATATATATATATATATATATATATATATATATATATATATATATATATATATATATATATATATATATATATATATATATATATATATATATATATATATATATATATATATATATATATTAGACTGGTCGTTAAAAACTAAATTTTCCGAGACGCCCCCTAGAAAAATTCTTTGTGGTCAAAAAACCACAACGGCACTAATTTTTTTTTTTTTAAGTCAAAAGAACACGTGCCGCAAAATCATCGAAGTTTATTTTTTGATAAAATTGTTAATATCTAATAAAATATGCAGATGTCAAAAAAAATCATTTAATCTTTTTTGTAGGAAATTTAATTTTCTACAAAAAAGGTCCAAGTAATTTTTTTCCTAAAACCTATATTTCTGATGATATTTTGAAATAAAACTTGAAATTCTTCAATACTCGTAAAACCAAATGATGAAAATTTCGACGAAAAAGTACTAATTTTAATTTTTTTTCTCACGATTATTTTTTTATACATTTCATTCTATAGCATAAGAAAAAAATTAGGACTTTTCCGTCATCTTTATTTATTATGTTTTTTAAAAATTACGAAAACTTACAAGTTCATTTTCAAAATATCTTGAGAACTATACGTTTTCGGGAAAAAATGACATGGACTTTTTTTGTAGAAAATTAAATTTCCTACAAAAATGGTTATGTGATTTTTTTTGACATCTGCATATTTTATGAGATATTTGAAAAAATCTACGAATTTTTCAAAAATTCAACTTCGACGATTTTGCGGCACGTGTTCTTTTGATTTAAAAAAAAAAAAAATAATGCCGTTGTGGTTTTTTGACCACAAAGAATTTTTCTAGGGGGCGTCTCGGAAAATTTAGTTTTTAACGACCAGTCTAATATATATATATATATATATATATATATATATATATATATATATATATATATATATATATATATATATATATATATATATATATATATATATATATATATATATATTAGGGTGTCCCAGAAAAATGAAAATTGTTTTTTTTTAACGCATACCCTTTAATTTTTTTTCTTTTATGTCAAAACAACTGTAAATAAAATTTCATGCAATTTAAATAACAGTAACCCGTGCCGACTTGCACCTAAATATTTCAATACTTGATTGTGTACTATAGCGCGCATACCTGTTTTAATGTGCTTATAATTTCTAAATGTCTTGTCGGTTATACGAATTTTTCTTGAAAAATAAATATGTCTGTCGAACTACTTAGTTCTAAACAAAAAATATACCTAAAAGCCCAAGTAACATTTTTGCAGTAGATTTTAAAATTATAACAGTCAAATGTTGTATAATTCCTCTATAGATATGGTTAATGTTGCAAACAAAATTATAGAAGTAAAATACTCGATAATATTCTTTAAAAATATTTTTCGGAGTAAGTTATACAACATCAATAGAAGCAAAAATTGTCGTAGAAAAAAATGATAATATATATGTTATAAACATTTATAAAACATCTTATAAGAAGGTTTTACTGAAAAGCTTGCATAAACCCTGTGTAACAATTTCAACTAGCAGTTAGAGAGGTTGATTGCGCAAACAAAAGATTTAACATAAGGAACTTTTAGTGAGAAAATTTCTAGTTAAGCCATGTTACTATATGGCTATAGTTGGAAGTAAATATGTCATTTACATTATATTGTGTAGTATTTATTCTACAACTAATAAGCATTTTAGTTCAGTTTGATATTAAATTATTTAATAAAAACTGTATAGCTTAAACAAAGAATTATTAGTTCATATATTAAAATAGTTAAATGATAAACAGTGATTTGAGTTTTTAAATAACCAAGTTCGAAAAAGGATATAATTAGTGTTTGTAATTTTTATTAATTCAATCAATAAATAATGCAGAATGTAAAAAATTTAACTTTCTAATTACAGATTTTATGAAAGTTATTTTAAGGAAAATACATTTATGGGACGATATGTTCGATGGCAAAATTTTTAAACTTAGCCAGCATTAAGGGTATTCATACAATAAAATATGAATTGGAATTCTTTTGCTAGTTTAGTTTTAGTTAAGTTAATGTTAAAATTTTGGTTTGTATAAAACAAATTTCGTTAAAAATTGAATTCGTTTTACTTTAGATTTTTGTAGCTAAATCTTTACTATGACATGTTGAATCATTTCATTTCATTCACTAAATTTATCTTTAGATTCAACAGTTCATTCAGTTCCAGTGAAATAAAATTTTTATTGATAAAAAAAATGAAAATAAGAGATATCGTCGGCGACAAAGCATTTACGTGGAACTACATATTAGAAAAATGGGGAGGAATCTCACAAAACGATTTATTGTGATTCTAAACAAGCTTTAAAAAAAAATCACTATCAATAAATAAAAAAAATATTTTTTTTTGATTTATTGATAACAAAATTTTATTTTCAAGCTTGTTTAGAAACATTTTAATAATATTTTAATTTTGTTAGTAAATTAAAATATAATGATGGTTTGATCTCCAAGTTGTTTAATTAGATTTAATAAATCGTATTTTGAGCTTTCTCTCAATTTTTCCAAAATGTAGTTACACGTAAATGCTTTGGAGCCGTCGATATGATGAGTAGATATGCGTTAGACTGTCAATTCAAAAGTACCGAGATCCGTGAGTAGCGATAATAAAAATATATAATAATTGATATACAATTTAATTTAATATGTACTAATAAATTTTAAAAATTATTAAAATAAAACAAAATAATATGTTATTTGTCGTATTTCATTATTATTCGCACCTTTTTCTTCATTTTTTGGATTTTGTTTTCCTCTATAGCTGATGTATAAAATTCTCAAGTACTATAAATATTTTCAAAGTATGGTAAAATAAATTATACAGGGATTTATGTAGTGCAAAAGGTTTGATAAATCCTCGATAATATCGTGAGAACAAGTTTATACAAGAAAAAAATTATGGTTGTGTAAGGCCTAATACAACATAAGATTTTTCGCCTTTTTATGTTCTATAAAGGTTGAATACATGTTTTTGGCGGTACTCTAAATCATCAAATTCCTCGATTAGGATACTCCCTAAATATTTATAGCGATTTTAAAGAAACCAAAATGCTACTTGGGAGGTAACCCAAAACTTCCTTTAAATGGACAAGCTCTCGTATAGTATTGTTGTATAATATATTGTTTTTTAATATAATACATTTCATACGAAAACAAAGAACAATTGTTGTGCCAAAACTGAATAGTTCTATAGACACGTTTGGAATGTTATTTTAGATTGAAAACTCAAGACAAAGTGCAAATTCTCTGCTGTGATACTATAACTACTTCGAAAACACATCGTATGTGTGCGCGTTGAAAAAAATCAATATAGAAAAACTTATTTTCGCTTGCAACCATCACATGTACGAGCTGGTGTAAAAAAGTTTTTTTGAAGTGAAAATAAAACAAGTGCCTATAATAAGCCCGGACATTCCACTTTTTCAAAAAATTAGAGATCATTTGCAAAAAGTTGATCTCCATAAAATAGAACGCTATAGAGAAAAGGTAGAATGGTGCCTGTTTCCAAAATTGATAAATTGAAAGTAGATTAAATAATAATATAAATAATAATTAAAAAGGAGATATCAATGCTTGAAGCATTTCAGCTGTATCGTTCAGGTAGCGAAATCCGAAATTCGACGTCCACGCCGTGCTGCCTGGGTAATGCTGACAGAATTAGGTTGGTGTATTGGAGACAAGCAGAGTAAAAACTGCTTAGTCAATGACGCTACATCACGGCGAATTGGCGACTTAAAACCAATGTGACTCAAGCGTCTGTTCTCCATGTCAGGGGCGGCTTGGAGCGGGCGTCTGTCTTGAATCAAGCGGCTCGCTATATAAACGTGTAAAAAGGTTGTTTCTGGTGACCTTAATATGCAGAACGGACCCATTCACGACAATTTGGGTTGGGCCTAAGGTTAACACCCTAACCCCGGAAAAAAACTCATATGTTAAATTTGGTTATCAAAAAAAGAATAACAGACCCGGACAAAAAAACACAATTTTACCTGGACGTGAAAAAGGACCAGACTACCGAATCGGAACGTGGAACGTGCGCAGCCTGAGCGCTCCTGATGCTCTTATAAGTCTGGAAACAGAGGCTGAGAGGTATAGGATGGATATTATTGCTCTACAAGAAATTAGACAGCCGATAATCGGAAAACAAGATTTAGATAGTCACTCTCTATATTGTAGTGGTCATCCTTCCCGAAGAGAATTTGGTACTGGCTTTCTTGTTGGTGCACGCATACAAGAAGCCGTGATGAAATTCATCCCGGTCAGTGAGAGGGTCTGCTACCTACGTGTACGTGGTACATATAACAATATTTCTCTTATTGCCGTGCATGCACCTACTGAAGCTAAGACCGTCGACGAGAAGGATAATTTCTACATAGCACTGGAAGAGGTTATGAAACAAACACCAACACGCGACTTCATTATGGTTCTTGGTGACTTTAATGGACAGGTTGGAAGAGATATCTCTTATGGAAATGTGGTAGGTCCCAACAGCCTGCATTTGAATTCGAATGATAATGGTGAGAGAATGACTGAGTTTGCATTATCAAATAATTTGAGAATTGCCAGTACGTTCTTTCCGCATCGATCGATTCATAAACAGACTTGGGTCTCACCGAATGGAAACACTCGAAATCAAATTGATCACGTTCTAGTAACAGCAGGTTTCTTTTCGAGCGTTCGGGATGTGCGATCCTTTAGAGGTGCATACATCGGAAGTGATCACTTCCTTGTATGTGCAACGATAAGGTTCCACTTCCCAAATCCAGGCATTCCAAAATTCAATCAACGGAAACGTTTTAACATCTCATCATTAAAGAATGCTGAAACAGAAGAGAGATATCAAATCCATATTGCCGAAACATTGGAGAAATCAGAAACCATTAATGGAGACGTCGATAAGTCATGGTATTTGCTCAAAGATGCTGTTTTAAGCGCTGCTGAGGGAATACTTGGACGACCACAGAACCACTCCCAGAAGCCATGGATGGATCAAGCATGCCTTGACGCTATTCAATACAAAAGAGATTGCTATCTGAAGTGTCTACAAGGACGCAACACCAGGTCCACGAAGGAAAACTATAAACTGGCAAGACAAGCCGTTACAAAGCTATGTAGACGAGCGAAGAGAGAATGGTGGAAGAGACAGTGTGAGGAGATTGAAAGCTTCAATAAGGAACATCAATCGCGTAACTTCTTTCAACAGGTTAAAACCTTAAAGAAGGGCCCTCAAACTAGATCAACTGCTATTCAAAATGAAGATGGGGAGCTACAAGTAGACCTTAAAAATATTTTAGATACTTGGGCCGCTTATTTTGAGAATCTTCTCAACTTAAGTGACCAGCAACAAGTCGGGCGACGAGCAAAGCTTATTCGTGCGTCAAAGGTACATGTAGCCGAACCAACCAAAGAGGAATTCGATGCGGCGCTGTCAAAACTAAAATGCAATAAAGCACCTGGTATCGACGATATAACATCCGAAATGATTGTACATGGTGGCGAAACTCTATCCTTAAGATTGTTTGAACTTGTTCAAATGATCTGGCGGACTGAAACCATGCCACAGGACTGGAACACAGCTATGCTGATACCAATCCATAAAAAAGGTAATCGCCTACAATGTGCAAACTACAGAGGAATCGCTCTCCTCTGCACAGCATATAAGATCTTTTCCTACATTTTGCTATCCAAAATCAATCCTTTTGCTGAACAACTGTTTGGAGAATATCAGTGTGGCTTCCGGCGGGGCCGAGGTACCACCGATGCACTTTTCTCGATAAGGATGATTTTGGAAAAGTGTCGAGAGTTCAACATACCTGTGCACCAACTTTTCATTGATTTCAGGCAGGCCTACGACTCTCTCGAACGAGAGACTCTATGGTCTGCTCTGGTGTCTATGGGAATTCCTGGTAAACTGGTATCACTATGCAAAATGACAGTACAGAACTCTCAATGCTGTGTACGAGTAGAGAACGAAATATCAAAGTTTTTTAAAGTCGACTCCGGTTTAAGACAAGGTGATGCTGTCTCTCCTATTCTTTTTAATCTAGCCTTGGAATATGTGTGCCGTCAAAAGAAACTACCGACTAATAACAATGTCTTGTCAATAAACTCAGTACAGATGATTGCTTACGCTGATGATGTTGTCATCCTCGGCCGAAGTGAAGCTGTTATGAGTGAGACTTTCAAGTCGCTTGAGAGTGGTGCTAGGAAAATTGGTCTGCAAATTAACTACAATAAAACCAAACATATGAATGTTTCAAGAGAGGCTGAGAAGAAAGATTTGATGTGCGGCGATGAACGAATTGAGGGAGTTGAATCTTTTAAATATTTGGGATCAATGCTTGACTCAAACAACAGCATACTTACAGATATTAAAGCTCGAATCGCTGCAGGTAATCGAACTTTCTACTCAATTAAACCTCTCCTTGGATCACCGTATGTATCAACTAACACCAAGCTCAAGTTATACAAGACATTGATTAGACCGGTTGTGATGTATGGGTCACAAACGTGGACCCTTACACAAAATGACGAATCGCATTTATCTGTATTTGAGCGTAAGATCCTACGCTACATATTTGGTCCACTTAAGACAGACGATGGGGAGTATAGAACCCGGTATAACTTTGAGATCAGAGACCTTCTTGAGGGTCCTGATATAATAGGTTGTATCCGTTCTAATAGGATTGCTTGGTTTGGGCATGTTCTACGAGCCGATTCACAGTCTGGAATGATTAGAAAAATGTACGTTAGTACCCCAGGGAGTGGTAGACCGCGAGGTAGACCACGACTACAATGGGAGACTGACGTAATAAACGACCTTAAAAAAATAGGCTGCCATGGTAATTATGTCGCTGTTGCGAATGACCGTGGTGAATATTCAAAGCTGATTAACCTGGCAACGCTCCTACATGGAGCATGAACGCCTTTAAAAAAAAAAAAAAAATAGTTGTTGTAATGAAAAATAATATTAAAATATGGAGGGACTGAAATCTCAAGCTCTGAGATATCAAGACTTCGGTCTGGGTTAAGGATTTTGATATAGTTTTCGGCAAAAAACTTTTATGAGGACATTGCTTTTAGTTTTAGGCAGCGATGTATATCAAACATAAAACTCTTTGTTAAAGCATAAATATTTTTTTATTTCTGTTTAGAAATTTATTACAAAACTAACACGAAATATAATTAAGTGCCGGAAAATTATAACAGATCATAAATTAATATAACTTAGTGAAAAGATGAAACACCCCGCAAACTACTCAAAAACCTCTCCATTTAACGTTTCAAGAAAATATTACAAAACCAAATATTCATGGTTCTTTCAAAATTCAAAACACATTCTAAAAATTAAAATAAAATAAAAAATTCTAACTTTTTTTAAAGTTCTAAAAACATTCCAAAAATTATTACAAAATCAAAGATTGAAACTTTTTTCAAAAATTTAAAAATTTTTAAAATATTCCAAATATTATAACAAAATCAAAAATTTCCATGTCCAATTTCATGTTCGATAACATTTCATGTCAAACAAATAATTAATTTCATATTGTTCCAAAAAATTAAGTAAAATGAAAATCATTCTTTTGACACACTTGACAACTTTTTTTTGACAAACTTATAATACAACAATCTAGATTTTGGTTTCACAAACCAATACCGACCATCAAAATTTCTCCAAATTCAATGTTCCTATTCTTAACCACTTAAAATGAACGTTTTTAAGCAAAAAATATGCAAATTTCCTTGTTTTAACGCACTTGACGATTTTTTTTGACACACTTCCCGTACAGTTATCGAACACATCGTCCTTTTGGCTCTTACAACTGAGTAACCCTATTTTTAGAAACAAAAATTTTTGAGATCCAGCGGTTTTCTAGATTTCGTCGGTTGTGACGCCAGACAGACATACAGTTTTTTTTAGAATCAGTAAGTCCTAAAACGTCGATAAATGCCGATAAATGGGGTAAGAATTTCGTTTTTGGCTCGAGAATGTAATACTTAGGACTTTCAGACCGAAGTAATATTTTTTTCTAATTCATTGGCGCAGTAAAACTTTTAATTTAAGTTTTTAAGGTCAATTGGAAAAAATTAAGCGGGTATGCGTATAAAATTTTGCAAAAAAATTTTTGTTCTCTATGTCTTGGGACACCCTAATATATATATCTGTAGGTGGGAGGTAAACTACACCAAGTCACATTTTTAAAATTTTACAGGAAAGCCAAAAAACTGTTTGAAAAAGGACTATTTACTATGGATTTGGACTATTTAAAATTGTTCTATCTCGAAAACTACACTAGTTAGGACTCAGTGCTATTAACCTCTCGTTAGAGAACAAAATCCTGATTCTCACAGTATAAAAAAACGTATTTTGAAAAAATTGGACTTGGTGTAGTTTACCTCCCACCTACAGATATATATATATATATATATATATATATATATATATATATATATATATATATATATATATGTATATATATATATATATATATATATATATATATATATATACATATATATATATATATTGTTACGATTGCAGAAAAATCTAGACGATTACAGAAAGATCTAAACGGTTACGGTCACTTCCAGGAAAATAAAATCAACAAAACACAACAGAAAGTGAATGAAATAGTGTTGTTGTTGTTGTACATGTTCTTAGAATTAAGGTCTATTTGTTTTATGATTTTATAAATCAAATCAACGTAACGTAAAATAATCGAATATTCTAATATTTTCTCAAGGTTTCTAAAAAGTTACCTAGAAATTTCTAAAGATTAAGCAGAAGGTATATAAGGAAATTGTTTCTTGTAGTTTTTAATTAGTTTGTTTTAAACCTGCGATTGTGAAATTAAAATTATAAAAGTGATCTTTAAATTAGTGAATAAAGTTATAAGTGTTATTGAGTAGAAATAATTTGTGTATTATTTTGAACGTTGAGTTACTGGAAATTTCTACAATAAACCGTTGGAGTTTCTGAAGCTGTTAAAAGAATATTCTAGTTAGGAATATTGTTTGCTGTATTATTTTCCTGTTGTTGTGGAACAATCAAGGAGTTGAAGACTTAATAAAACCTGGTGTTTGTGCTCACTAATCAGTGATCGAACTCAGGAAGAGATTGGGAATTACGTTTATCGAATTGTGAGTTAGGCCAATCCGAAGGAAGTTTGGAAAAACGTAACATTGGTGACGTCGGTGGATTAGTTGGCTGTTATAAATGGTTTTATTAAGTGATTTGAAGGTTCTTGAGTTAAAGAAAGAACTAGAACAACGTGGATTGTCAACAACCGGAAACAAAACTGAATTAAGGCTTCGAGAAGCTATGGAAGCTAGAGGAGTAGTTGTGGAAAGTTACCAGTTTGGAGTGATTAGTACAAATGCTGATTCAATAGCAGCTAATGAGGAGAAAAGTTCTGTTGCGGAAACAACAACCTCATTGCCACCTGCAAATTGTGATTTTACGCAGTTAATGGCTATGATGCAGCAAATGAATTTGAATATAAGCCAGACAAAACAAGAGATTAGTTGTAACATCAATCAACAAATGGCTGCTACTAAGGAAGAAATCAGTAGCAACATCAATCAACAGCTGGAAATAGTCAACAATAACATGGCTGTTAGTAAGGAAGAGATTACTGCAACACTTTCTGCAAATAAAGATGAGATGAACCAGCAAATAAATGAGTTGAATATTAGCATAAATCAACACTTGGACGAGAAACTTCTACAATTGTCAACGGCATTCGATGTTAAAGTCGAGAAAATTCAAACAGAAATGCCGGAATTTGAGCGTGATTTAAATAAGGTCGTAACTAAAGTTGACGATTTTGAGAAAAGGTTACAGGATGTTGAAACGGCTAAAGTTACTTCACAGGTGGTACAACAGATAGCAAATATTAAATTGAAACCACCATCGTATGACGGTACCACATCTTTCGGCATCTTCAAGTTCCAGTTCGAGACCGCAGCAGATCAAAATGTTTGGAACGCCGAAAATCGTCTTGCTGCATTGATAGTTGCACTTAAAGGGGAAGCAGCTGAAGCATTACAGGCAGTTCCAGAAAACGATCGCAAAAGTTATGCTGAAGTGATGAATGCATTGGAACGTAAATATGGTAGCGACCATAAAAAGGAATTATACAGAATTGAGTTAAAAGGTCGCTTTCAACGGAATGAGGAAAGCCTTCAGGACTATTCTTCGGCAGTAAAACGCCTTGTACATTTGGCACACTCGAATACTCCACCGAATTTTATGGAGAAAATGAAGATCGAGGCGTTTACTGATGGTATTCGTGATCCAGAAACACGAAAAGCAGTAATGTTGTCGCCAAAAGCAACATTCGCAGAAACTATTGCTTATGCCTTAACGAATGAAACTGCGCAAGCAATTATTAAACCATCAATTAAAATACGCCGGGTGGAGTTGGCTGATGAAAACAACTACAAGTCAAGACCACGAGAGAGTGTCAGAAGTGATAGAATACGATGCTGGTTATGTGGCAAGTTGGGCCATATTTCGAGGGAATGCAGAGATGTGAGAAGGAAACGAACAAGATCAGCATCGCCTAGGCAGCGACGTCCAGCAGAAGAACGGGTGCAGCAAGCTAGGGAAGACGATGGAGCATCGCCGCATCAGTTAAACTACAACGAGTCAGCCTAAAGGGGCGTAGGCTGGCTCCCACAACCGATTGCCCCATAACCTTCATCCATGTTTCGAGATTGACAAGGGGAGGTGACAGCCTTACTGTTAGGGCTAATATTGATGGAAAAAGTTGTGTCATCACGTTAGATACGGGAGCAACAAATACAATTGTCCGCACTGATATTGTGAAAGGGAAACTAAAACCAGCAGGGAGATACCGGATGCAGACAGCTACTGGCGAAAGTGCAAGTATTAAAGGAAAGAAAGTGGTCAACTTTGAAATCGGGATTACTCACTTTCAACATGAAGTGGTTGTAGCTGACATTGTGGATGAAGTCATCCTGGGAATGGACTTCATGAGGCCAAATGGATTCGTTATTGATGCTGGCAAAGGAGTACTCACGTACGGAAATGTTGAGTTGCCACTCACGTTTATTGGTGAAGATTCAAATTGTGTCCGTCGAATACTATTGGATCACAGAGAAAAGCTGCCACCCCAATCAGAAACAATCATTTGGGGAAAATTGGAAGGAGGTTCTGGGTCACCCAGGTTGTGGGTTGTGGAGGCCAACAAAGAAGAACATCAAAATTGTAAAGAAGTCGTTATAGGGAAAACCTTAGTTAGATCGGATGCTGATTACAAAATACCAGTAAGAGTTTTAAATCTGTCAGATACCCAGAAAACAATGAAGAAAGGATCAATCATAGGACAATGTGAAGAGGTAGCTAAAATAATAAAGTGCGAGCAGAAAAACATCAATTGCTCGGTCAACACAAAACAACAAAAGGCAGAAATAGAACAACTTGTGCAGAAATGGACAGAAGGGCTTTCAGAAGAGCAGAAGAAAGCAGTACGTCAATTGTTGGAGCAACACAAGTCTGTATTCTGCAGTTCACCTGATACCGGAGCAGAAAAGCCGATACGTCAAGCACCAAGGAGATTACCATTGGCTAAAAGAGAGGAAGCTGATAAAATGGTAAGAGATATGAAAGAAGCTGGTGTAATTGAGCTTTCAGACAGTCCCTGGAGCTCACCTGTGGTGTTGGTTGGCAAGAAAGATGGGAGCTTGAGATTTTGTGTTGACTACAGGAAACTAAACATAGTTACTAAGAAGGATAGCTACCCATTGCCTAGGATTGATGATACACTAGATACATTATCGGGTTCAAGATTGTTTTCAACACTGGATCTGCAGAGTGGTTACTGGCAGGTGGAAGTTGCAGAGGAAGATCGGGAGAAAACGGCGTTCAGTGTAGGTAATGGACTATGGCAATTTAATGTCATGCCATTTGGGTTATGCAACGCTCCCGCAACTTTCGAGAGATTAATGGAACGGGTACTTAAAGGCTTGCACTGGAAAACATGCCTTGTATATTTGGATGACATCATCGTCATGGGTAAAGACTTTGATGACCACTTGAAGAACTTGGCGGAGGTACTGGAAAGGTTGCAAGCAGCTGGTTTAAAATTAAGTCCCAAAAAGTGTTCACTTTTCAAGGAAGAAGTAAAATATTTGGGACACAAGGTTACGGCAATGGGAATTCATACAGATTCCGACAAGATTGCAGCAGTTATGAGCTGGCCAAGACCAAAGAATCTACATGAACTACGAAGCTTCCTTGGATTGTGCACATATTACAGACGGTTTGTGCCAGGATTTGCCAATGTTGCCAAAAGTCTGCATGAGTTAACAAGAAAAGATAAAGCATTTGAATGGAATGAACCTCAGGAACAAGCATTTGTGGAGCTCCGAAGGAGATTGTGTACGGCTCCAATTCTATCCTATCCTATACCAAATGTTCAGTTTATTTTGGATACTGATGCCAGTAATGAAGGTATAGGAGGAGTATTGTCGCAGAAAATAGATGGTCAGGAAAAGGTGATAGCTTATTTCTCGAAAATGTTATCAAAGCCGGAGCGAAATTATTGTGTTACCCGGAAGGAGTTATTGGCCATTATGGAATGCATCAAACATTTTCATAAATACTTGTATGGTCAGAAATTTCATCTCAGAACTGACCATGGTGCGTTAAGGTGGTTACTCCAGTTCAAAAATCCAGAGGGACAAGTAGCACGTTGGATCGAACGGTTGCAGGCGTACGATTTGGACATTGAACATCGAAAGGGTACTGCACATGGGAACGCTGATGCATTATCGAGACGACCCTGTCAAGTTGAATGCAAGCATTGCAGTCTTCAAGAAAATAAGGCGAACATCATCGATGTACGATTACTACAAGTGCTACCTGACGATGAATGGACAGCTGAAGCCATAAGAAAAGATCAATTAGAAGATCCGGATATTGCACCCATCATCGAGTTCAAGGAAAAGGGTTGCAAACCAGTATGGGGAGAAATTTCTGATAAAACTCCAACTTTGAAGGCGTACTGGGCGTAATGGGACAGTCTCCAGTTAGAGAATGGATGCCTAAAGAGAATATGGGAAAGCTCAGATGGCAAGATAAAGCAATCCCTTACAGTGGTACCAAAAGGGAAAATAGAAGCAGTACTGAAGGAGTATCACGAAGGAATGAGTGGAGGTCACCTTGGGATCAATAAGACTCTTGCAAAAATGCGACAACGGTTTTACTGGTCAGGGACTCGGCAATCAATTGTGGAGTGGTGTCAAAAATGCGATAAATGTGCGGCGGTGAAAGGACCCGTACGAAGAAGTCATGGAAAAATGAAGCAATACAATGTAGGTGCTCCATTTGAAAGGATCGCAATGGATGTAGCGGGACCATTTCCAACAACTGATAATCAGAATAAATATGTGCTTGTGATCATGGACTACTTCAGTAAGTGGCCGGAAGTGTGTGCGATTCCCAACCAGGAAGCAACCACAATCGCTGAAGCTGTGATAAATAATTGGATTAGCCGCTATGGAGTTCCTATGGAGATCCACACCGATCAGGGACGGAACTTCGAGTCAGCTGTATTCCAGGAAATTTGTCAAATGCTGGGGATTAACAAAACGAGGACGACAGCTTCACATCCACAGTCAGATGGGATGGTTGAGAGATTCAATGCTACTTTGGAGGAATTTCTAGCAAAAGTGGTCAGTAAGAATCAACGTAACTGGGATCAACACATTCCTTTATTTTTGATGGCATACAGATCAGCAGCTCATGACACCACGACCATGACACCAGCTCAAACTATTTTTGGAAGTGATTTAAGACTTCCTGGTGACCTCAAATTTGGAGCGGTACCATCAACATCATTGTCTGCGCAAGAATACGTCAACCGAATCAGGAAGAACCTTGAGGATATTCACAATCTTGTTCGGCAGAAGATACAACTGACCAGTGATAAAATGAAAGCCCGATATGATATACGATCTAATAATAAAGGTTTCGAAGAAGGACAATTAGTATGGCTACACAACCCACAACGAAAACGAGGGTTATCACCAAAACTGCAAGCTGCATGGGAAGGACCTTACAACATTATAACGAAGTTGAATGACGTAGTTTATAGAATTAAGAAAGGCCATCGAGGCAAAGCGAAAGTAGTACATTTGGAAAGATTGGCCTTATACAAAGGAGAGCTAGATCCTGTTCGGGACGAACAGGCTTAAGTGGAGGGTATTGTTACGATTGCAGAAAAATCTAGACGATTACAGAAAGATCTAAACGATTACGGTCACTTCCAGGAAAATAAAATCAACAAAACACAACAGAAAGTGAATGAAATAGTGTTGTTGTTGTTGTACATGTTCTTAGAATTAAGGTCTATTTGTTTTATGATTTTATAAATCAAATCAACGTAACGTAAAATAATCGAATATTCTAATATTTTCTCAAGGTTTCTAAAAAGTTACCTAGAAATTTCTAAAGATTAAGCAGAAGGTATATAAGGAAATTGTTTCTTGTAGTTTTTAATTAGTTTGTTTTAAACCTGCGATTGTGAAATTAAAATTATAAAAGTGATCTTTAAATTAGTGAATAAAGTTATAAGTGTTATTGAGTAGAAATAATTTGTGTATTATTTTGAACGTTGAGTTACTGGAAATTTCTACAATAAACCGTTGGAAATTCTGAAGCTGTTAAAAGAATATTCTAGTTAGGAATATTGTTTGCTGTATTATTTTCCTGTTGTTGTGGAACAATCAAGGAGTTGAAGACTTAATAAAACCTGGTGTTTGTGCTTACTAATCAGTGATCGAACTCAGGAAGAGATTGGGAATTACGTTTATCGAATTGTGAGTTAGGCCAATTCGAAGGAAGTTTGAAAAAACGTAACAATATATATATATATATATATATATATATATATATATATATATATATATATATATATATATATATATATATATATATATATATATATATATATATATATATATATATATATATATATATATATATATATATATATATATATATATATATATATATATATATATATATATATATATATATATATATATATATATATATATATATATATATATGTGTCCTCGATTCAAATACAAAATGTTTTACAGTATAACCTCTTACAGTATAACCTAAACGGTATGCCCTGCTTAGAACGAAGAAAGCGTTAAATATTTTTTATAGAATTTTAATTTCAAAATGGATCTATATAAGTTCTCGACTTTTTTGTGTGCGAAATAAACAAGAACGGGCTTACAATATCGGGGGTTTTGTTTGGATGCAAAAAGGGAGCCAGTTTTGATTTGTATTTTTTCTTAAATTCTTTTATCTACGGGTGAAACAAGCCAGAATGCTACTCTCCCTGTTAGTGACGGTTTTTTATTAACTTGTTTTAAGTTTCGCAAATTAATATAAATACAAATTATAATTATTTTATTTTTATTTAAACATATACTATTTATGTATATTTATATTTTTGCTCGATCAATTTCGGTTGTCACATTATTATCAAAAGCTTGAAAAAATATATTTGTCTCTCTCTCTGGTGTTTACATCCCATGGAGGGATTTTGCCGTCTGTGCCACCAGCTTCCAATCATCTCGTTCCATGACCAGTTGACCCCAGTTTCGAAATTCTATATCACGAAGGTCTTGGATGATGTCATCACGCCAGCGTTGTCTAGGTCTTCCTCTTCGACGAACACCAGCTGGTTGTTGTTGGGACGCTTTTTTATCATTCTATCCAGTGGAGCCCTTTCTACATGACCACACCATCTAATCCGGTTGGATTTAATGAATCCGATTACATCGCAGCCTCCAAGAAGCTGTCTGATTTCATGATTCATTCGGATTCTATACTGATTTTCAGCAACTTTACATGGACCATAAATTGTTCGTATGACCTTCCTCTCGAATGTTGATAAAATTCTACAATCGGAGGAAGTCAGTGTTCAGCTTTCACTTCCAAATGTAAGCACAGGTCGGATGAATGCTATGTAAAGTGTGAGTTTACACGACCGCGAAAGATGTTTTGATCGCAGAAGTTTTGAGTATGAGTAGAAAACTCTGTATGCGGCAGAGACACGGGCTTTGATATCTGCCTGCATGTCATTTGACGATGTTATTACAGACCCGAGGTATTTGAAGTTTTCCACGCGTTCCACTTCATAGTCGCCAGTATCCAGATTTCCGGGAGGTATGTTCTTAGATGTTGTTAACACTTTAGTTTTGCCGGTGTTGATGCATAATCCAAGCCGTTTAGCATTTTTTTCAAGCTGAGAGAGACTATCCTTAATATCGCTTTTTCTACGCCCGAGAAGCACAATATCATCTGCGTAGCCAAGAGCTTGACTAGATTTATTATATATTCAGTTTTGTGTCTCAATTCGGAAATTTTTATCGCGTACTCCAGCGCCAAATTAAATAGTACGGGCGCGAGTGCATCACCTTGTCGAACACCTGATGTTATATCGAAAGGATCAGATACTGACCCTTCGATTAGTATTCTACAATTTGATCCCGATGTTGTGAGTTTGCACAGAGAAACAAGTTCCCAGAGAAACTTGTTTCTCTGTGCAAAGGCATATGAGTGCGGACCAGAGGTTGTCACGGATGATACTATCATATGCTTGCCTGAAATCAACGTAGCTGATGTTGTACTCCCAACATTTTTCCAGAATCATCCTTAATGTAAAACATTGATCTGTGGTTGAGCGGTTGGGACGAAAACCACACTGATAGTCACCGATGATAGATTCGGCGAACGGGATGAGTCGAGCAAGTACGACATTAGCTAGTATTTTGTATGCAGTATTTAACAGTGCGATGCCACGATAATTTGCACACTTTAGACGGTCACCTTTCTTATGTAGCGGAACAATGAGAGCTGTTTTCTATTCACTAGGTAGTTCTTCTTGGTCCCAGATTGCAAGAATCAGAGACCAGAGCTGCTCCTCCATTTTTCAAAAGTTCTGCGGGAATTCCATCGAAACCTGGTGATTTACCATTTTTCAGTTTTTTAATGGCAGCTTCCACTTCTTCTATTGCTGGTAAGGGACAAAAATCTCCTCAGTTGATGGAGCAATTGTTCGAATAGGATGAACTTCATTCGTCCTATTCAGTAGGTCTTAAAAGTGGGATCACCAAACTGCCAGCACACCACGTTCACTTGTTGTAAGCTCATTATTTTCATTTTTGATGGCTGTGGATCTTGGGTGGAAATCTGTTGTCAGATTCCGTACATTGGCAAAGCACTCTTTTGAATTTCCATTGGCCGCATGTTGGTTGATGTTTTCGATGCAGCTCTTCATGTGTTCGCGTTTCTTTTTACGTAGAAATTTTGCTGAGGCTTTCCTGGCGCACAGATAATCAGCTTGGGAGCTTCGGGTGTTCCGTTAACCATTTTCTTGCAGTTTTTGTTTATGTTCAACGGATTAGCGGCACTCGTCGTCAAACCATTCGTTGTGTGATTTCGGTTGTCGTTTTCCGATTGTAGTTTGTGCTGCGCCTATAATGGTTGATTGAAGCGTTTGCCATTCTTCTTGTATGTTTAATGACATCTCAGAAGAGATGTCATGCTCTTCTATATTTTGTGTTATTATTTCCTGATATCTATTCAGTGTTTCCGGATGTTTAAATGCTTCGACATTCCAGCGCACGGTCTTTTTCGCTTGTCTGTTATATGTAGATGACAATTTGCACTAGTACTTAAAGATGACAAGCATATGATCGGTGTCCATATCAGCACCTCTGTATGATCGAACGTCAGTTATACTTGTAGAGTGTCTCTTAGAGATCATGACGTGATCGATTTGATTTTCCGTTCTTTCGTCATTTGATTTCTACGTTGCCTTGTGAATTCCTTTGTGAGGGAAGAAAGTGCTGGATATCACTAGATCATACATCATAGCCAGCTCTGCTGCGCGAAAACCGTTATTGTTGGTGGTATGATGCAAGCTGTTAGGGCCGATATGTGTTTTAAGTTCTGTAATCCTACCGATTTGAGCATTAAAGTCACCTACCACGATTTTTATATCGTGCCGTGGGATGTTATTATGATGACTTCTTCGAGTTCTAGGAAGAACAGGTCTTTAATATCATCTGCTTTATCTTCAGTAGGTGCATGAACATTGATGATCGTTACATTGAATTTTTGCATGCGGATTCTCAGTGTGCATAACCGCATATTGATTGGGCAGAAGTCGATAACATGCTGATTCACGCGACGGTGTATAAGAAAACCAACTCCAAATTCTCCTCTGTTTTGATGACTGCAATAATACAGAGTGTATCCTTTCGCTGTTTCATGGATTCCACTGCCTGGCCATCTTTGTTCTTGTAATGCCACTATATCCAGTGTGTAGCTCTCGACTTGTTGAGAGCGTTTTAGGAGATCTCCTGGTCTTCTGAGGCTTAACACGGATATCAGCACTTAGTACAGAATTCATGACAATAATTTTTTACGGAAATGGGGTGTTAGCTCTTCGCCCAACCCAAATTTTCGTGAATGGGTTCGTTCTGCATCTTAAGGTCACCAGAAACAACCTTTTTACACGTTTATATAGCACCCCGCTTGATTCAAGACAGACGCGCGCTGAAAGCCGCCCCTAACATGGAGAACAGACACTTTCTACACATTTATATAGCGAGCCGCTTGATCCAAGACAGACGTCCGCTTCAAGCCGCCCTTAACATGGAGAACAGACGCTTGAGTTGCATTGGTTTTATGGCGCCAATGACTCGCCATGGTGCAGAAACTTTGAGTATAAGCAGTTACGTTCTGCCCCTCTCAACTACACCAACCTAATTCTGTTAGCGTTACCCAGGTAGCACGGCGTGGACGTCGAATTTCGGATTTTTGCTACCCAAAAATATAAACTAAAGAAAAATTATTAACAATAATATAAAACAAAACAATTTTTATCAAAATGTTAATGTTATATAATTACTTGTCTCTTTTTATTTAAATATGTTTATTTTATTTTAGCTTATTATAGACAAGTGAAGAATAAAATAGTATATTATTGAATTAGGAGCTAAAGTTGTACTTTTTGTGTTGAGTCTATATTTTGGCAATTATAGACGAAACACAAAAAGTCACTTTAGCTATGAATTCAATACTCTATTTTGTCGGCAAACGATTAAATTCGTTTAAAAATATGAAATTAATGCATCAAATTTTTTATAAATATGTTTTGGGTAATAAATTTTTTGAAATTAATTTTTATTGATTTTAATTCATTAAAATGAACTGAAATGCATTCTGTTTTGAACAAATTAATAATATTATGTTATTTTACTTTACTGCCACCGTAAAAATATGAAAATTACTTTACTGCCACCGTAAAAATATGAAAATTACTTTACAGCCACCGTAAAAATATGCAAGTTACTTTACAGCCGCTGGCAGATAAAATAAAAATGGCGTTACTTTTGCAGCCGTCTGCTAAATAGTAAGACTTTAGTTACTCCCCGGCGGCAGCAAAGTTAAACTTTACAGCCGTTTGCCGAAAAACTAGTTCTTCACTTGTCTATGTAATAAGCTAAAATAAAATAAACATATTTAAAACAATTTTTGAAACTACTCAAATTCGAAAAAATTTAAACACAAAATAATTCAATCAACAAGTAAGAATTAAACAATAAAAATTAAGGTCATTCTCCATTAGTCTTTTTTTCTCGTCTTTTTTATCTTGTGAAAAAGAAGATATGAAAATCATATAAGTGCGAAAGGAAAAAAGATGAAGACTTTTTATGTATTCAGGTCATTCTCCATTAGTCTTTTTTTCTCGTCTTTTTTATTTTGTGAAATAGAAGATATGAAAATCATATAAATGCGAAAGGAAAAACGATGAAGACTTTTTATTTATTCCATGTCTTTTTTTTACTTTCCATGACTTTTTTTTAAAAAAAAAAGTAATATACTATAAAAAAGTGTTCTACTATAAAAAAAAGTCTATAGAGCAAGACTTTTTTATGGAAAAAGACGACTTTTACACTGAAAAAATATATTTAAAATTATCTAGCAGTCGATGTTGGATACGACATTGTTAAAAATATATAATAAAATTAGATGTTTATTAAAAAATAATGGTGAAATGTTACAATTCCAATCCTATAAAATATTTTTTCCATGAAAAAGTGTAATATTCGTCTTACTCTCTCTTTAGAAAATTAATCATCGTTTCCCGTTCTATTTTGGCTAGAAAAAAAGATGAAAAAGACTAATGGAGAGTCAGCTTTCCATGTCTTTATTTTACTTTCCATGACTTTTAAAGTAATATACTATAAAAAAGTGTTCTACTATAAAAAAAAGTCTATAGAGCACGACTTTTTTATGGAAAAAGACGACTTTTACACTGCAAAAATATATTTAAAATTATCTAGCAGCCTATGTTGGATACGACATTGTTAAAAATATATAATAAAATTAGATATTTATTAAAAATAATGGTGAAATGTCACAATTCCAATCCTATAAAATATTTTTCCCATGAATCATTGTGATATTTGTCTTTTTTGGAGATGATTCCGTAATTCCAGGATACTGGTTTTCGAACTGCCTTTTAATAATTGTAGTGGAACTTAATAAAACGCGTGTTTGGTAATTGAGTTTTATTTTATTAGAGAAAATAATGACATGACAGTTTATACATAGGGTACAACAAAAGAACAATAATATTACATTTCATTTATTCAACTATAGATGTCATCTGTTTATAGGAATGTTTCTAACACTCCCCCTCATTCCTATAGTAGTAGACAATGCCTTCTTAATGTCTCGAACCTTTTCGTTGTTAATGGTTTCGTTAAAATGTCAGCAATCATATCAGTTTAAGGACAATATATACATCTAATCATCTGTTTTTCAATATAGTCCTTAACAAAACATGTCTTTGTATCAATATGCTTAGTGCGGTGACTTAATTTTTCATCTTTAATTAAATTTAAACAGCTTTGATTGTCCTCCCATATAACGGTTGGACTATGTTGCTCAGCATCAAAATCAATTAATAACTTCTTAACCATGCCGCTTCTTTGCATGCCTCTGACAATGCAATAAATTCCGCTTCTGTAGAAGATAAAGCAACACAAGATTGCTTTCTACAACACCAGCTAATAGAACCACCATTAAATTTGAAAATATACCCTGTGTTTGATCTTCTATCATCTTTGTCTTCAGCCCAATTTGCGTCTGCAAATCCAAACAATTCATTTTGTTTTTCCTTTTGATTACTTAAAAATAGTTTTAAATGTATTGTTCCCTTTAAATATTTAATAACTCGTTTTAATTGATTTAAATCTTCTTTTGATGGTTGACTAACTTTTCTTGCTAATATCGCAACACTGGCTGCTATATCAGGACGAGTATTGACAGCCACATATAGCAAACATCCAATTAATTTTTGATATAGTTTGTTGTCAGGTAAAACATCGATGTTTGTTAAATTCTTTTGATAACCTGGATCTAATGGTATAGAAGAGTTTTTACTATTTTCCAAACTAGCTGTTTGAATTATTTTTTCAATATATTGCTTTTGATTTAAGCAATAGTTTCCTTCTCCATCCTTTTCAATTTCAATTCCAATGTAACAAGTTACATCACCAAGACCACTAAAGGAAAAATTGTTTTCGATTAAACTTTTAGTATCTTTGATTATCATATTATTGCTACAAGCAATCAATAAATCATCTACATAGACAAGAATAAAACATATGGTTCCATTGACTGATTTGAAAAATAAGCAAGGATCAGCTAAACTTTGATTAAATTTTCCTTCCATTAGTATTGAATAAATGGCTTCATTCCACGAACGTGCTGCTTGCTTCAAACCATATATGCTTTTCTTTAATTTGAACACAAGATGCTCAGAACCATTAACAACAAAACCTGGAGGTTGTTTCATATATATAGTTTCTTTCAACACACCATTCAAAAAAGCTGATTTAATATCTAAATGAACAACTTGCATTTTACGACTACCAGCTATTGACAAAAGTATTTTAAACGTTGCTGGTCTCACTACTGGTGCAAAAACCTCATCATAATCTGTACCATATTTTTGAGAGTACCCTTGAGCAACCAGTCGTGCCTTGAACTGCTTTGATTTATTAATGTTTTTAACCTTGTAGACCCATTTACATCCTACGACATTACAATTATTCGGAGGTTCTACTAGATCCCAAGTTTCATTTTCCATCAACGATTTCATTTCATTCTTCATTGCAATGATCCATTCTTCTTTATCAGTATGTCTCATAACATCTGTGATATTATTCGGTTCATCTTCTTCCTTAACAATATTAATTTCTTCTATCAACCGAACTGGGACAACACCCTGATTTTTTCTAGTAGATTTTCTTAACTGTGATTTTTCTTCTTGAAAATCACTAGTATCGTCGATATTTAATATTTCGTTATTTTGTACAGTATCGATTTCGTTACATGACATAATACCTTTATTTTCATTGGTTGAAACTTTTACCTCAGTAACTTGATCTTTTCCCTTTAGCTCAACCTCTATATCATCTGACGTCACTACTTGCTTTTTATGACTTTGTGTAACATCATAATCTTGAACAAATTTGACATCACGACTAACCACGATACGTTTGGTATTTATATCAACAAAACGGTATGCTTTAGAATTATTATCGTATCCAACAAATATCATTTGAATTGCTCTATTATCTAATTTAGTTCTTCCTTGCTGTTTATGACGATAAACATAAGCCTTGGATCCAAATATTCGCAAATGTTCCAATTTTGGTTTTTTACTTTCCCATAGTTCATACGGTGTAGCACCTGATACAGCTTTGGACGGTAATCTATTTTGTAAGTAATTTGCTGTAGTTATTACCTCTCCCCAAAATACATTATCCATTTTAGTATCTATAAGCATACAACGGGTTGCCTCTAATAAATACCTATTTTTCCTTTCGGCTACTCCGTTTTGTTGAGGTGAGTATCCGGCAGTATACTGTAACTGTATCCCATTTTGTTTACAAAATTGTTGCATAAATTCATTGATATATTCACCACCTCTATCGGATCTAATAATTTTTGGTGTTTTTATGAACTTAGTTTTCACATATTTGATGTATTCCTTAAAACAATCAAACACTTCAGATTTTTTACGAAGTAAATAAATTACCGTGTATCGGCTATAATCATCAATGAAAGTTGCTATATATCGATTTCCACTTGGCGTTTCGGTTTTCATTGGACCGCAAACATCAGAATGTATCCAAGAGAGAACCCGTTCTATTTTCTGACTTTCTTGGGAACGGTTTTCGTGTCATCTTTCCTTGGACACAAACCTCACATGTCTCTTGAATGCCGCATTCTTTCAATTTTATTCCGGAAACTAAATCTTCTTTTAACATTTTCCTTAGTGCGTCCATATCTCTATGCCCAAATATTCGATGCCATTGATGACAACAATTGATATTGTGATTCACTACTGAAAATGCATTTTCTGCTATATTTTGTCGTAACACATATAAATTTGAACATAAATCTGCAATACCTATTACGATATTATTTTTAATAATTTCACACTTTTGTTTTTGAAAAATTACTTTAAGACCTTTTTCTGTCATTTTCTGTACTGATAACAAACAACAATCAAGTCCAGGAACATATAGAACATTTTCCAAACGAGCACTTATTTCGACATTATTGTTATTCAACATTTTTATTAAACACGTTCCTCTGCCGAGAGATTTTAATTTTTCTTTATTGGCAACTTTTACATCTTGTTGAATTGTCTCATCAAAATCAATAAAATAATTCATTGTATTTACCATGTGACTTGTTGCGGCTGAGTCAGTTACCCAATTTGAATAATAATTGTCACCATCATCAGAAATAAAACAAACCTCATGATCTGTTACTTTCTTTGCTCTTTGTGTATACGACGTCATCATATTGTTGTCTTTTTCATATTTATTTTTCCAATCAATATAATGTCGACAGTCTTTCTTTAAGTGTCCCTTTTTCTTACAGAAAAAACATTGCAATCTGTACTTTGTAGTTTTACAAAAGGTTTTCAAGGCAACATTATTTCCTTCATCTGGACAAGTATTAGATTGTCTTCTATATTCCTCAATCAATTTCGATTGTACTAGATCGACCGTTAAATCACTTTCTGGGCGAGTTTCTAGAGCTGTAATTAATATGTCGTAGCTTCTTGGTAGACTACTTAATAGCATGGAAACAATCCAGCCATCTGACACTTTTTCTTCACCTAATGCATGTAACTTATCAAATAAAGTGGTCATTTCCATGATATGGCTTTCTACATTACCACCTTCCTGTAATTTTAAATTACAAATTTTACGCATTAACTGTACCTTATTACTAAGCGTAGATTTCTCATGGTAAGATTGAAGATTTTTCCACGCCTCTTGCGCTGTTACAGCCTTCCTTATGTGCATTATTTGGCCATCATCAACAAACAGACCAATCCACGCTTTCGCCTCATCATTTTGACGTTCCCATTTTCCAATTGGGTCTGGTTTCGGTTTCGATATTACATCCCACAAGCCTTCTTTTATTAAGAATAACTCCATTCTGTATTTCCAGATGAAATAATTTGAATTATTTAATATATTAAAAGTAATTTTTGTTGAATCTCCCATCGTACATAACCTTACTTTACTTCTGGGTTAATGTCGATGATTTTGAAAATTTTTATGAAAACCAGTTTAATTTATGATACTGGATACTTGCCTGGGCCCATAACCTTTTGGAGATAATTCCAGGATACTGGTTTTCGAACTGCCTTTTAATTGTAGTGGAACTTAATAAAACGCGTGTTTGGTAATTGAGTTTTATTTTATTAGAGAAAATAATGACATGACAGTTTATACATAGGGTACAACAAAAGAACAATAATATTACATTTCATTTATTCAACTATAGATGTCATCTGTTTATAGGAATGTTTCTAACAGTCTTACTCTCTCTTCAGAAAATTAATCATGGTTTCCCATTCTATTTTGGCTAGAAAAAAAGATGAAAAAGACTAATGGAGAGTCAGCTTTAGAAAAAATCTTTATAAAATTCAGTATCAAATAGCTAATGAAGGCATTTACAAGCCAACAATCGCACAAGCCAGCGAGTAAAGTAGCTCGGCTTTGAACTTTTTCATGAGATTGTTTACAATCTGCTAGTTGGATAGTGAACATGTTGACACTGTGCGAGTTTACAATCCGATTGTAAACTCGCTGGATAGTAGATTGTAAACTATCTTATGCCTAGTTTACACGAGGCGAGTAAACGTGCGAGTTGAACAGGCGACTGGCGAACCTAATTTAAATATATGTTTATTCCAATGTTGCAAACCGTCTTCAGCATACTCGAATAAATAAAATAAAATAAATAAAATAATAAAATAAATTAAATGTTTTTGAAATAAAATGTATATTATAGTTTTTAAATTTAAATAAAATAAAAATGAAACAAATATTACTATGCATGGACTTAAAATTAAATCTCACTATCCAGTTATTTTTTCACGCACTGTCAAATTTTTTTTTATGATCAACTCGCATACAACCGGCAAGTAACTGTCATCGTGTGAACAGTACAGGCGAGTACAGCTACTGTCCAATTTTTGTGAGGCGAGTGAACAGGCGAGTTACTGTCTACTCGCACGCCAGTAGCTCGCATCGTGTAAACCACGCTTTAGTGTCAACGAGGCTTATGGTGCTATTATGGTGCTATTACACACAAATTAAATTCAGTTGCTATCATCAACTTTTCAGATGATAGTATTTATTATTTTTGACTGTAGATGGCGAAAAGATCAAAAACTGCAAGAAAGCACAAATAACTTTACGAAGTAATAATAATTTTTAAACAACAATTTCTTAAAAAATCATTAGTTATTTAGTATTAATATTATATTATATAATCGATTATATCTAAATTAGTGGTATATAAATTGTAAACAAATTATATACTGTAAAAGCAAATGAAATGTCAAAATGGCGACACCACATTATAGAGCAATTGTTGTAGCTTGTACAATAAGAAAATGCGCTAAGATTTGAAAAAAATATGTGAATCGAAAATACGTAAAGAAAACGTAAAATTTTGACATTAAAATCTTGAAAATATGTATTCAATCATTTTATACCTAATATAATATAATTTTTATTATGATTTTAATATGAAAATCAATTAATGTGATAATCGGTTTTAAACCGGTTGAATTTGCAGATGAAATCATCTGACGATTTTCTAGCAGTAATTGGTAAACCAAATAATTTTTCAAAAAGTCAGTTGCTATCAGCTAACTTTTCTTGCAGTTTTTATATCTATTTCGCGCATGCTATCCCTCTTTTTCTCATACAAAATATTTTTCATCAACTTTTCAGATTATGGTAACTGCAAAATTGATTATGGCAGCTGAATTTAATTTGTGTGTAATAACACCATTACACACAAATTAAATTCAGCTGCCATAATCAATTATGCAGTTACCATAATCTGAAAAGTTGATGAAAAATATTTTGTATGAGAAAAAGAAGGATAGCATGCGCGAGATAGATATAAAAACTGCAAGAAAAGTTAGCTGCCCACTAGATTTTTTGTTACAATAGTAACAGGTCCTTAGTTTGTTATCATTCATAAGAGTGCATTAGAGGAAGCGAGATAGACATATATTTTTTATAGCGCCATCGCATAATATGAAAAAGATCAAAACTAATTTCAAGAATATATGGTTTGAACCAATGTTTTTTACGACTTTATAATTTCATTTAAATCATGTTAAAGTTTATGTTTGATATTGAATAAGCCAAATTTATTTTAAAAATAAATAAGGAAAATATACAATAGTTGTAAGTATTATTCTATAAAAGTAAGTATTCAAATCAATTAAACGTTGATATGTTTAAAATTAAGAAAATTATATATGCAATTCTTTTAGTTTAATTTAATGCCATTTTAGTTTTGCAGATTATATTATTTGATAAAATATTGAATTGTTTAGTATTATTAATTGTTATATTATTGTTTTAATTAGTTCTTTAAGAAATAATATATATTTATATTTATTAATTTATTTACAGTCAATAAAAACTTAAAATTATAAAAATGTATTTTATTTACAAAAATCAATATTTATATAACAAGGTTGCTTTGTGGTTTAGGTTAACCAAGACAAACTAAAGACATGTCTGACCAGACAACCTAAAGACACGTCTTACCAGACAAACCCTAGACTTATTACACAAGACGAGGTGGGACATTTTGTTCGAGCGGTCTTGGGTTTGTCTTGGTCTTGTTACTATAACGCGTTAATAGTAACTTACTAATAAATCTGGTATAACACTTTTACTGGGTGATAGCAACTGACTTTTTGAAAAATTATTTGGTTTACCAATTACTGCTAGAAAATCGTCGGATGATTTCATCTGCAAATTCAACCGGTTTAAAACCGATTATCACATTAATTGATTTTCATATTAAAATCATAATAAAAATTATATTATATTAGGTATAAAATGATAGAATACATATTTTCAAGATTTTAATGTCAAAATTTTACGTTTTCTTTACGTATTTTCGATTCACATATTTTTTTCAAATCTTAGCGCATTTTCTTATTGTACAACCTACAACAACTGCTCTATAATGTGGTGTCGCCATTTTGACATTTCATTTGCTTTTACAGTATATAATTTATTTACAATTTATATACCACTAATTTAGATATAATCGATTATATAATATAATATTAATACTAAATAACTAATGATTTTTTAAGAAATTGTTGTTTAAAAATTATTATTACTTCGTAAAGTTATTTGTACTTTCTTGCAGTTTTTGATCTTTTCGCCATCTACAGTCAAAAATAATAAATACTATCATCTGAAAAGTTGATCTGATAGCAACTGAATTTAGTTTGTGTGTAATAGCACCATTAAAGGAGTCTACGTTATATAAGATAGTGTGGTGATTATTTATACTCAACTCCAGAGTATGTTGAATTTAATCTGTCATAAAATACTGTCATAAAAAACTCATAGAATTCTTTAAATTCTCTTCTCGGATTGGTTTATAAAAAATGTCACAGTCGAAAGTTCGCATTTTAAAACCCAGCTTTATAGACCCGCGGAATGCATAACAACCTTGTTGTTAAACATTATTTATAGACTCACACAAATAGTTGACAACCCGTTTCTGATTGCTAGTCCCAGTATTTTTCTAGGAAAACATTAAAGTGTTTCCTCTAGTCTGTCGTTATTTTTCAAACACGAAAGTAATTCAAACTATTACTAAGTTTTTTAAATGCTATTGCCAGTTGTTTAATTAAACTACAGAGTTTTGCGAAGGGAATTTTCTAGAACTAGTCGACCTATATACCTAAGTAGCTTACTGGCACCAACTGGGGGTAACATTCGATCCACAACTTAAATTCAACGCTCATGCTCAACAAGTGAACACAAAACTTAAAAACAGGAATAACGCACTGTAAGCTCTAGTCGATAGTTAGTTCGTGGGGTAAGGATAACAACACTATAATAAAAGCATATAAAGCAATAGGAAGGCTTTTCATAAATTACGTTGCTCCCATATGGGCACCCACTGAAATAAGCCACAAATAACAACGCAGCCTTGCGTACAGCAACCGGATGTCAATATGACCCACCGAGATCACATACACGAGGAATGTAACATATTGCTGGTCCGTAAACATAACGAAATGCTTACCAAACAATATCTTTGGGCTGGTCTTGTCATAAAGAGCAACATCCCTGCAATGACACCTTATTCATGACAACACCAACTAGACATAAGGACTGCGAAATGCTTTCCAGCAGATGATAACAATCAAGTCATCGGTAGCTTCGACGAGCCTACGTATAAGACGGGCTTAAAAAAATATACATACCAAAGCTGTTGAAGACACAATAAAGAACTACGCCCGAATCGAGTTCTAAATAGCAAGCCATCACAAGTCGCTGCCGAAGAAGTCTAGAATCATCCTAGCGCAGTTAAGATTCGGTTGGTGGCACATCTTCAATAACATGAGTAGAATTGACCAGGAAATTGTTGACAAGTGTCCCGCATGTGAGAGCCACATGATACTAACCACCTTTTCAATTGTCCAGATAAACCCACCGACCTGCCGAAGGAAGATCTGTTGTACCGCCCAAGGGCAGTAGTAGAGTTCCTAAATCTGGATATGGAGCCGGAAGAATAGCACATTTCGTAGATACAACATTTAATTCTAACTTTTCAATTTATAAGACATGCGCCAAGACTTGGAACTACGCATTTCTCTGGATTGCAGAACGAATAAGTTGACATATTGTATAGTTTAAAGTTTTTGTCGATATTTGCGTCCAAAATAACCAACCTTAAGCTCTGTTTCCACCAAACTAGTTTCCTGAGCGCTAAAAATTGCTTATATGTATATATCTTACTCAAGTTAAATTTAGTCGCAATCTCAGAGTGCTGTACACTTACCCTATGTTATTTTACTTAACACATCCTCACTATATTCCAATCATCATTGACAGGTTTAATGAAATTTCAACGACTTGTTTCATAAATATATATATATATATATATATATATATATATATATATATATATATATATATATATATATATATATATATATATATATATATATATATATATATATATATATATATATATATATATATATATTTTTGTATTATTTTATTTCAATTTTCATTTTTTGTTTTTATAATATATAAAATTAAAATTGTTTATACTGTACTTGTTCATAATTAAAAACTATAAATTAAAATATATATAATATATATATACATGATTATGTATTTATTGGAATATGCATCAAAGTACATTCTGCCCATTATTTAAATTTGTTATTTAAAAATAAAAAATATTCTAATATTTCCTTATTACTACAACTTAACTTTAAATGCTAAATACGAATTTTAAAAAAACATGGACAAATGTTGAATACAGCAGACAAAAATGAAAACAAAACTTTAAAAATAAAAACATTTTACTTAAACTCGTTAAAATTGTTGTATATTTATTACAATACTTAAAAATAAAAAATAATAAATCCATAATTATATAATCATGTATTTTATTTAAACTTTTGTGACAGGAAAATGTTTGAATCCTTAGAATGTTAGCTTTTTGTTTAATAACAAGTCACATTTTTTGCATTTAAATATATATAATTATTATATATAGTTAATTAGCATTACGTTTATTAATCCAAACCTCGACAATTGTACATAACCATTTTTCCATTTTGCTTTATACTTAGTAAAATTTTTTGTTTATAAATTACACATTTCATAGTTCAGATTCCAAAAAAGTAGATAAATTTGAAAATGGACAATTTGCTACTGTGTTCTATCGAATGGAATGATGAGGATGAGATGATATAAAAAAAAATGTGTTTTGTTTTGATATTTATAATGATTCTAAAATAAATATAAGATTAGGAATTATAGTATAAAAATAGGTTAAGGATTAATACACTTACCACACATACAATAAAATTAAAAATGTAACTAAATTAATAGGGTTGATGCCTTTGTTGTCGCCCACCTCCTCTTTGTTTTCCACCTTGAGTGTAATTGCCTGTGGTTCCTCAAATAAGAAAAAATTGCAATCAGATTAAATAGTCCTATAACTCAATTAACTGTTTAAAAAATATGTAACTAAAAAAGGAAAAAAAAAACAAGCTTGCTAAGGTTGTGGAAAGGCATGCAGTGTTTAATTCGGATTCTTTCATTTTTAAATTATTAACCGAAATGAACTATAACAACAATTGATCGAATAATTTGAAAAGAAATTATGTTAATATTAATAGTTAAACATAAATAGAATTTAGTATTAAATTAGAACACATAATAATGGAATTATCTTATGAGGAAAAAATTAAGAATTTGGGATTAAATTCACAATCACCAACTACTACTAGAGTATTAATGAATTTTAAAACAAAAAATACAAAAAAAAAACTAAATTTAAAAAACAAATATTGAAGCTTGTTAATAACGAAAAATATTAAAATGCACACGCAAGCAGGTGGTGCAAGGTATTGTACAATTACAGACTGTACCTTTACCCCCGCCTCGTGGCGCTCCTGTTCGACCTCCATTACCATAGCCTCCGTCGTAACCGCCATATCCATAGTCTGACGAGATATTAAATAATTTCTGATTATTAAAGTGCAGAATGAGTTTAATATTTTGTAATAAGTAATTTTATATCCAAGTTATATGTATGGCGAATCTAAAATTTTGCTCGGATGATATTCGGGGTGTGGGAGAAATAGGGGGTTTAAATGAAAACAAGGAAATTAAATATATGCGAAACACATTGCTTTATTTGATTTTGTTTAATAAAAATAAATTTCAACAAATGCTTTTTAAATTAAAAGCCTCATGTTTCACAATGTATTTCCATATATCACATTACCTTATTTTCCAAATGCGCACCTCACGTACTTTTTTTAATCAAAAAAAATATTGAAATCAAAATTATAACAAAAAAATTAATTATATCAAAATATTGATATATAAATGAATTATTGAATTAAAATTAAGTGAAAAAAAAACTAAATTTAACTTATTATATAGTGAGATGTCACATTTAGGGGAATTCGGTATCACAAAAACAAAATATATATAATATATAACATTGGAAACATGCAGAAAAAAATAAACTAAAGAAATAAACATGAGTGCTAAAAGCTAATTAAATCAAATAAAAATTATTTGATGTATAAATTGATAATCATTTTGTAAATGTGCTAGGCTACCTCCTGAGTTCGTTTCCATTTCTTTGTTGTATTATGTTTTGTTAATAATTTTTTATAATTACTTATGTTTAAAAAATATAAAAAAAATCATATACATATTTACATTTCTTGACTTTCAGTGATTGAAACAATATTATATCTCTAAACATAATTTATATTGATAATAATATAGATATATAGTAATAAATAATATTAATATTGCTTCATTCACATAGATTATTTTATAATTTAATTTTTGCAATTTGTGAATAATAGTAAATCAACTATAGATACATTTATGTTTATTGTAAAAATGTTTAATAATGCACTTGTCATTGTAAAAAATATTTTAAAAAATATATGTAATACTGTAAAAATGATTAAAAAAAAATTGATTTTTTAATCATTTTTGCTATATTTTTATATTTTATTCTATATTAATTTGTAAATATGTTTGATTTGGCGCTAATTTAAATTATATTTTTATAATCTACGAGGTATCTTAAAAGTGAATTCATTTTTTTTTTTAAATTGGATTGAAATTAAAAAAAAAAAAACTGACGAAAAAAATGAATTCACCATCCAAGCACACTCCATTCACCAACATAATTTTTAACGATTATTTCTTTGTGTTTGGTTGCTCTGGTATTTACCATAATTTCCGTATGTTGCATAATCATATCCTCCATAACCACCATATCCGCCTCCATAGTAGTCATATCCTCCATTTCCACCATATCCGTCGTATCCTCCATACCCTTGGCCATATCCATAATTGCCATAATTTTGATTGCCCCATCCTTGACCATATCCACCTATTTTAAACCAAAAAGAGAAGTAAAACATCGAATTAAAATGTATTTTGGTCTAAAATGAATTTGTTTGTAATCACTTTCACCTCCTCGAGCACCACCACGGGCTCCTCGACCTCCTCTGCCACCCCTCATCATTCCCATTGGTAAATTATCTACTTTAGGAGAGGCTTTTTTAACATCTACTTCTTTTCCGGAAATAGTCTGTTTTGGTGTTTTTAATAATTCATTTACTACTTGTTCCGAATCAAATGTGATAAAACAGAAATTCTTTCTTTGATTTTTTTGTTTATCGAAAGGCATTTCTACTTCAACAATCTGTAAATGGAATAAAAGAATTAAAATCAATGTAATGTATATGGATAGCAATAGCCTTACATTTCCGAATTGTCCAAAGAATGTTTTAATTTCATCGTCACTAACTTCCGGAGCCAAACCTCCAACGAAAACTTTGCCATAACGTGCCTTTGCTTTTTTAGGGTCAACTTTCTTATTATTAATTATATGGTCACCAGCTCCTGCAACTTTATCAATTGAATCTGCTGATGCATATACAATAAAAGCAAATCCTCGTGAACGTCCTGTTTGTGGATCTGTTTTGACATTAATACTTTCAATTTCACCATATTGTCCAAAATGTTCCCTAAGTTCCTCTAATGAATATAAGATTTAATGAATTAATAATAAAATATGTATATACAAACAAATTTATCGAAAGCAACTGAGTTTTATGCGTAAAGGTCAATAACATTTTCTCAAGGTTTGAATTTGAAAGATTTATGTAATAAATCAATACATGAAGATTATGTTAATACGTGTTAAAATTTGAACACAAATACATTAAATTTTGCTGAGGTCATATGATGATCTCATTTACATGTTATCTGTAGTAAAACTAAGTTTTTCTTTAGAAATGTTTATAATATAACATTTCGCAAATATTAGTTTTTAAATTACGGACAACGATAAAATGAAGGAAAAAATTCAATATAAAAGAATTTGTTCTTGCTTGTAACATCATAATAAAACGCGGCATTAAATCCTTGATAAAAATCTTAAGCTAGGTACAGATTAATAAAAGTTTACGTTGTGTGGGCTGTATTTTGTGTGCATGCGTATGCGTTCAGCCGGTTTTCTTGCGAACATCAAAGAAATTTGCCTTTGAATAAAGCAAAATCCATACAAAATTGCACGGTTTTCACAAAAAAATTTTTCTATTTTTTTATTTTAATTTTAGCTTTATTTCTTATGTGCTTATAAGAAAACGATCAAAACTGTCACTTTTACTAAATTTTCTTAATTTACGATAAAAATAATAAAAAAAAAATTCACTCGCGCCAAAGGCCGCAATTAGACTGTTGCAGAACTCTGCAATATTTCTGCAATGGTAGTGTGTAAAATATTCATTGCAGAAAAGTTTGGCAATGAACTCATTGCGATGTTTTGCAATGAGTTCATTGCAAAACATTTCTGCAATGAATATTTTACACACTACCATTGCAAGAATATTGCAGAGTTCTGCAATAGTCTAATTGCGGCTTAAGTAAAAGTAATCTTGCCCTAAATTTGCATATAAAAGGAATTTAAAGTAAGTTTTATCATAGATGTTATAGGTGTAGTAATATTGTTACACAACAATTACAACACAATTATTTATTGACTGTCGTCGTTTTTGCAATTTTGCGCCGTACAGTAAATTTTTATTGATCTGTACCCAGCTTTAGATTTTCATGCATACTGCAGAACTCAATTTAGGTATAATATTGTAATATTTTGATATAATATAGTAACACAAAGAAATTAGAATATTACTTACTCTCGGTTGTTTCCCAACTAAGTCCCCCAACAAACAATTTTCTGAAAATGAAAATTAGTGTAAATAAAATGTTTGGTTTGTGTTCGATTACTGGTTAAAAACAAAACAAAAATTATTTGAATAGCAAAAAATTCTTTCAGTTACTCTAAGTTTAAAACAAAACAGTTACAATAGTTTATAAATTTTAACATTAAAAATGTTTGTCTTTATAAAAAGAAATACAATAAAATTTAAAACAAAATTTTGAATACAGGAATACCCGCTAAGTAAATGGAAATCTGCAAAAATTCTCTTAGTTTAATCTGTAAATTATCTTTAAACTTAAATCAACAAACTTTAAATTTTTTATAAAAAGTTTAATTTCATATCAATTTAAAAAATTATTCTAAAGAATCAATGGAGGACAAAAAATAGCCTCAAAAATGCTAATTTATTTTTAATTTCAAAAAGAAATCAAACCGGTTTTATATATATAAAAAAAAATTAGCGGTTTACATAAAAATGAGAGTAAAACCCCGTGTGTATTGTTTCCATTTGATAAATACCATGATGTTTTCAGGTTGTAGCATATCCGCTAAGGATGTCCAGAGGGTTCACTCACAACACCTGCCGGAGAGGAACAAGATTAGTTCACTCTAAACAACAGGATCCTATACAATATACAATAATCCCTGATATACTGATATCAAAATACTGTATTTATCATTTAATTATATAAAATCATTAATTTTATAAAATTTAACTCAAGAAAAAGACCATCAATTTGTATGTACATCCAAAAAATACTTTACTTTCAAATTTAAAAGATTTTTCAAATCCCGTTCAAGTTATTAAGAGATATAACCGGACCTGACCTTACAACAACAAAATTGAAAAAGTTTGAAAAATAATTATTTTGGCCAATCTATAAAAAACACAAAATTAAGAGCAAAATATTATGATTTATTGAAAAACGATATTTTAAAATAACTATTTTTGTAATGCTATTGAAATCGCTATTTATAATATTGTAAACTTTGTTAAAAATATATACATATTAAATAAAACAATAAAAATATGAAAAATTGCCAATTTAACAATAAAATACAAATGAATAAATCATATAAATAACAAAATTTTTCGTTTACAATTTCAATAGAACATAAATTGCCAATATTAACCGCGTACGTGCGCCATTTTAACTATAATTTACACGCATTAAATTTTTCTTTAATTTTTGTTACAAAAAGATTAATTTCGTAGATTCGGCATTGACTAAACAGTATTTTAAAAACTCATTTCAACAATAATCATAAACTAATATTAAATACTTAATTAAATCTTTAAAATGCATTTCGCTTTGTCATTATATATAGATGATTACAGATTTTATTTTTAAATTCATCGAACAAAATTTTAATCAAAAATTAGACGCCATTAAAATTTTTGGGTTTTGATAAAAATATATCTGAACTAATCTTTTATATATATAATCGATCATGCTAATCATTATCATTGTAAAAATAATTTAGAATAAAAATTGAAGTGAAATGTACCTGTCATCATCTCGTCCTGGGGCTTCCGCGCTACCATTATGTTCCCCATTTGAAGCATCACCGGCACCTCCTTGGTCGCCGTTCATTTGATCGTCTTCATGTTTAACATCTTGTGAAAAATCCTCACCATTCATTTCATACTCTTGATTATCAGCCATAATAAAACAAAATTAGATATATTTTAAATTAGTAATTAAATATTAAACTTATTAACTACAAAGTTAAGATAGATACACTAACACGTTTGTTATTACACACGATAAGTGATTCTGAAGGAATGACAATGCCGGAAGAGACGCTAAAATGCCGGGCTATTTCTTTTTGTAGCAGTTGCACGCATTATGGGTAAACTACAATAAGTTTTAGTTCGAATGTTTACAGCTAGGCTTTATTTAACTTTTTGTGAAGCGATTCAAAAATTTAAATTTGTGAGAATAAAAATGAGATTTTTATAAAATCTTTACTATAACTCCAAATTAAAACTGCAGTAGACTTGAATTTAGTTAAAAGTCTTCGAAAATATGAAATTTTATAAAGTATTTGTTGAACTTGTAGTTTCACCAAAGCATTCTTCACCTTAATAACTTTAAGTGAAGAATACTTTGGTGAAACTACAAGTTCAACAAATACTTTATAATGTATAGTTCTTCACGTCACTCCGAAGAAAATATTAATATTATATGAAATCTTATTTAGTAGAAATGTAAAGGGTATGTAAAGCCACATGACAAAAATTTTTGCCGGATGGCTAGCAACGATTTTCTAATTTTTGATTAAACGAAAACTTGCTTTATTTAGATATTATGCCAAATGTATGGTAAATTAGAACATCTATCGATTAAAATAAACAAAGCTTATTATTAAATTAATTTTAATTGATAATTTGTCCAAAAATAATTTTGCACGATTCTACCGCCGATAGAAATAAAAAAATCGTTCATAAATCTCCACTGATTTATTGGAGAATTTTGAACGATTTTTGTAGAATTATGACCGATTTTTTTATCGTTCGGATTTAACCTCACATCGTGGTATTTTTCATTTTGAAAGTTTATGTTTTTGTGATTGTTTATAATTTACGTTGAGTTTGTTTTAAATTAAGGAATATAATTACAGTAAAAATTATTTATTATTTTTTAGGAATATTTTTAGGAATATAATTACAGTAAAAATTTTCATTTCAAATTCAATATAACAATTGATATTTTATTTTGCAAACTGTCAGTTTTTGTTATTGTTGTAAATATCGCCGATAAATTTTTTGTTCATGTGGCACATTTTACTTAAAACTATCGAATTCGTTCGTTTATATTTTGCATGTGACATGGCTTTAAGGAGCTACATTTGTTTTTCATAGCAAATATTGGATATTGGACTTATACTAAGTTTACACCAGTATCTAATTTGCTACGTATCAAATTTGCTAGCCATTTTCGCCATCATACTTTTTAAATTTGATACGGTGATGTAAACTCTTATTAATTAGGTATGACATATTAATTTTTAGCGCGTCCTTTTCATTGTTAATTTTTTGGTTAGGAAAAAATAATTTCCATATATATTTTTTATAAAAAACTGAAAACATTTATTATATTAATGCTAAAATTTATTTTACTTTTAATTTCAGCAAAAAAATCACATCAAACATAAATATATATTTATAAAATAAGTTGATTTATTTTTATTTTAAATGTCATACCTAATTTTAGTGTTCACACCGTAAAAATAATACCTATTTGCTATGTACCTAATTTGATACGTAGCAAATCATCCTACCAAATATTTGGTACGTACTTTTTTGATAACTGTTTACATCGACCATAGTCGACCTAATAAGTATAGTATGTACCTATTAGATCCTGGTGTAAACTTAGTATTATTTTTATTTGAAATTTGGTATTAGACGTTTATTTTAAATTTCGTTTTCTACTTTTGAAAGAATTATTTGTGCCAAAATTTATGAAGAATTAATGTAAAATCAAAGGTCAAAAATTATGTAATTTATCTTAACGATCTATAGCTGTAAATAACTGCGCTATTATATATTTGCTGCGTGTTCACCAGATTTGATACATGTTGAAGTTGGCTGAAGAGATGATCCAGATACTGCTAGAGGCGATGAGAATTGCTGAGATGAGTTTTAGTATTCAGTAAATTTAACCAATGAAGCTTCCAAATTTTAAATTATACATGTCAACATTTGACAGATCAGCTCAGCAAATTTTACGCTTATTAACAGATTCAGATATCACAGTAAACAATTAAGTTTGAAATAAAGTTATCCTTTTTTAAACTTCTTGTTAATGTTTTCACTATTTTTTAATGTGAATAATTAAAAATAAACATAAATTATTTCGTACTAGAGCCCCTTTCACTACAGCTTTGACACAATATTTGCAAATGTTTAAGGATCACACAATGTGAAATTACACTTTCAAATTTCTATTGTGTGTTTAAATTACTCAAATAAACTTAAAGAACATCAATTATTTAACTTGATAGGCGAAACATATTATTTATATTCTTAATGGGGATATTACTTTTACTTAGGCGCCAATAATTTTTTTTATTTGATATAGAATCACTCACTGAAGCGAATAAAAGCAAAACGAGTTGTATATCAACCCCGGGGCCAAGATACAGGCCTTTGAAAAAAGCAAAATCCATACAAAATTGCACTGGTTTCACAAAATTTTTTTCTATTTTTTTAAGGATCACACAATGTGAAATTACACTTTCAAATTTCTATTGTGTGTTTAAATTACTCAAATAAACTTAAAGAACATCAATTATTTAACTTGATAGGCGAAACATATTATTTATATTCTTAATGGGGATATTACTTTTACTTAGGCGCCAATAATTTTTTTTATTTGATATAGAATCACTCACTGAAGCGAATAAAAGCAAAACGAGTTGTATATCAACCCCGGGGGCCAAGATACAGGCCTTTGAAAAAAGCAAAATCCATACAAAATTGCACTGGTTTCACAAAATTTTTTTCTATTTTTTTAACTTTAGCTTTATTTCCTATGTGCTTATAAGATAAACGATCAAAACTGTCCGTTTTACTAAATTTTCTTAATTTACGATAAAAATAATAAAAAAAATCCCCTCGCGTCTAAGTTAAAGTAATCTTGCCTTCTTGATTAATTATATGAATTCTTAATAATGAGAAAACAAAAATCTTAATAATGAATTTTGAAATGAATACTAGATGAATAATAATTTTGAAAACTAGATAGAAAAAATTGTATCTAAAATTTTATTAATCTATTGCTAAAAGATTGAAACAAGTTTAAAGAAGATTTTTAAATTAAACGCAAACGATAAAATAAAATAAAGTCACCACATAACACTCCCTCACCAGTGATTCGCCAGAAGAACGAGAGAAACTAGTAAATTAACAGTTTAAAAAGTGGGGATTTAACAGTGAAAAGATTGGGCACAACAGAAAAAAATAGAGAATATGAGCATTGCTGCCAATTTAACACAGCTAGGAAAAGAATTGCGGCAGTGTTCGACAACAGTGAGAACACAAAAATCAAAAACATCCCACAAGACAGCACTGGAGGTAATATTTTGTTTAAAATTTTCAAAACACCGGTCAATAAAATTTAATAGTTTTTACTATAACCTGGTATCATTTATATGATGCTTTCGTGACATCACACTGATCTTAAATTTGACTTTGATATGATGTCATAATTTGGACTTAAATATGACCTTATTATGATTTTGTTAAATTTCACTAGAGGTACATCCATTTAAATTGTATATAGTTTGAAAAATTTTGCGTATGGTTAGATATTGCTTCCTACAGGATATAGAATAGCGGGAAAGTAGTGAGCAATAAATGACTAACGGGTAAGTGTTTTTTTATTATTAATGAATGAAATTATATTTGTTAAATATAAAAACTTTTTTCCCAACGAATTGTAATCACCTATTACTTTCACTCACTGTTTAACGAAAAATTCTAGAAAAACCCTTTCATTATTATTTTTTCCCAAAAGAAATTAAAACAAACAGGCAAAACTTCAATTTTATCGTTAATTTTATTTGTATTTCCTGACTAGTTTCGGACTCTATGAGTCCATTAACAAAGGATTTACAACTGTGAGTTAGTGTTGAAAGTGCTGAAAGGTGATTTAGTATGCCTGAATACTTTGGACTTTTGACACGCTATACATTGTTGCGCCATAAGTTTAACGTCCTTTTTAATAGCCGGCCAAATAACGTGCTTGGTTAGTAATTTAGTTGAAGCACTGACACCAGGATGCGAAAGTTTATGTAAAACATCGAAAACACTTAGGCGAAATTGTGCTGGATTGTATGGCCTGCGTTTATGTTGTGTGGAAAAATTAATCTAATTGGAAACTTGCTATTGATACCAAAGATAGGAAGTAAACAAATAAATTGTTTAAAAGATGGAAAAAAATAAATAAGTAATAAAATTGTTGTTAGAAATGCACTATTTTCTTATGTATTTTTTTCTGTTACATTGGTCACGTTAAGTTGGTCACACGTAATTTTTTTTAAAGGGAATCTCTACTGTATGTAGCATTTGTGAAAAACATATGCTTATTTAAAAACAGATAACTTGTGCTTTATAAAAACCTATATTTGAATTTATTGAAGGCATACTTTCAGAGAAATTGCTTTGAAAGTATGAGTAAGTTTTACTGTGGTACTTTTTTTCTTACGTTGGTCACAGCACTGAATTTTGTTATTATTACTTAATATATATTTAATTTGCTGCTTTTTTTCATTGGTAGTGTATTTCGTACCTGCATAATAGCATAAAATAACATAAATTTCATAAATTAACAATGTTTTTTATGAATAACAGGCAAAAGTATGAGTTGAAAAGGGTAAAAATGTTACGTATGTCACAATGGAATGACCCTATGTATATTGTAACGACTCTTCGTTGTGTAACATATGTATGACTAATCTAATTGACATACATTACATATGTTATTCTTCCAACCAAATTATTCTAAACAATTAAATAAGTCATCAACAACTTAAAAGCCTAGATCTAATTTCCACAAATTCCCACGATATATATGTTATAACGAAATCCAAATAACTTAAAATAATATTAACGTTGATGACATCACAAAAATAAATTTAAATAAAATTTATTGAAATTCCTGCTGAACGAGGCAATTATATTTATTTAATATAATATTGACCGATATTAACTTTACATAATAAATCGATTGATAATTGGTTAATCGATTTAATTATTAAAATAAATGTAATCTTAAGAGGGGATTATAGCGGGGAAACCCTCTATCAATTTCACTATAAATTAAATGTAAATTGTAATGAAAAGAAGAATTAATAAACTTATCTGAAAGTTTAAAGTTTTAGTTTTTCTTAAACCTTTAATTGGAAGAAAGTCTGCTCAATAGGCCTTTGCCTACGAGTTAAACATGGTATTTCCAGTTGCAAAGACTTTCTTCCCATCATAAATATAAAAGTAATAAGTGGACGCCGAAGTATATTAAATCAACACAATAAGTCCACCATATGGTGTTTAACCCGTAGGCTTAGGCCTATTGAGCAGACTTTCTTCCAATTAAAGGTTTAAGAAAAACTAAAACTTTAAACTTTCAGATAAGTTTATTAATTCTTCTTTTCATTACAATTTACATTTAATTTATAGTGAAATTGATAGAGGGTTTCCCCGCTATAATCCCCTCTTAAGATTACATTTATTTTAATAATTAAATCGATTAACCAATTATCAATCGATTTATTATGTAAAGTTAATATCGGTCAATATTATATTAAATAAATATAATTGCCTCGTTCCGCAGGAATTTCAATAAATTTTATTTAAATTTTATTTAAATTTATTTTTGTGATGTCATCAACGTTAATATTATTTTAAGTTATTTGGATTTCGTTATAACATATATATCGTGGGAATTTATGGAAATTAGATCTAGGCTTTTAAGTTGTTGATGACTTATTTAATTGTTTAGAATAATTTGGTTGGAAGAATAACATATGTAATGTATGTCAATTTGATTAGTCATACATATGTTACAGTTGGTTCTTTTCGATTATTGAACAAACACGACAGTAAAAGACAGATCTTTGGTTAACAGAATCTCAAACTTTATTTGTCAACAAATTACAGCAGCTTCCGTTTTTCCTTACAATAAATTCCAGGGTCTCCAATTTATGTACCATAAACTTCACCGCTTTTCCACAATTTGAATCAACAATATTCGGAATCGTAAAATCTGTATTTACTATTCCACTAAGTTCAGATTCTTTTACTATTAGTACCCAGGCTCAAGTACCACCGATTATTCCTTAAACTTGCGAATATTTATAAACACTTTTAATTGTAGAAGTAAAACTGACTCTCTGATATTTTGTTCGCCTCTTTTATATTCAAAAACAAATAAGCAGAATATTCTGGTACTCACTGTAGTTGTTTCTAGAAAAAATAGGCCACTCCTCCTTTTAATTTCATTAATGTAAACAAATTTAATTTACATTAATTTATGCAACTTGTATTAGTTAACTTTTACTTCATCTTTGAATGTAGAAAACATTTAGGCGGAACGTATTGGTTTTTTATGAACAAATTAAATTGACCCATTCTGGACGAAGTTTATTACACTGCCCTCCATTTAGTTTTGTTCGTTCCGAACAATATCAGATATCGCATTGGTGCTGTTACCTTGGTACGGTGCCAACCTTTGTAGATGTATCACTTTCATCTTGGTACGGGGTCCCTTTTGGATGCGGTAGATAACATCATTAATTCGTTTGATTATTTTATATGGACCTTCCCAATCTGGCTGCAGCTTGGGTGATCTTCCCTTAGTTCTCTTGGGGTTGTATAGCCACACCAATTCTCCTTCTTGAAAACCGCCACTATTTGCATTTATGTCGTACCTGGTTTTCATTTTGTCACTGGCAATCTTAATGTGGTCTCGAACCTGTTGATGGATTTTATTCATCTTTTCCCTTAGTTGTCCCACATAATCCGTTTTCGTAGATACCAGACCTCCAGGGATGCCAAACTCGATGTCACTAGGAAGATGTAGTTCTCTTTCGAACATGATATTCGCTGGCGTTTCACTTGTCGTATCGTGCACTGCGCTACGATAGGCCATCAAGAATAACGGAAGATCCTTGTCCCAATTTCTTTGGTTGGCTTCTACTACCTTTGACAAATGTTCTTCCATGGTTCGGTTGAATCGTTCTACCATGCCATCCGACTGCGGGTTCATAGGTGTAGTTCGTGTTTTTCTAATGTCGAGTGTTCTGCACAGCTCTTTCATCAATAGTGATTCGAAATTCCTTCCCTGGTCCGTATGCAACTCGAGCGGTGTTCCATATCTGCAAATCCATTCATTGACTAATGTTTCAGCGACCGTAACTGCTTCCTGGTTCGGTATTGCATAAGCTTCCGGCCATTTTGTAAAGTAATCAATGACCACCATGATGTATTTGTTACCTTTTGTCGTTTCCGGAAATGGGCCCGCGATGTCTATAGCAATTCTCTCCGTTGGGGCACCCACATTGTACTGTTGCATCTCTCCTCGAGTTCTAGTTTTTGGTCCTTTGCTCGCTGCACAAGTATCACATCGCCGACACCATTGCTCTACGTCAGTTCGATACCTTACCCAATAAAACCTCTCCCTTACCTTAGCCAGGGTTTTATTGACTCCCAGGTGTCCTCCCGAAATACTTCCATGCAGCTTTCCCAGTACCTCTTCTACTCGACTTGATGGCAGCACCAGTTGCTCTAACACTTTCTTTCCATCAGCGGACTCCCATTTTCTTTTTAGTATCCCGTTGTCCATAATTAGTGAGTCCCATTGCGCCCAGTAGCATTTCACCTCCGTACTTAAAGGTGCGACCTCTTTCCACTCCGGTCGCATTCCCTCGGTTTTCCATTTCAATATTGGTGCCATAGCTGGATCTTCTAGCTGCTCTCTTTTCATTGCCTCGGTACACCAATCGTCAGGAGTTTGGAACTTGATTTGGTTCACTTTCATTGCCTCGTTTCCCTCAGTTCTGCTACATGACTTGCACTCTTCTATACAGGGTCTTCTAGACAAGGCATCAGCGTTACCATGGATCCTTCCCTTGCGGTGTTCAACTTTGAAGTCGTAGTTCTGCAGGATCTCTATCCATCTTGCTGCTTGTCCTTCAGGAAATTTGAATTGTAATAACCATTTTAGAGCAGCATGGTCAGTGCGAATCAGGAATGGTTGTCCACACAAATACTTGTGGAAATGTTTCACAGCCTTGATGATAGCTAACAGCTCCTTCCTCGTGACACAGTAATTCCGCTCCGGCTTTGACAGAACTTTACTGAAGTATGCCACCACTTTCTCATCGTCTCCAATTTTCTGTGACAAAACAGCTCCAGTTCCTACATTGCTTGCGTCTGTGTCCAGAATGAACATCTTTCCGGATTCTGGATAGGCTAGTATAGGGGTGTTGCATAGTTTTTCTTTTAAACGGCAGAATGCCTCATTACATTCGGTTGTCCACAGAAACTTGGTATTTGCCTCTGTCAATTTATGTAGAATCTTGGCGATATTCGCAAAATTCTCCACGAATCTTCGATAATAGGTGCATAAGCCAAGGAAACTGCGTAGCTCATGAACATTCTTCGGTACTGGCCAATTTTTCACAGCATCAATCTTCTCGGGATCGGTTCTGACTCCATGTTCTGTAATGATGTGTCCAAGGTACTTCACTTCTTTGTGGAAGAGATTGCACTTTACCGGATTCAACTTCATGTTGGCATTACTTATTCTTCTGAGTACTTCTTCGAGGTTCATTAGATGCTCTTCGAAGTTGCGACCCATTATAATGATGTCATCAAGATAAACTAGGCAGGCCTTCCAGGTTAAACCATGCAACACGCATTCCATTAGACGTTCAAATGTTGCTGGGGCATTGCATAGACCAAACGGCATCACATTGAACTCCCACAACCCATTGCCAGTAGAAAATGCTGTCTTTCGTCGATCTTCTGGATGCATTTCAACTTGCCAGTAGCCACTCTTCAGATCTAATGTGCTGTACCATTTGGCCCCTGATAGTGTATCCAGTGTGTCATCAATTCGTGGCAGTGGATAGCTGTCCTTAATGGTTACCTCATTGAGCCTTCGATAGTCTACACAAAAACGAGCTGACCCATCTTTTTTTTCTAACTAGCACCACTGGTGAGCTCCATGGACTCTTAGATGGCCTGATGACTCCATCACTTTTCATTTTGTCCAGCATTCCTTGCACTTCCTCGTGTTTAGCCAGCGGTAGTCTTCTAGGAAGCTGTCTGATAGGATGAGCGTTTCCAGTGTTGATCCTATGTCGCACGATGTTTGTTCTTCCAACATCTTCATCTCCAGTAGAGAAAACACTGCTCATCTTCGTTAATACCCTCTTGATTTCTTTGAATTCGGCTGGATTCATTCTTTTACTAAGATCTTGAAGTATTGCTGCTAATGCGGGATTGTTTCTCTGCATGAAGACCTTTTGCTCTTCTTGACAGCTGATTATCTCTTTTATGGTGCTACATTTGGCGATTTCTTCTCCATGATTGATGATCACTCGTTTATTCGAGAAGTTAATCAGTTGCACTGGAACTACCCCTTCTTTGGCTGCTACTAACGTTCGGCCAATCATAATGTTTCCCCCGAAGTCATTGTTAGCTGACTCAATCATCACAGGTGAATTTTGGTCACTTTTATTTAGTAGCTTAGTCCATATGATCTTCTCAGATTTTGCCGGGATCTCAATTGGTCCATCACTAATAACACGGACCTCAGCATTGTCGTTGGTGGCGTGTAGCACTATTTCTGTGTTCCCATATCTCAGTACGTGGCTCCCCAGATCTAATATAAAATTGTATTCTTTCATGAAGTCAAGCCCAATTATGCACTCATCTTCTATATCTGCTACAATAAATCGGTGCCTAAATGAATTTCCTCCAAGGTGAACTTCTTGGTCGCTTTCTCCATGAACTAGAACTGTTTCACCTGTAGCTGTTTTTAGGGTGAACCGTCTTGCTGTATCGATCTGACTATAATGAACCACATCTGGACGCACTATCGATCTTGAAGCACCTGTGTCCAAAGTCAACATGCACGATTTGTTTCCAACGGTTGCTTCTAAGACTAAACTACTATTTTCTCTTTTGACTTGTGATACCACCAATGTAGGGCATTGTAATTGAGCCAGCTTTTGCCCTTCAAAACTGGCACGATCTAGTTTCCCGAATCCGGAACGCTGCATCTGTCTTCCGGGTGCGGCTCCCATTTACATTCTCTTCGGATGTGCCCCAACTTTCCACAGTTCCAGCATCTTACTCTGCTAGACCTACTTCGTTGATTTCGCTCAGGCTTATCTCCCAGACTTTTGACCCGCATGATCACTTCATCAAGCGCTGCTTTTAGAGGTTCTTCAGCAACTTCCATCTGACGTACTATATCTGAACCGTACGCTCTTTTTCCAGCTTCCATTTGCAGGGCCAATGCTAAGACTTCTGCAGGTAGCTTCTTTCCGCTTAGATAAAGCTGATTCCTCATTTGTACATCTCGAAGAGCATTGATAAATGTATCAGCTGCCAATTCGTCTCGGTGCTCAGCGTTATAGTTCGGGTATGACAGATTTACCAGTCTCACAATGTCAGCCTCTAATTCTTGCAAAGTTTCGCTGACTCCTTGTTTTCGTGTCTTGAGCTGCATGCGATGGAGAGCTTGCTTATGACTTTCCCCATATCTAACTTCTAAGGCCTCCATTATCTTGCTGTAATCACGTTCTGTCGCTGATAGTGTTTGCAAAATTTCAGCAGCAGGTCCCTTCAATGCCAATATAAGCGCGTTTGCTTTTTGCTGGTGCTCAACCCCAGTTGTTGCTATCTCAAATTGCATCTTAAATATCTGATACGATGTAGATCCATCAAATGCGGGTGTTTTTACTCTAGCTGGAGCTGAAGTAGTTGATGGATTGATCATGTTACCTGACTTTAATTGTACTATTTCTTGGCGGAATTCACTCGAAAGATTGCGTAATTTCTCTTCATGTTCTTCGGTAACTTTCCGCAGCTCCCTTTCCATGTGGTTGATTTTTACCTCCGCGCTGGATACACGTGACTCGATTACTTCACGTAGACTTTATTGCTTTGCCATCATATCAGCTGCCAGTTTCTCTTGTCGGGCCATCAGATTGTTTCCTTGTTTGGCGATCATATCAGCAAATTGTTGTTGTTGGTTGTTTCCTTGTTTGGCCATCATATCAGCAAGTTGTTGTTGCTGCTGTGTCATCATTTCTTTCATCAACACCATCATCGGATCAATTGCTGGGAGATTCTGGACCGGAGCTTCCTCCGGATCTATTTCTATGACCTCTGTGTTTTCACCTGCTTCTTCTAAAATTTTACGCAGCCGGAATGCAAGTTCTGCCTTCGTTCCGTGTATTGGAGCATTCCTTTTTCTCAACTCGTCCTTCAGCTGGGTCTGGCTGAGATCACTAATAGTTACTGTCTTGACCATTGTTTCAATAATCCCACTTCTGACACCACTGTAACGACTCTTCGTTGGTTCTTTTCGATTATTGAACAAACACGACAGTAAAAGACAGATCTTTGGTTAACAGAATCTCAAACTTTATTTGTCAACAAATTACAGCAGCTTCCGTTTTTCCTTACAATAAATTCCAGGGTCTCCAATTTATGTACCATACCACCGCTTTTCCACAATTTGAATCAACAATATTCGGAATCGTAAAATCTGTATTTACTATTCCACTAAGTTCAGATTCTTTTACTATTAGTACCCAGGCTCAAGTACCACCGATTATTCCTTAAACTTGCGAATATTTATAAACACTTTTAATTGCAGAAGTAAAACTGACTCTCTGATATTTTGTTCGCCTCTTTTATATTCAAAAACAAATAAGCAGAATATTCTGGTACTCACTGTAGTTGTTTCTAGAAAAAATAGGCCACTCCTCCTTTTAATTTCATTAATGTAAACAAATTTAATTTACATTAATTTATGCAACTTGTATTAGTTAACTTTTACTTCATCTTTGAATGTAGAAAACATTTAGGCGGAACGTATTGGTTTTTTATGAATAAATGAAATTGACCCATTCTGGACGAAGTTTATTACAATATATATATATATATATATATATATATATATATATATATATATATATATATATATATATATATATATATATATATATATATATATATATATATATATATATATATATATATATATATATATATATACATATATATATATATATATATATATATATATATATATATATATATATATTTATATATATATATATATATATATATATATATATATATATATATATATATATATACATATATATATATATATATATATATTAAGCTTGCCAGATTTTTTTTGAAGGCATTCCGGGCCGGAAAATCCGGGCGGTTTTTTTATAAATCCGGGCAAAATCCGGGCGACAAGTGTCAAAATTTCCATTTGAAAAGCCGGGCGAAATCCGGGCGAAATACAAAATTTCTAAAAATGGCACAGAAAAGAAGAAAACAAAAAGACTATGTTTTTTCATAAATAACCTTTGAAAACTCTTTATTGCTTTGAAATGTTGAAATATATTTTGTTAATAATATTTTTAATTCTGTTTATTACAGAAAGAGTTCTATGCTTAAATTGTCAACATTGTATTCAATCAATCTCCATCGAAGTCGATGACTGTCCACTCTCTTGAGTACCAAGCAAACTATCAGCTCTCATTTTGTATTTTTCACTTCCAGCAACCTTTTGGAGAAAACCAGCATCTTCTTTTATTTTTGTATAAAACTCTGGACATGTCTCCTTCCAGTTGAATTTTACCATCAATTGTGCCCGAACGTTTTCCCGTGTCAATTTGCCTTTTTCTTTTGTCCAAATGTCATTGATGTGAGAAAATACGCGCTCAGTTGTCGTATTGGCCGCCGCTGGGATAACTAAACCAAACTCCACGATTTGCAGCAAACGATTGAACGAACGAGAGCACAATATATAAATTATAAAACGTTGCAATGATGTCAATTGTTTATATATTTTCATATGAAACATTGAAAATAACACGATTTAACATGTGAAACATATTTGAATAAGAAAGATACAGATTATTGAAATTTTGACTATAAAACGAATTAATATTATATATATATATATATTTTGTTTTTCAATGAACAAATGTTGGAAAAATCCGGGCGATTTCCGGATTGTGTTTAGAAATCCGGGCGTCCGAACCGGGCGATTTTTCAGCCAAATTTTACCAAAAAAAGCCGGGCGAGTCCGGCTTTAGCCGGGCGATCTGGCAAGCTTAATATATATATATATATATATATATATATA
>OY856188.1:223983358-224061440 GCA_963693315.1 Diogma glabrata | reverse complement strand
ATATATATATATATATATATATATATATATATATATATATATATATATATATATATATATATATATATATATATATATATATATATATATATATATATATATATATATATATTGTTACGATTACAGAATAATCTAGACGATTACGGACACTTCCAGGAAAATGAAATCAACAAAACACAACAATTGAATGAAATGAATATTGTTGTTGTTGTACATATTCTTAGAAATAAGGTCTACATAAAACAAATGATTTTATTTTATGAATCAAATCAACGTAACGTAAAATAATCGAATATTCTAACATTTTCTCAAGGTTTCTAAAAAGTGACCGCGAAATTTCTAGAGATTAGGCAGTATGTATATAAGGAAATTACTTCTTGTAGTTTGAATTAGTTTTATTTTAGACCTGCGACAGTAAAGTGAAATTTAATGTAAAATTAGTTTATTTTAAACCTGCGATTGTGAAGTTAAAATTATAAAAGCGATCTTTAAATTAGTGAATAAAGTTTTAAGTTTTATTGAGTAGAAATATTTTGTGTATTATTTTGAACGTTGTGAACTGGAAATTTCTACAATAAACCGTTGGAGTTCTGAAGCTGTTGAAAGAATATTCTAGTCAGGAATATTGTTTGTTGTATTGTTTTCCTATTGTTGTGGAACAATTAAATTGTTGGATACTTAATAAAACCGGGTGTTTGTGCTTACTAATCAGTGATCGAACTCAGAAAGAGATTGGGAATTAAGTTTGTCGAATTGTGAATTAGGCCAATTCGAAGGAAGCTTGGAAAAACGTAACAATATATATATATATATATATATATATATATATATATATATATATATATATATATATATATATATATATATATATATATATATATATATATATATATATATATATATATATATATATATATATATATAATATATATATATATATATATATATATATATATAAATGAATTTTTTGATTAATAGGTTAATCAATTTTTAATCTTATTGACTTTTATTATATTTCTCATAAAGTTGTTTAAGAAAACTGAAGTTTTATAGTCAATAGATAACAAATTTATTTAGGTATTTTAAATAAAATTTTATTATTTATATATGCATCCAATATTTCGATTGTTGATTACAATCATCCTCAGGGATTCTACAAACATAGAAACACAACAATATTTTTTATAAATTGTACAAAGAAGTTTATATAAAGCAAAATTAATAAGCAAAATTAACTTACACACACTCATTATCGAGCGTTCAAAGTATCGATACATAAAATATAAACTTGTGCATAATTAAATTTGTATTCTAAAAAAAAAACAAAAAAAAATAAAATTAATAATTTTGAACCAGTTTCTTTTATTGTGTAGTGTAATTAAAAGAAATACATTTAATTATACGGCATCAACACGACTAAGCGTGGTTCGGATGAGTTCATTACAAAACTCTCGCATGATTCAGGCATGCAGAGTAATCCAAGGAAAAAGCTGAATCTAGACGAGCTGAAGAAGAAAAAGCTTGACAACATGAAAATTCTAAAATCTGCAACTTCTCACCACAAATCTAATACAGAAGATATGGACGGTGAAAATTCTACATTTGAGGTTAATCCTGAAATATTAATTTCTAATTCCTTTGAGCCCATTGTCGGACATAATGATGAGTCTACAAAACAACATGTTAACATCTCTAATAAAATAAATATTCCACCTCTTGTGGTACAAGATGTTGGATTTGCTGATATACAATCTTTATTAAAAACTAGCGGTATTCTACAGTACAATTTAAAAATTATTAAAACAGGTATTAAAATTACAACTAATAATAAAGTGGATTATGATAAACTCAAATTAATTCTCATTGACAAAAATATTGAGGTTTTTTCTTTTTCGTCTATCTATGATAGACCGCTTAAAGTAGTATTATTTGGAATACCAAAAGAAATTACAACAGATGATATTAAAAACAGTCTTGTTATGCAGGGTATTGAATCTGATAATATTTTTAGTATTACGCCAATTCATTATAAAGATGATAAAAATTTTATAAAGTATCACCTTATAAAACTCAACAAGGTCAAAGTTACAAAGCAATCAATATTAGCAATAAATCGAATTGAAAATATTGTTGTGAAAATTAAATTAGCAAACAATAACATCAGAAACTTCACCCAGTGTAGAAGATGTCAAATGTTTGGACATGGTTCTTCACATTGCTTCAAAAAATTTAAATGTCGCAACTGTAGTGGTAATCATGAAACTATAAAATGTGAAACAACAAATATAATTAAGTGTGCCAATTGTGAAGGTAATCACTACTCAAGCAATAGGGAATGCCCAAAATTCCAGGAATATAAAATCATTCGCGAAAATATCAAAATTGACAACCAGGTTAATAGAATGACAAGTCGCAATTATCATATGTCACCTACTAAATTTCCTCCTTTGGATACAAAACACTTTCCGGAGTTAAAAAAACCAACCAAAACGCTATTCAATCATTGGACTACGACCAATCCCAGCAATTATAGAAATTCAAATATTGGAATCAGTGGAAAGGTAACTTCTCAAAATGCCAACAATAATAATGTTAATAATCTTTTTAGTTTTGAAGAAATCACTGAGCTAATTCAAGATACAATAACACAAATTTCAAACTGTAAAACAAGGTCAGAACAATTTATTGTAATTACAAATTTATCGTTAAAATATTTGTTTAATGTTAAATAATATTTTAGGTTTAAAAATCATGATATGGAACTCCCAATCTGTTCGAAACAAAAGTATTGAGCTTTCAAACTTTCTCAAAAAAAATAATGTTCATATATGTTTAATAACCGAAACCTGGTTAAATCACCGTGACTCATTTTGTCTTCCTGATTTTTATTGCTATCGACTTGATCGTACACCGTCCAACCACAGCGCAAATACAGCTCGCACGCATGGTGGTGTTTGCATTCTAGTTCGCAGATATATTAAACATAAAATACTGCCAAAAATACGCTTAAACATCATAGAAGCCATTGGTATATCCGTAGTAACAAACATAGGAGAGATTCATTTCACTGCAGCCTACTACCCTGCCTCAAATGATCCCACGAAATTAAAACACTTTCAAAGTGATATTTAAACTTTAACCAACAATCGCACTATGTACTTCATAGGAGGCGATTTTAACGCAAAGAACTCTCATTGGAACTGTATCAGATCGAATCGTGCCGGTAAAATTCTATATAATGAATACACGATAAAAGATTTCCATATACTTTTTCCAGATGCACCAACCCATTTTTCACCTAGATCACGTTACGGCTCAACTCTAGATATTATACTAACAAACAACAATCAAATAAATTCTGAGCCATATTCGTTAAACGAACTAAGCTCTGATCATTTACCTGTATTATTTGATGTACATCTTAATGCATCATTGTGTACAAATAATAATAACACAAATACTTTTAACTATCACCTGGCTAACTGGGATAAGTTCAAAAGTTATTTAAATCAAAAAATTGATCTTTCAGAAAATTCCACAATCCGTAACATATCTACCTCAAGCCATATCGACAACTGTGTTAATGAATTAACATCTTTCATTCAAGAGAGTATTACCAACTCAATACCCCAAATTAGCTCGCGAACGAAACCAGATCATAACTTAATTATTACACCAGATATTCAACAGCTTATAACCTATCGTAATTTTCGACGACGGCAGTGGCAACGAACACGAAATCCGATAATGGGAAATGTCGTAAGGTCATTAAATAAATCTATTGCTGATGAAATTCAGCAATTAAGAAATGATAAGTTTAGCAAATATCTTGAGCAAACTTCAAAAGATAACACTCACAAGCGCTTATTCAACCTCACTAAACTTCTAAGTAAAAAACGGAGATCTATCCCTCCCATCAAAACATCGGAGGATAGCAATGATGTTTTATTAACAAATAGTGAAAAAGTGGAAGCCTTTGGCGAAGGTTTCTCCAAAATCACACAAGAAAACGAATCTCTTAATGATTCATTATTAAACACCATAAACGAAGCTTATAACCGATTTAAAAATACATTTCAATACAGTCTGAATGTAATTGAAATAACAAAACCCAAAGAAATATCTACCTTTATAAAACAACTAAAGCCATCCAAATCACCTGGGCCAGATGGAATTAATAATAGAGTCTTAAAACATTTACCACGCAAAGCCATTGTATACCTGGTATATCTTTTTAATGCATGCCTAAAACACGGCTACTTTCCTTCAAAATGGAAAACTGCTAAAATCATACCTGTTTGCAAGGCCAATAAAGATAAAAATCTTATCTCGAGCTATCGGCCTATAAGCCTGCTAGATACTCTCGGTAAAATATTAGAAAAAGTCTTGCTAGATCGCATCAACAAGTATTGCTGTGAGAATAACGTAATACCCGACCAACAATTTGGTTTTCGGCACAGACATTCTACCTCCCATCAGTTGTTTCGTATCTTAAATCATGCCAAAGAGCAACTAAAACACAAAAACTCAACAGCCGTGGTATCGTTTGATATTGAAAAGGCGTTTGATAAAGTTTGGCACAAAGGTCTGATAATAAAAATGATTAATCATAAATTTCCTAGCTACTTAATTTACATCGTTGATTCGTTCCTCAATGATAGAAATTTCTTTGTACAAATATGCGATAGGAAGTCGGCACTACACCCAATACTATGGGGTGTACCTCAAGGTGCAGTCCTCTCACCCACCTTATACAATATCTACACTTCAGATATAACCGAACATATCAATACCCACACGCAGTTTGGATTGTTTGCGGATGACACAATCATATTCACCTCAGGTAACTCACTTGATAAAACAATATCAAACCTACAAAACACAATCAATAAGCTTACAGAATACTATGCTAGTTGGGGTATTAAAATTAATCCAGAAAAGACACAAGCACTATATATTTCTAAAAAACGTGCCTCTCATAATAAACCTAACGACAATTCCCTTAACATTAATGGATCAGCTGTAAAATGGACTAACACTTTAAAATATTTAGGAATGGTAATCGACAAAAGTATCACATTTAAACAACATATAGATTATACAATTGAGAAAACAAAAAAGGTAATGCTTATGCTTTACAGTCTTATTCATAGGAAATCCAAACTTTCGATTCACAATAAGCGGCTTGTGTATCATAGCATCCTTAGAAGCGTGCTGCTTTATGCTGCACCGGTTTGGTCAACCGTAGCTAAAACAAATCTTAAAAAAATACAAATCTTTCAAAATAAATGCCTTAAAATGATTTATAATAAACCATGGCGATATTCCACTGTAAGACTTTCCATTAAAACCAGAACCCCACTTATACTAGATAGCGTTAACAAACTAAGACAAAAGTTTATTCTAAACTGTTCTACCATCGATAATCCTATTATTAGAAGTTTTGTATTCGAATAGCTTGGGAGTTCCACATTATTAGTTATTTCCTTATATCTATATATGTACTTTTGTACATAAATAAAATTTAACAAATTGTGCTTTTCACAATATTTAGGTTTAGTTAGATTTAAGTTAGTTTAATTTGTAGCCTTAGAGTTTATTTTAGATGTAGTCATAAATAAGCATAAAATGGTTTTTTAATTAATTTTCCATTAAAAGTATATTATAATATAAATCGATAATATGATCTAAAGATAACTACACTTTAGACCAAAATAACTATTTTTAAAATAATAGAATAAAAATACCATAGATGAAAACCAATACGGTAAACACTAATCATTTGTTACACATATTGTAATTTTAAACGATTATATAAATAAAAATTGAATTGAATTGAATTGAAATTAACTTACACAAAAAACAATAAATAGTTATTTAAATAACTTGTTTAAAAAATGTTAAAAAACTATGTAAATTAAAATAAAATGTTTTTCTTTCAACAAAAAGCTTAAGAAAATTTTTTTACAATGAAAAAACAAAACTTTTATAAAACATTGACAGAAAAAATTTAAAAGAAAAGTTGATCTAAAAGTTTATCCTATTATTAGTAGAAAAATTTGTTCAAGTATTATCAAAATGCTTCTTCAAAATTGGAAAATATATATCACTAATCTGTCTTAAATCAGTTTTGATATTGATACTACTTTGATCATGTTTTAAAATTTCTGTTGATTCTAAAAATCCTCTTTTAAATTTGTTTTTTTTCAGTTAATAAGACTTCAACAGAATCAAAATTATAATGGTCACTATCACCTTCCTTAAATTTTTCTAAGCCACGTGAAACGAGAGAAGTTTGTCCATGTTTATCATTAGTGTTTTCCATATATTTTAATTGTTTTAAATTCATTGTTTTATTTTTAATTTGTTTTTTAATATTAGGATTTTGACAATTTTCAATTATAATATTATGGTAGTCCTTCATATGTTGTTTGATCCTCACTACTAATTTTTTACTAGTTTGGCCAATCTAGCAATTATTACAAGGTGGATTACAATTTATTTTATATACAACATCTGATTTATCCCAAATATCTAGAAAATCTTTTGTTTTTGAGTAAACTTTTTTTAATTTATTAACTGGTTCTAAAGCAATATTAATATCATAATTTTTGGCAATAGATTTAATTTTTTCTGATAAATGAGGAACATATTTTAATCCATAATATAATTGTGATGTTGAATTTTGAAAGTTTGGTTCAGAAGTTTCTTCTATTAAAATTTCCTTTTTATATAATGCCAATTTAATTGCATTATTAATAACACTAGAAGGATAATTATTATTCTCTAATATATTTGTAACTTTTTTAATATTTTTATAATGATGTTGTTTATCACTAAGTCTTAAAACTCTTTTGAAAAAATTTACTGCTACATTTTTTTCATAGAAAACGGATGATTTGATTTAAAGTTTAAAACTCTTTGACTTGATGTTGGTTTGTAATACCAATTGGTAATGATTTTTTGATTAACTCTTGTTAAAAGTAAGTCTAGAAAAGGTACCGAGTTGTTATTTTCAATTTCTGTGGTAAATTGTATTCTGGGATGGAAGTTATTTATTTGACGTAAAGTTTGTTCAATTAATTCAACCGGAATATCTGTAATTATATCATCCACATATTTGTAAATAAAAGTGGGACTGTACATTAAGTTTGTAGTTTCAAACAACTCTTCTAATACTATATCCGACAGAATTGGAGACAAAGGATTACCCATGGCTAAACCAAATTTTTGTTTATAAAATTTACCATCATATTGAAAGTAGTTGTTGTCTTCAACACAAAATTTAATTATATCTATGAAGTCCATACTTGAAATTTGTGTGTGTTCTTCTATTTTATGCCATTTCTTTTTTATAATATCACATGCCAAAATAACAGGAACATTAGTAAATAGAGATTTTACATCAAAAGATATTAATTGTCTATCAACTGGTAGACTTATTGTATCAATTTTATCTTTAAAATCAAAAGAATTCTTTATATTAAATATACTAAAATTTGTTAAGTTTTTTAGGATTTTAGTGATATATTTACGCAGGAGGGATCGATTTTGATCGATTATGATCAATGTTGATCTACGGGTCTGACTACCCTGCGTACTCCAGTCCCTGCCATTGACATATGAGTTAGCGTGAGATATCACATACCACTGGCAATGGCAGGAGATGTCATTAGCCAAGATGATATCTTAGGGTGCTGGCGGACGAACTTTAATTAGTCAACGGCAGCACTTCCAGTCTTAGCTGGGCAGCGTTCCGTAGCGGTACCGCTCATTAGCTCTTCCGAGGAATCGAACCAACACGTAGTTATGTGTGGGCTTTGTGCCTCGATTAAGGTGGTGGGCGGTGCGTCTGGGGTGCGCTGCATCATCTGGATTATTGGCATTTAGTTTTGTTTTGTTTTCTGCAAATTTCTCACAAATTTGTTTTTCACTTATTATTTTGTTATTATTTCTTCATCTTATCATGAAATATTGGCATATGTCATATTTTGTAGTATGATAGGATTTTTTACTTAGTTATGCATTTTAAAATAAAACACAAAAAAATAAAATAAATATTTTGATATATATATGGCAGTACAACCGAAAAAAAATAAGTCTGCAAGTGGTAAAGCAAATTTGCGCAATCCACCCGCCCATAAAGCGGCATGTCCACGGAATTTGCAGGGACAAAACATATATGAATCAATAAAAATTTTTAAAATATATGTTCAAAACATCTGCGGATTGAACGCTAACCATGACCACGTGCAACATCATCTTGAGCACGACAAACCGAACATTCTATTCCTTACAGAAACACAAGTTTCTGAAAATTTTCTCTTTATAGAATCGCTTAATTCCAAATATAGGCTCGAACCAGCTTTCAAACTCCATCAGGGCGTATGCGCATTCATTCATGAGAGTGTTGCGTACACGCGCTTTCCAAATTTTGAACTACACGGTGACGGCTTCAATACAATGGTTTTAAAGATTTGTCTTCCAGAAATGACTTTTTTTACAATAGCTTTATACCGGTCCCCCAACAAACGTAACCCAAACTTTTTTAATATACTGACAAAAATTATGGACGAGATTAGAGCAAAGTCCCCTAATTGTGAAGTTATCGTTACCGGTGACTTCAACGTCCACAACAAATCATGGTTGGAATTCTCCAAATTGACCGACGATGTTGACAATAGTGGAAAACTGGCAGAAATTTTTGCCGCGTCTCAGGGCCTATTCCAAATTGTCAAAAGCCCGACTTTCACTCCCCGTAATGGCGGTGATAATAGTTTTCTACTAGATCTCTATCTTACCACAATGCCAGATATTACGAGTGTCGATATTGCGAAAGGTAGTATTGGAAATTCTGATCATTATTTAATCTCATCAGTTATCAAAACTGATTTACTTAAAACTACAGCTCCCAAACCCCGTAAAATATTTCACTACTCAAAAATGGATAAGAGTGGTCTTCAAAATTTTTTCCATGGTTTCCCTTTCGACCGTCATTGTTTTTACACTGACAATGTAAATGTTTCTGCTCAAAACTTTACAGAAACCATCCAATTTGCTATCAATAAATTTGTCCCTTTCTCCATAGTAAAACCCAAACAAAAATACTTGTATTCGAAAGCTGCCAAAACGGCACTTAGAAACAAACGTAGATCATTTAATATTTGGATTCATAACAAAACTCCCACTAATCGATCCCAATATCTAAAGGCCAACAAAATATCTAATCAGATTATCTCAAACGAAAAGTCCGAAATTGACAGAGCGAAAGCTTCAAAACTTACGTCTATGTCTGCTTCTGACAAGAGTTTCTACAGTGCCATTAATTCTTTAAATTCTGGTACAAAATTTTCTATTCCCCCTATTATTGATGGTGATTTAATCGTCAATGATCCCGCAAGAAAAGCTAACTTGTTCGCTGAACGCTTTGCTCTGAACTCCACTGTTTTGGAAACTTCTAAAGAAATACCCCAAATCCAGTCTTCAGGAGTTAATATGAATGAACTTCACTTCAAACCCAAAATAGTCGCTAAACTTTTAATGGGGTTAAACATCAACAAAGCATCAGGAATGGACAATATTTCACCCATTATTTTAAAAACCTTTTCCAAAGAACTTGCACCAACTTTAACTAAAATATTCTACCAATCCTACAAATCTGGTATATTTCCCTCGTGCTGGAAGTTGGCAAATGTCCAGCCCGTCCCCAAAAAGGGACCAAAATCCGATATCTCAAATTATAGGCCAATAGCTTTACTATCGGTCCTATCCAAAGTCTATGAGCATTATATTAATACACATATTTCAAAATTTCTGGAAGAAAATCATTTAATATCCGACAGCCAATACGGTTTTCGAAACAAAAGATCAACTACCGATCTATTAAACTATGTAGCGCATTGTTGGAACAGCATACTTGATAAAGGTGGTGAAACATACGTTATCGCTTTAGACATCTCCAAGGCATTCGATCGAGTCTGGCATGCCAACTTAATCAACAAGCTCGTTGCGTACGGTTTTCATCCCAATGTTGTGAAGCTGATTCAAAATTTTCTATCCGACCGATATATTTCGGTAACCTTAGACGGATATTCTTCTGAGTCTAAACTAATTAACGCTGGTGTACCCCAAGGCTCAGTATTGTCTCCAACCCTATTTTTGATTTATATCAACGAATTGTTGAAAATCACCAGCAACCCAATAAATAGTTTTGCAGATGATAGTACTCTGCACAAGTCGTTCGAGCCCCTTCCTTCAAAAGGTAAAATGCACGAACGAATTAATCCTCCCGGAGAGACGCTGCCATAAACGTGAACAAAGACCTGAATAAAGTCGCCGACTGGGGTGACCAAAACCTTGTCAATTTCAACTCCACCAAAACACAGCTGTTGATTGTTTCCAGATTAAAGACCGAGTTCCCCAAAGATATTTTATTTAGTATGTGTGATGAACCAATAGGTGAATGTAAAAACTATAATCATTGGACCTTTACTACTATGTTTCTGTTCAGTATACTATTAAATCTATACAGATCACAAACACATCTTATTATAGTTAAGCAAAGGAGGTCACTCCCTCCATACAGATTATCTCCACACGGACCCTGAATTTGAGAATCTCTTACTATTTCCTAAATTTATCTTGACATTCCAAAAGTAATAATTAAATTAAAATTAATATACATATTTATAATAAATACCTTAAGTTATTTTTGTTGATTGATGTCATCAATATTCTGTTGTTTTAAGTTATTTGTTTGATCTTCCAATATCATTTCTTCATTATGTTCTGTCAAATTTGTCTGCGGTGGATTTATTAAACGAATTCCTGATTGATTATTATTGCCACTATATACAATATTTCCATATTCTATATTTGGATCAATTAAATTGTATAATTCTCCATATTTCCATTGATAATTTTTTATAAATTAATCGAATAAACAAATTTATTACTTGATATTAATAAAATGGCGTTTTGAAGTCACAAAAACACAGCATAATCAAGTAAAAATATAAAGACGCGCTATTCTTCTTGTATCTCAGCAAAAAAAATTCTTTGATACTTTAATAACCATTCATTTATTAAATTGTGGCAAATTTATGTAAATATTATTATTAAAATCTATTTAATTTTAAATCACAATTTATTATATCACAACATCACTCATGGATATATATTTTTTTTTATATAGACTCTTTTTTTCTGTTTTATTTAATGTTTAATACAAATAAAAATTGAACGTTTTCTTTTTTTAAAAGCAGAAAATGGAATGAATCCTTTTTTAAAAATTGCAAAATGTGATTTTGCTTTTGACATCTTATGATGTCAAAAACAAAATCGGGTAATACTTGAAATTCAGCAAATGATTAACAACGACGTCTGTTCATTAGTATTGGAAATAAAAATTTAGTACGTTCGTTTGCTTTTTATAGTATATTCAAAATTTAACTAGCAGTTAAGTTTTAGAAAATTTTAAAATTATTATTAATGTAAAAATGAACGGAAACTAATGAAATGCATTTTTATTGAATTGAAAACGAAGATGAATTTGGTTTTATTATTGTTTTGCGATTATTGCGATCGTTACACCATGAATTCAAGGTAGAAACCAAGATTTTTACTCTTGAAATCACAAAAACGTCGCCATCCCCTCCATGACAGAAAACCACCGAACTACTTCCACCTATTAAACTGTATCTGGGATCGAGATACCCACAGTCACTGGCGTCAAGACCGATGACCGGTTCCAACACTCATGAAGTCCTTAAGAACTTCACTGAGTATTGAGACCGACCATCCATCCGAACGTCAGCACCACGGACACCCCGATACAACCAGTAAGTATGACCTGAAGATGTGAACCCCAGAGACGACAATCAGCCAGAGGAACAACCCTACCTAACGAAAAGACATCATTCCCTGATGTCTTTCGCGTGATGGACTCCAAGATTCTTACCGCTCATATCTGTGCACTCGTAGAGTACATTTCCGATCTTAGTCTTAATCATTGCAGGTAAGAACTTTGGAGCCAATTTTGCCGAGAATTTTTTGGTAGCGTCACTCAAATGATGTTGCCGTACAAACACACGTTGTTGTGGTTGAAAAGTCCGTAATTTAGATCGCAGGTTGTACTGATGTTGCGATTTCTTAAAAGCTGCTTTTAAATTTTGTTGAACCCGGTTCCTAAGCAGAGTCAAATGATCAGTGCGTTCCATTTCCTCACCAGCATCTTCACCAAGCTGGTGTAGTGATCTCAACAAATGGTAAGTATTTCCATCCGAGATTGGATGTTGACCAAACAATAAATAGTACGGTGAGTACTTGGTAGCAGAATGTACTGCAGCCCGCATTGCATATGCGATTTCACCAATTTGTGAATCCCACTTGGTGTGTTGACCTTTAATGAACGCTCGAATTGCTGCTAAAACTGACCTATTGACCCGCTCTGACGCGTTACTTTGAGGACTATAAACACCGGTCCTAATGTGTTTAATGCCGAAATCTGACAAAAGACTTTGAAAGTTCCTACTAGTGAACTGTTTGCCATTGTCACTGTGCAGAAACTCTGGTACCCCATATGTAAGAAACACTTCGTTCCTTAGAAAAGCATTCACCTTCGGTGAAGTTGCGTTTCTAAGTGGTTTCAGTAGTACAAACTTCGTAGCATGATCCAGAACTATTAATAACACCGTATTCCCAAGTGTAGAACGAGGATACGGTCCCAAAAAATCTATATAGACTCTCTGCCATGGACGTGCTGTTTCGAATTGATATTGCATCGGAGGACGCAATATCTGATTCGTGGCTTTTGTTTGTTTACATGTGTCGCAGGACACAACATAGTTGTGTACCTGTGACGCCATGCCCGGCCAATAATAAAGACGTCGAAGTAATTCTAAAGTCTTCTTAACACCTCCATGAGCAGCAGTACTATCATCGTGATGTTTCTGAATCATGTTTGAAGTCATCGGTTTTGGTACCCAGAGTTTCCACACAGGAACATCGTTGGGTATTGCATCAGATCTTGGCTCAATACGTATGTATAGCTTATCATCCACGACTTTAACAGATGGAAAGTCCTTGGGTGATGATTGAACTTTAGCTATCATATCCGTATATTCTTTGTGCCGATAACCTTCATTGTCGATTTTAATTTCACTGATGTGATGTACTAATGCTTCCGTCAATTCCTCGTGTGTATCGTCATAAAGACGAGATAGAGCATCAGGGACTATATTTTGGGTACCTTTTTGATGGACAATTGTAAAATCCATATGTTGGAGTTTTAGGCTCCACCTAGCCAGACGACCACTCAAGTCTTTCTGTGACATAAGCCACTTCAGACTTGAGTGATCAGTCACAATTGTAAATCGGTGACCTTCAACATAGCCCCTGAATTTCTTCACACTCAGAATTGCCGCAAGACATTCAAGCTCAGAAACAGAATAGTTTCGTTGAGCTTTATTAAGTTTTTTCGACATGAAGGCTATCGGACACTCTTGTCCGTCAGTATCAACCTGATACAACACACTACCTATCCCTGTCAGACTTGCATCGCATCTAATAAAGAACTCTTTATTATAATCAGGGTTAATTAATACTGGTGCTGTAGTCAGCAATCGTTTTAAATTTTCGAAAGCAGCTTGCGCTTCTAATGTCCATTTCAGTTTCCCCGAACTCTTCTTTAATAAATCTGTGATTGGTGATACCACGCTTGCATAATTTGGTATGAAACGTTGGTACCAACCAGCCATTCCCAATAAACGTCGTATCTGTTTAACTGTAGATGGAGCTGGATACTCTGCTACAGCTCTTACCTTGTCTGGGTCTGTTCGTAGACCATCTTCACCAACCAAAAATCCTAAGTATTTCACCTCTCTCAGAACAAATTTACTTTTCTTGAGGTTTATTGTTAACCCAGCCGCTCTTAACAATGAAGAGACCTTGGACAGCAATTCCATATGTTCCTGGAACGTGGAAGAGACTACCAATAGATCATCTAAATAAACAAAGACATTTTCGTGATATTGATGTGGTATCACTTTGTGCATTAGCCGACACATTGTCTGGGGAGCATTGCACAATCCAAAGGGCATAACCCGGAATTGATACAATGGACGACCAGGCACTGTGAAGGCTGTCTTGTCTCTAGATGCTTCTGCCAGAGGAATCTGCCAGAAAGCATCTTTGAGATCAATACTTGAAATGTACTTTGTGCTATTTAGACGACCTAGTAAGCCATCAATCAAGGGAAGTGGGTAAGCGTCCTTTTTAGTTAGTGAATTGACACGACGGCTATCAATACACAATCTGTTTTTACCAGATTCTTTTTGTACCAAAACCACTGGCGAGCACCAAGAACTGTTAGACTCTTCGATCACGCCCATTTGAAGCATTCGGTCAAGTTCGGCATAGACCTTTAGTTGAACAGCCGGCGATGTGGGATAGTGTCTCTGTTTAACAGGTGCACTATCACCAACATCGATGACATGTTCAACCAAAGAAGTCTTTCCGAGCCCAGACACTTCAAATGACGGGAAAGAATCCTTGATCATATCCAGTTCATGTTGCTGATCAGTGGTGAGATTATGTGTATTAAGAGTTTGTAGCTCTGTGCGAGTCAGTTCACTAACAAAAGAAGGAACAATACCGAATTTCTCCCAGAAATCTATGCCCAGGTAGAGCTCTTCTCGTAATCCAGGGACTATATGGAACCGCATTGGTTTAGTGGAGCCATTCACAGTTATTGGAATTTCGATGTAACCCAAAATTTTTGTTGCAGTACCATCTGCCGTACGAATACACGAAGTGTACTTACGGTAAGTTGTACCTGCTGATTCCAATAATTCCAAGGAATTTCTTCCAAGTATTGTGATTGACGCTCCACTATCCAATAGACCTGAAATATGTTTGTCCAAAATCTTGATTGTCAATCGCGGCCGAGGATCCTTTGTTTCTGAAAGGATAGATGAAATACAAGCTTTACGAAATAATTTCCTCATCCTCCAATATCTGATGTTACGTTCCAGACGTCTAAAATATGTGTGATGTAATGATGGGAAATTAAATGTACTGGGTGATTTTATTCTGGTTTCCTGAGTGGTGATCGATCGTCCTGCGTTGCTACATCTCTCGTCGTTTTCTTCGGGCTCGTTGGATGTTGAACCGAGGGTACCATCCCCGAAGCATGTACTCTCGGACGGAAGTTTACCGACGGGTGACAATATGAACAATTTGCATATATAACGTCCGGCTTATTACATTTCCAGCAGTGCAATTTTATTCTGTTTTTAGAACAATCAGGAGCTCGATGTCCATTTACCCCGCATCTAAAACAGACAATTGGTTGTCTGGACATTGATGGACCAGGTTGATTAGTATTACCAGATGATATCGCAGGTCGTTGCAGAATTCTTCTAGGTTGTGTATCCACAGCTTCAATATATCCATCTTGTTCTGGATCTATTTCTGATTCATAGTCGTCCACTTGCTGTAGTTCGCTAATCCTTAAGTTTGACATTCTGGTTGGGACTGGTGTAGACCACAAACGTTCGAACTTCTGACACAATGTCCGAAGCTCGTCCATAGTTGTAATTGTTGCTGCAAGTGTAGCGTTGTTCAGTTCTACACTCAGTCCTTCCCTAGCGATTTCTAATAATTCAGCTGCAGCAAATGGTCGAACTAATCTCCGATTTAACGAACCCACTTCAACTAAATACTCATAAACGCTCTCTTTGACTTTCTGTTTACGGTTCAAAAGAACACGTAATACCGCTTTATCATCGGTGAGCGTACCGAAGGTGCGTAGGAGTCCTTCCCTAAGCACTGAGTAGGTCACTTCCTCATATTCATGAGTCAAATTCAAATAATATCTATCGGCAGCTGCCTTGAGGTACCGTGGAACGATCGACCTCAGGTCGTCCCAGGACACACGGTCCCTCCTTGCAGCCGCCTCCACTCGATGAATAAACTCATGAACATCAGGGGAGTGACCATCCCCTGTGAAGTTCGGAACCCAATTTGAGTCATAACGACTCAAATTGTTCCTACGTACCTCTCGGTATGCTCCCGGTGACAATGCTGGAGCCACGACACGAGATACCTGAGGAAGTGGGTTGTATGGTGGTGGTGCTGTTAATGGAGCTTGTGGATAATTTGTTTGAAATTGTTGCAACTGCTCCTGTGGTATCGGTTGATAATTCAGAGGCTGCTGTACCAATGCCGGATTGATGTATCTTTGTCCACCTTGGAACGATGAACCCAGTTGTGGTAATGCGAAGTCCTCCGCTCTTAAACCTGATTGTTGAAAATACGATGGTGGTAATTGTTCTGCCCGTCTTTGTTGTTGTTGATACCCACGATTTAAACTGTGTATCGTATCAGTCATTGGCTGTACTGGTATTGGAGTGGATCTCTCCTCTGGCTGAAACGCAGGTGATTCGGATGGTACAGATGATCCTCCTGGTTTACTCTGCATAACTGGACGTGTCGACAGTGATCTTATTATATCCCAAGCGCGTGACAATTGGGAGATAGCGTAGGTGCGGGCTTCTTGCAAATCATCGCGAGAACCCAACCTATTCATCCTCCCTGTATAGTGCAACACACGATTAGCCAGACCATCCAAGAATGGCTGACCAATCGGTGGCTGAAGTCTACGTATCTGATCCACAATTAGTTGTGCCGCCTGCACCACCATTTGAGACTCAGCTACCAAATCCCTCGCGTGAGATACAGTTAATGGAACTGAACCTTGTACCGCGTGGTTTCGAAGTTCCTCTGCCCAGTTGACCCCCCTGAAATCCACACCTCGAACCAGACATTCGATCTGCAGTTCGCTGGGTTCCAATCCATAAAATGGATGGTCAATGTCTATTCGACTTGACATTTTGATGGTAAAATTTATAGAATCCAGAATTCACAATAACAAACAACAATAATAAAACCAATCTCAACAAAAAAATGAAAATGTAGCTAGTATGCTGTAAAAGTGAAAACAATAAAAAGCGCAAAACGACAAAAAAACCAACGAACGCCCCAAAAAAACAGAAAATTTTTGTAATAAAAAAACAAACTCGTAAAGGAACCAAAGGAAAGACCGTCGTGGCTAATCCTTGCTGAATCTGTACAAAAATTCCTAAGATATTGTATATGTAAAAGTATAATTTATTTATTTTAATTTCAGATATGCTGAAATTTCAGAATTAATTATATACCTAAAATTAGTTATTGACGATAGCACCCCTAAGAATATTTATTTATTTTTAAAAGAAAATTGAAAAATAAAAATATTTAGAAGAATGTTTATTTATTGGATGCACCGTCCTAACTTTGAAATATTGATTTATTTTTTTTTTTTTTAAAAAATAAAAAATATTTATTTATATCTTGATGTAATTTGCTTAGTTAAAAAAATTATTTATTTAGTTACCTAAAATTAACTTAAATTTAAAAAAATTTATTTATTGAATAAAAATTGTTTATTTAGTTTTTTGAAAAATTTGTTTGATTTATTTTATTTTTATTTAATAATATAAGAGATTCCCAAAATCAAGATTCGTCTGGAGACAATTTAAAAAGTAAGTATGGTTACAATATCCATTTTGTCTAAATTTGAATTCCCGCGTTCGCGAGCCCACTCCAACAATGCATGTGAGAACTGACTAGAAAAGCCCCTAACGACCAGATTCTACAGAACAGATTCTCCCCAACCTAATAAAACAATCACAACTGTCACGATTAGACACTAGGTCCATTTCTACTGACCCAGTTGTGCTTGTTTAACCTACAAATAAATTACAACTAAACCTAATGCGAAAGTTGAAGAACGCTCCCGAGCACCAGACTTCAAACCCTAAACTCTATGAAAATTGTTCTATTGTAAAAGCTAAGTGGAAAAATGGAAAAATATGAATTTGTATGAGGTGAAGCCTCTGATCCTGAAAGCAAAGTACAATTGGTTCTTCTCTTCATTACACCGAAGAAGCCTCTGAGCAAAGAATGGTACTACTGGTTTGCACCTAAGTACAAACACAGCAACACCACTCCTCGTCCCTGAGAACCTCCTCGCCGAACGAAGAGAAGAAACCAATGTTCTTCGATCGCATAACCCCGATGGTCATAGGCGATCTAAGAACGACATCAATGTTAAGGGGATAAGCCCCATGGATGGCTTGTTAGGCCTACCGCTGAGAAGGGTGAATCAATAAACCTAAATAATATATAACTTATCCATAATCTAAATAATTTCTTATTTAAAAATGCTAAATCGAAACATGAAATACATAATATGTGTTAATAAAGTTTTACATGAGATTAATTAAATTTAATCTTCAGACTAAATAATAAATTGGTAATAAAAAAATTACGATTATTTTAAATTCAAAACTAAGCTTACTAATTTTTAAGTTATTAACTCTAATATATTTGTTCAGGTCAAATTTTTCGCTTTACTTATTGTATTCAAAACAAACAACAAAAATAAATGTTAGCTAAAAATAATTATTTCTATATTTATACCACTTTTTAAAATTAATCGCAATAAAAATAATTTTAAAAATGGTAACTAAAATGGACTCATACGAGATATGTATACCTACGTCAGCGGATCAATATGATGACAAATGTGAAGATACCGATCTGGATCCGGCCCACTCCATAAAGCTAATGGGAATTAATTATTTTCAATGTACTTCCATAAACATAGACCAATAATACTTTGATAGTAGTGACGAAAGACTTAAACTTATATAAAATTGTTGAAAAACTGTTTGGTCAATGTTAACATTTATTACGTCAATAACATCCTAAAACTCATAAAAACATGACTTAACCACAAAAAATTCTTTCGCCAAACGAATTGTGTTGCAATAGGAAACCTACCTAGACTTTCAGGTTTGACATAAATTATTTTGTATATATATATGAGATACACAAAATAATTCATGTACAAATCATAAAATCTAATAAGGCGTACTGCAATAGAAGTCGTTTTGGCCAAAAATGAACATTATATTAGCCAAAATAAAAATATTTCAACATTTCCGTACAAGTTCAAAAGTTTATAGAACTGTAATGAGACATGTTCTATTGACATCCATTCTATAGTGTGAATAATACATAAATCAATACCTCGGAATTGTAACTCACATTAAACCAATGACGAATATGGGGATCGCGTATGAGTGCATTGAAAAAAGCCAGCTAAACACTTACTAAATCTAACCATAATCAAAAAAACATACAATTAATTTCATATATAAATTAATTGCATCATCCAAAAATATGTACAATATATAAACAATTATATGTACAATATGTACATGGTAGCATAAAAAAATTTCAAAAAAAAACTGCTTCCCCAAAACGGTTTTCTTTTTTCCAAATAAAAAAACAATTAGTATTACTAAAAGCAGATGACAGCACAAAAAACAATCTCCAAAAAAATTGCTGTCCCAAAACGGTTTTTTTCAAAATTAAAAAAAAATTAGTCTTAACTAATTATACAGTGAGGGACAGGGGCCTCCTGTGGACCAGACCACTACTCTTCCTGTCGCGTGGTCGGTGAGATGGGGACCTCCTCAACCAGCTCCTCCGTTTGAGTACTCTTGGTCGAGGAAGCTCCCAGCTCCACGACCAAGCGACTCTCCTTCTCCCTTCTTCTCCTCTCCTTCCTCTTCAGGTGAGAGCTCCTATTTCTATTTATCCTCCTTCTCTCACGCCAGCCCACATTCACTTCCTCAGTCACTTCATCCATCTCATCCGCTTCCTCATTCACCCCATTCAACTCCTCATTCACTATCTCACAAATCAAATCATCCAGAAACTCATCATATTTTTCTTCGTAAATATCATCCATCAATTCCAAAAATATTTTATGTTTTACTTCATCCAGAATCACATTTATCATTCCATCCACTACATTCCTCGCCTCAACCATTCTCTCTTTTCTCTCCTCATTCGCTCTCCCATCCACTTCATTCATCCAGGGCTCAAACCCACCTGGCCGACACCTCCTTAACAACCCCTGACCCCTCATAATTGTATACATTCTTATCAAAATCAAAATATATAATTTCCTAATCAAAACCAAAACGAAACCAATAACTGGTTTATTTCAAGATAAACAAAAAACTGATTGACAACCACGGCCCAAACCGGTTGCCACCACCCTATTACCAAAAAAAAACCACAACTGGTTTATCCTAAAACTTACAAAGAGAAACGCGGAATTCTTTAAATTTTTGAAAATATAAATTTAGAGTACTTATGATAAATATACACATGAACACCCTAGAAACTAAACCTTTATTTTTTTCCTCTAGCTTTTTAACAAAATTTAGCCAAATAAACCGACGCGAAAATAAACTATATATAGATATTAATTAATCTGAATTGAAATAATCAATTAATATATAAATATATAAATATAATAATATGAAATGTTCCACAAAAAAAAGTTTTTTTTCAAAAAAAAACCGGCTTGCCAACGCCCAACCTGGAAAATATTTTCCCACCAAATTATTTATATATATATCTAAAAAAAAAGCTAACGGGTCCCTGTTTCGGCGCCACGTTATAATCATTGGACCTTTACTACTATGTTTCTGTTCAGTATACTATTAAATCTATACAGATCACAAACACATCTTATTATAGTTAAGCAAAGGAGGTCACTCCCTCCATACAGATTATCTCCACACGGACCCTGAATTTGAGAATCTCTTACTATTTCCTAAATTTATCTTGACATTCCAAAAGTAATAATTAAATTAAAATTAATATACATATTTATAATAAATACCTTAAGTTATTTTTGTTGATTGATGTCATCAATATTCTGTTGTTTTAAGTTATTTGTTTGATCTTCCAATATCATTTCTTCATTATGTTCTGTCAAATTTGTCTGCGGTGGATTTATTAAACGAATTCCTGATTGATTATTATTGCCACTATATACAATATTTCCATATTCTATATTTGGATCAATTAAATTGTATAATTCTCCATATTTCCATTGATAATTTTTTATAAATTAATCGAATAAACAAATTTATTACTTGATATTAATAAAATGGCGTTTTGAAGTCACAAAAACACAGCATAATCAAGTAAAAATATAAAGACGCGCTATTCTTCTTGTATCTCAGCAAAAAAAATTCTTTGATACTTTAATAACCATTCATTTATTAAATTGTGGCAAATTTATGTAAATATTATTATTAAAATCTATTTAATTTTAAATCACAATTTATTATATCACAACATCACTCATGGATATATATTTTTTTTTATATAGACTCTTTTTTTCTGTTTTATTTAATGTTTAATACAAATAAAAATTGAACGTTTTCTTTTTTTAAAAGCAGAAAATGGAATGAATCCTTTTTTAAAAATTGCAAAATGTGATTTTGCTTTTGACATCTTATGATGTCAAAAACAAAATCGGGTAATACTTGAAATTCAGCAAATGATTAACAACGACGTCTGTTCATTAGTATTGGAAATAAAAATTTAGTACGTTCGTTTGCTTTTTATAGTATATTCAAAATTTAACTAGCAGTTAAGTTTTAGAAAATTTTAAAATTATTATTAATGTAAAAATGAACGGAAACTAATGAAATGCATTTTTATTGAATTGAAAACGAAGATGAATTTGGTTTTATTATTGTTTTGCGATTATTGCGATCGTTACAAAACATTCGTTTATTGGGTGTCACAGTTTCAAATGACCTACTCTGGAACGATCATGTAATGGCGATGGCAAAAAGCGCGTCTAAAAAACTCGGCCTCCTAAATAGATGCAAAAAAATTTTCACTCCATACCAATTGCTCCATGTTTATAAGTCCTATATTCGTCCCTGCATGGAGTACTGCTGTCAAGTTTGGGGCGCTGCCTCAGTTTCCATCTTGGCTCTCTTGGACTCTGTTCAAAAGCGAGCTATACGAATTGTAGGTGATCGAACTTTGACATCAAAACTTGATTCCCTACAACATCGTCGCACTGTTGCTGACCTCGTTGTTTTTTACAAATATCGTCATCAGCAGTGCTCAGATGAAATCAGCGGCATCATGCCTCAAACTTATTCTTACCCCCGTTCCACTCGGCAATCGGCTGCCGCAACCAGTGAAACGGTAACGATCCCGCGCTGTCATACTGGCAGATCGCAGAGAGACTTCTTTGTCCGAACTGCGTACAAATGGAATAGTTTGCCGGAACACTTAGTCTCAGGTGGCTTCAACCCACAGATGTTTAAAAAAAGCGTTAATCTACACCTCAGAACGCCAGTTGTTGTGGGACCCAGGTCTAGACCTAGGTCTTAAAAGGTATTTATGTGTTGTTGTGACACATATTCTAAACCCTATTACACAATACATTTTATAAAAAAAAAAAAAAAAAAAATATTTAGCAATAAAATAACAAGGTGCATTGATATTCGAAACAACCGGTCTCAAAGGAAAACCTTCTTTATGTATTTTGATTAAACCATAAATTTTTGGAGAAGTAGCAGCATCATTAATTAATTTGAGCTTTGTTTTATTATCAATTATTCCTTTTGTAAATAAATTTTTAACAATTCGTGTATTTTTATTAACCAAATGTTTAGTTGGATCATCATTAATAATGTTATAAGTATTATCATCATTAAGTAAATTTAGCATTTTTTCTTTATAATCATCTTGATACATCACTACCTTTATCTGCGTCAATTATGTAAATATTAGGGCTATCTTTAGTAAATTTTATAGTTTTTTTATAAGCTTTGTTAATTTCGTGTGTTGATTTAGGAATTAACAAATTTTTGTTATAATAATTATTAATAGCAAAATTAATTTCACCTCTCAGTTTTTGTTGATCCTCACGATTAATATTATAATTATTAATAAAATTTTCAACATCTGCTAACATTTTTTGTAATGGAATTTTGTTATTTTATATTGGTAAAGAAAAATTAGGACCGAAATTTAAAATCATAATTACTTCATTAGGAATAATGATATCAGTTAAATTAGTTACTAGATTTTGGTTATCAACCTGATTAGATGATACTGAATAAGTGTATAAAAGAAAATCCAATTTTTTTGTTAAAATTTCTTTAAATTTTACAACCGTAAAATTATGTTTTTCTGATAAATTTAGTTGAAATAAATTAAAAATTATAGATATATAATATTAATAATAATATAGATATATAATATAAAATAATATAGATATATAATATTTATGTATAATTTAGAAGTTTAGAATTTGAATAAGAAAGACAATCGCATAAAATTTTGGTTGAAACCAAAACCCCCGATATATCATAGCCATACCCATTCACGCCATTTGCAATAAACAATGAACATTGCCATATGCAAAAAAATGGGATTAGTGTTTTTGATTAAACATTTTTGAATTTTTTTTATATGGAGTTTTATTTTTCCAAATGGCGTTAAGAGCGTTATGGTGATTTTTTGAATTTTTTTTATATAGTTCTAATTTCAAAATGGCGCTACAAGTTCACGATTTTTACTGTGCCAAAATATAAAGAAGGCTTCCATATCGGGGGTTTTGTTTAAACAGTAAATTAAAAAACTTTATTGAAAGCGTATAGATTAATTTTCTATTTGCTGTTGCCCTATTAAACTCAGTATCCTGCTCGAGCGAAGCTAAAAATTTCATATAAATTTGACGTGAAATTTAGCTCTTAAAAAATAAAATAAAAAATTTTGCTAATGAGTTCGCTGATCAGTATGCTGCTCGACGCGGAAATAATTTCAAAATGATAGTTTGCGCATTGTAATATAGATGGCTCTACTACAATGTCTACACAGTTTTCGCAGCAAATTAAATGCACGAGACATTAAATTGAACGCTAAATTTTGACATTTTTATTGTATTTAGTAATTGTGCGTTTAAAGTAATTGTGTGTTTAAAGTAAATGTGCGTTTGTAAAAAAAATTATCCTCTTTAGTTTTCAAAATGTATTTTGAAGCCGAATATTTAGATGATTCGTATTTTGAAAACGCTTTCGAGAGTGCCAATAACGAAATAAATAACGATACTCTTGAGGTTGAGTGTGTAGATCAAATTAAAAGGAAAAAAAAGACTGAAAATGGATTAATGGGTAAAATGTCAGACAACTGTCAAAACTTATCTCTACACATTTTTTAGCTTCAGTTTTATCTGTATTTTTGTGGAGACCTTGTTAAAATTTAGCTTCGCTCGAGCAGAATACTGAGCATTAGCATTGAAGGTTGTGGAAAAGTGCTAGAATTTTAATGCAAATGCTCACCGCAACAGCGTGACCTACTGTTGTATACCGCGTTCGCCGCAAATCTAAAGGCTACCTATGTAGTCTCCACTGCACGAATACAAACAAATGAATAAAATCCATTATTAAAAAAAACAATTACACAGTTTTAGATTTCAACAAAAACTATTAGTGTATTCTTTTCAGCTGTACCGAACAAGTTCCAACACCGACTTATAGAATTTTGTATTCTTTTGGAATGAATTTCAATACAAAAAAAATAATTCAGTGTTGGAACTGTGTTGGTGTTGGTTCTGAAATTTGTTCGGTACAGCCGAAAAGAATACACTATATGGCAAGATGACTCGAACTAGGCGCAAGTGGATTGATTTTTATTATTTTTATCGTAAATTAAGAAAATTTAGTAAAAGGGACAGTTTTGATCGTTTATCTTATAAGATCATAGGAAATAAAGCAAAAATAAATAAAACAAAAATTTTTTGTCAAACCACTGCAATTTTGTATGGATTTTGCTTTTTTCAAAGGGCTGTATCTTGGACCCCGGGGCTCCGATACAACTCGTTCTGGTTTTATTCGCTTCAGTGAGTGATTCTCTATCAAATAAAAAATTCTTGGCGCCTAAGTTAAAGTCATATCCCCAAAACTATTTATGTTTTATTCTATAAATTTTCACTTAAAAACCGTATCAAATTAAATTAGCAAAAATAAAATATACATGACAGATTTGGTTCCTAAAAACAACTTAACCTGCCTCCACCGAACGAACACAAACAATCAACAAACATCATGTTCTCAAAAACAACTTAACCTGCCTCCACCGAACGAACACATACATGCACAAGCAATCAACAAACACAAACATTATGTTCTCCATATCATTCGGTAAACTAACAAATGTTAGCAAACGTTTGTTCGTGATCAAATTTTGTTTCTCCGCTAAAGAAATTTATGCTTGCAAACGTTAGAAAACGTTCGGCGTGGGCAGTGAAAACGACCTTAAAATTTCATACAAAACCAACTTGATTAATTTTAAAATTTATCTATGAAATTTCTCATTTTGATACATTTGGAACTACACACATTTTGTTACAGTTTGTTTCTGCAAGTCTTATATAGTCAAGACAGATGCTGTCTTCAACTGGTTTTAATTCGGAGAACAAAAGCTTGAACAGTTTTGGATTCCAGGCGTAAATGACTCGCATTATCCGCAGCATCATTTAGTATAGGCAGCTTTTCCTCTCACCTCTGTAATATCTATACTTCACCTAATTCTAGTAGGTCACTATCACTTTATATTTAAATCCAATATCATAGCATTCATTTAAAAATTACGCTAAATATTAAACGTAGTGGTCCACTGAAACATGTTCGATTTCTTTTTTAAATTACTTCACATCTACAAATTACTTTCAAACAAAACGTATTTCTATTAGATTTTAACAAATTTATTATTTCATTCCAATAAATCAATAATGAGTGACGAAGATACAACTTCGAATCTCAAGCTTACCGGTGTTTGGCGAACATGTAACAAAATTCGAAGTGCTGTTTTTCGAGTTGGATTAAACTTATGGGATCATTTTTTGGAGTTAGATCCAAAACGAAATCACATAGTTTCTGAATCAAAATTTATAAATGTACTTGCTAATAAGTTACGCGGTACTATCGGATTATCAAATCAAGAAATCGAAGAATTAACAGATTATTTTCGAGTACAAGATGGAAGGATTTATTACCATCAATTTTGTAATATTATTCATTCAAATAGTAGGTCTTTCTTTGTTTATAATTAAAACGTAAATAATTAATATTTTTTTGAATTTTGTTACTAAGCTGCCGACAGTGCAAAAAAGCCTGATTTTGTATCAGGATTAGAATGGGAAGATCCCTTACATGTAAATAGTATATCATCAAGTGAGAATAGAAGACTATGTGTTTTGTTAACTAAAATTGCTCAATCGGTAAGGTTAAGGGAGCTTGTTGTTACACCTTATTTTCAAGACTATGAATTAATTGCTAAAAATCATGGTACTGTCACATTGGCTCACTTTTCAAGAGTTTTACATTTTCTAAAAATTATAATGTCTTCTGAGGATTACCAGTTATTGTTGAAAAGGTATATGAAGGATTCCTATACTGTGAATTATATAGCTTTTATTGAAGATATTTCTCAAATTGTGAAGTATTTGGATACCCATAGAATGATGAATCACTCAAATGTAAATGGAAAATTTGATGGAAGGCTATCATATTTTAATTTTTTGATTTCTTAGGATATTATAGAAAATTTTCCAGGAAGGCTACTTAATGCACAGCTTCCAAAGTTGCCAAGACCAGAAATTGGAGTTATACGAATTGCTGATGTTTATGGTAAAGAATCTTCTTTTCATTCTGTTTTAAAACCACCGAAAAAACAGAAAAGTTGGAAAGAAGTTGTTCTTAGGATTCAGAAACATGTTTTGGAATATCGATTGAGAGTTCACGAATTTTTCCACGTAGGATTTATATAATTAATTTCTTTGAATTTATATAAAATACAAATTATTTATTTTAAAAGGACTTTGATCCATTGCGAACAGGTTATATAACAAAATCCCAATTCGTACGAGGAATAGATTCGATTTTGTTAGCCGGATTACATCGCCTCCATTTATCTAAACGTGAAATAGATGAATTGTGTATGTCATACACAGATGAAGGAGATGGACATCGAATTGATTGGAAGAAATTTGAAAGTGATATAGACAAAGTATTCACAATAAAAAAATTGGAGAAGAAACCTTATCAAATAGTAATCGCACCACCAATCAAAGTCGCAGAGCTGCATGCTGATGGTCATGCAAATTGGCATACACAATCAAAAGACATTAAAGATTTATGTGATCAAGCAGTATTCACAGTTAGATCACAAATTTCCAAGCGTCGATTAAATTTAGAACCGTTTTTCAAAAATTTCGACCGTCATAATAGTAGTCATGTTAGCCGAACTCAAATGCGACAAGTTCTGTTGACAAATGGAGCATTATTGTCAGATGAAGAGTTGTATGCATTAGAAAGACGATACAATGATGATGTTGGATTTAACTATATCTGGTTTTTAAATGAAGCAGATCCAAAGGACTATGGCATTCCTAAGTTTGATGAATTTGTTGAAAAAATGACCGAAATCAATAAAGAGAAGAAAAAACGACAACCCACGTATTTAGAATTAGATATTGTTCAAGTTTTAGCTAAAGTAAAAGGACAGGTAGGTTTAATGTTTTGAAGTCATATTGTATTTGAGAGGTAAACAAATTTGATATTTTTAGGCTGTTAGAAAACGTGTTAGATTGGTTGATTTTATGAAAGATTACGACAGACATAATGAGCTTTGTATTTGCGAGAGTGATTTCAGGCGAGGTTTGGATAACGCTAATATTATATTAAACGTCCAAGAAACGGATTTAATTTGCGAAGTGTAAAAAAGACTAATGTGTACAAATAATTATAATTTTCCTAATTAAATTTTTTATTTTAGATTTAAATCCCCCCTTCGTAAGGGAAATGTTGATTATAAAAATTTCTGTAAGATAGTTGAAGAATCTTTTCATCAAACGTGTTTAGAACGGGCCCCATTGATTGTACCACTTCAACATTTTCCATCCGAGGATAGTCCTTTTAACTTTTTGAATTTCGATGAAAGAGCTGTCGTTTCGAAAGCGCTTCAAAAGTTGGCCAGAAAACCTGATCGAATTTCTAATCTTCTTTCTATTTTTCAAGATTATGATTCGGTTAAATGTGGAAGTGTATCACAAAATCAATTTTTGCGGGCGCTCACTACTCGAAGCTTAAATAATACTATTTCTAGTCATGAATTTGAAAAGATTTGTAAATGCTTTGTGGTTGAAAGAGGTTTGTTGTGCTACTCGAATGTCTGAGAATATTACTGACATAAATTATTTTATTTTCAGGATTACGAATGGAGTTTGATTATAGAAGATTTTTGAATGTGCTAGATGTATTATATGCAACAAGAACAAGGTTGCCAGTTTAAAATAAAAAAGTGATTTGTTGTGATAATCAACAGAATATTTTTATATATTTAATATATTCAATAGAAAAATGTTTTATAAAATATCGCTTTATAGTTTTTTTATTCTATACGATTTTTTTTATTAAATCCTTATGAGCTGGAGACATAAACCAAATCAATACTTTGAAATGTGTAAGGTTAGTGTAAAAAATACAATCTAGGATTCGTTGACTGTGCGAGAAAAATAAATTCTAGAAACCTAAGCAATCTTTTCATAGGCCCATGACTCATGAGCACTAGGAATTGATTGAAGATTTGGTCTTTGCATTTGCAATGCATTTTGTGATATTTTCAATAAATCGGGAATGGTTGCAACCGCGCAGCAGATAGGCTGCACTGCAATAAGTTTGATCGAGAGCTTGAGATTGAACGTATAGCTGTTCTGTTTCGTGATCGCGAATGACCCAACACTGTGATTATTTAAGTAAATGGTGTTAAATCAGCTTGTATTTTGGTAACAAATACACAAAAACACATCATTATTGCAAGTAGCTGCTTTTCTGACTCCGTAAATTTTTAATAGGGTTTTTCAAGAAATTAGTTTCACTTGCAAAATTGAATTGGAACAACAATACAGTACTAAACCTAATTTATCTAACAACACAGAAAAAAGATTCCATGTTGACTAAAATATAGTTCATAAGAAAACTAAGCTTCTTAATTCGTTTAATTTTAACAATTCGTTGGCATTCTCAAAAAACGATAATGTTTATATCATGCTTAAATGATAGCCAAAAATATATTAGATCACTAATGAACAATTTCAATTACAACTCGAAACTGCCATTAAACTAATCTTTTCTGGGGTTAATAAAAGATTATTTATTATTTTCTTTTGTTTACGAAAAAAAATAACTAATTATTGATAGCGTTTATAACTATATATATTCTTGTAATTAGTGTGACTCAAAGGACTAAACAAAATTTATATTCAGGTAAGGTTTTAGAGAAACTGTATATGAATTTTACTTTCTTTTGTAAACTACATTTTCAACCCTAATTTAAAATTGAATTAATATGTTTTTTTTTGGAATGGTTAAATGGTTATTTATGGCTTAAATAGAGCGATGCTCAATCGAATTTTAATTTTAAGAGTCATTGAGAGTGCTCTTACTGTAATGTGCACCTAGTGTAGGAGTTGATATCAATTATTATTAACTAACTAGAGTTTCCATCCGATTTTGTTTTGAATATATTACATATTTCTATCTTCAGACAACTATACATATCTACTAGGCATGACCAGAAATGTATGAACAATTTGCAAACCATCTTTTTCTTCGCTCCCACCGGCTAATTATGTTCCATTTGACTCGAATATGAACTATATCAAGTTTTATTGAAATCGGAAAATAATTACCCACCGCGCAGTGGCGTCGAAGATAAGAAAATTAGCAGAATAATAGGATTTTTTATTTTTATCAGAAAACATAATATATCTCATAATATCAATTTTTTTTATTAAAAGCTAATAAATTAACGATTCTAACGAGCCTAAGTATGTAGAAATCGATCTTAGAAAAGCGATTTATCTTAATTTTTCTTCTTACATATACGAAAATTCATTAATTCATAATAATCTTTTTTCAAAGAAAAAAATTAATTTTTATGGTTAAATTTATAATAATTTTTCATTCAAAAGCAACATTTTTCCAAAAGAAATCAATAAATTAAATTAGATTTATTGTATGATGGGTATTTGCATCTGTAGTTTTCGACCACCTGAATGGTGTATTGTGTACCTTCCTCGTCTTTAGTTAGAATGCTGTTGTATTCCGTGTCATCAACTTAACACCGAGTTCGGCGGTATCATTAACAACATGCAAACTTTGTCAAAACAACGTGGCTTTGACGAAATCCTTATTCCGATGGGTCATGTAGCAAAAAATCAATACAAATTCTAAATCGATTAAAAAAAATTCTGAGTTTTTTCTGTGACAAAATCAATAATGTTCTTATTAGCAAAAAGTTGCATATGTTTGACTGCGTCAAAATCTTTTTTGCGAGTTTGGGGTGCGATGGGGATGTCTCGTGCTGGGACCTCAAGGTTTTGAACCATTTTTCGTTTTTCATTAAACGAAATCTCTGGGTCGAAAAAAGCCAAGCCAATATTTGCCTCCGTTAAATAGTGAAGATTATAACAAATTTTGCTCAACATTTCTTCTGAAATTCTTTGGTCAATTTTGATGAAATCGAAATCCTGATATGCGGCTGCTGTTCCATCTATGCATTTGAACCAAATTTTACATACAACATAATCAGGAAAATGCAAACGGCGTGACTTGTCGGACCTGGGCGTTTGAAATTGTAATTCTCAATGGTTTCGCCAAGAAAAATCAATGTAACTTCCAAAAATTCTTTATATTCGCTGCGTGGGTGTGATTTTTCCAACTCTTCATGACAAAAAATTACTAGAGCTTCTCACGAGTGTTTTAAAATTTTGTTTCCCAGTTTTTTGTCCGATATTCCATTTTTGAACATTGTTGGATTAATTTTACCATCGTCCCATGCCTTCTGAAATTTGTTGAACAGATAAACATCGGGTGCTGTGGTCTTTCCAAATTTGAGATCATAAACAGCCTGTAGTTTAATCTCCTGTATGTGATGACGACATGGGAATCGAATCAAGTTGTGGCCAATCTTTTTTTCCACTCTTTTCTGGTCCAGCGTTACTTGATGTCGTGTCGTAACACATGGCTTCAACTTTATCAGTAAGATCCCATTCTTCAAGGCATTCATATATCGCATTCGCAATCGATAAGTCGCTCTGTTCTTTGCATTATGGAACCGTTAATAACTTCTCAATATTACCAAATGTTACTATGGTTGGCAAACGATCTACTTTACCATGTCCAGTTAATTCTGCTAGCAATGTTTCCAAAAATAAAAAGTTGTGTTACTCAAACAAAGTCTAAATCTAACATAAAAATTTATTTTTTCTGAATTTTCGCAGAAATTTTTTTTTTTGGATTTAAGAAGAAGAAATTCGATAAAAACGCTTTCCTAAGATCAATTTCTACATACTTAAGCTCGTTGGAATCGTAAAGTAATTAGCTTTTAATAAAAAATCGAAATTATGAGATATATTATATTTTAAGATGATTATACCTGATAAACATAAAAAATCCTATTATTCTGCTATCTTCGACGCCACTGCGCGGTGGGTAATTATTTTCCGATTTCAGTAAAACTGCATACACTTCATTTTCGAGTCAAAAGGAACATAATTAGTCGGTGGGAGGGATGAAAATAACAACTTCATAAGTTAGGTCATGTCTAATATCTATACACAGTTGCACAGATTAACTGAACAAAACATTGTAAAACATAAAATTTGATAAAAACTTAAATAATAGACGATAAAATCTCTAAGGCAACAGTACCGTAATGGAATTATTACCCACTAGTATATCATGATTCATGAGTCATGAATCTTATGCTTAATTTAATTAAGTATTGTACTATTTCGTTAAACAGAAATCGGAATCTAACCCATTATAATTACCCGTGTTCCTTTTAGGTAAACTTGCTACCCGAACCGAATTTTAAATGGAACGACTTAAATGTGAGGTGTATTAGATTTTTGATCTACTACAACTCAAATTCTTTCTTACCACACGTTTCCGACATTTTCTTTTTGACAATAAATTGTTTTGACAATTTTGAAAAACAATATTGCTAAACAACGTAAAAGAAAATTATTAGTTTCACAAAATTTCAAGTTTAAATTTTAAATTGAGTTTGTTAAATTTAAGAAAATTAATGAAATATTAAAAAATTTCTGAAAATAAAAATTATGATTCATGCAAAATATAAACATTAAGTGTGTTCCATTTACCACTTTTTCCTTTACTTTTGTACTAAATTTTGTTTTCAAGTTACCCATATCAAATGATGGTAAAGCTACGTGACAAACTTACGCTTCTATTCACCGCCAGAGTTTTTGTCAGTTTGGAGAATAATTTCAAATATGTTTGCCCAAATGCTTATACAAATTTAGAATTTCTAGCCTAAATGTCATATTTCTGTCAAGCTTTCTTTAATTGTTTATATTTTGCATGAATCATAATTTTAATTTTCAGAAATTTTTTAATATTTAATTAATTGTCTTAAATTTAACAAACTCAAAATAAAATTTAAACTTAAAATTTTGTCAAACTAATAATTTTCTTTTACGTTGTTTAGCAATATTGTTTTTCAAAATTGTCAAAACAATTTATTGTGAAAAAAAATGTCGGAAACGTGTGGTAAGAAAAAATTTGAGTTGTAGTAGATCAAAAATCTAATACACCTCACATTTAAGTCGTTCCATTTAAAATTTGGTTCGGGTAGCAAGTTTACCTAAAAGGAACACGGGTAATTAAAGAAAGCTGGACAGAAATATGACATTTAGGCTAGAAATTCCCAATTTGTATAAGCATTTGGGCAAACATATTTGAAATTATTCTCTAAACTGACAAAAACTCTGGCGGTGAATAGAAGCGTAAGTTTGTCACGTAGCTTTACCATCATTTGATATGGTTAACTTGAAAACGAAATTTAGTACAAAAGTAAAGGAAAATGTGGTAAATGGAACACACTTAATTAAAGAAAGCTGGACAGAAATATGACATTTAGGCTAGAAATTCCCAATTTGTATAAGCATTTGGGCAAACATATTTGAAATTATTCTCTAAACTGACAAAAACTCTGGCGGTGAATAGAAGCGTAAGTTTGTCACGTAGCTTTACCATCATTTGATATGGTTAACTTGAAAACGAAATTTAGTACAAAAGTAAAGGAAAATGTGGTAAATGGAACACACTTATTTGTGCTAAAAATAGTTTGTTGAAGTGAGTGAGTGGATTTTAAGGATTTACTTGTTGTATTTGATGAAGAATTGAATTTCAATATTAACATTAATTCGATGGGCGCAAAGTCTGGTTATTTTATCGGATTTATAACTAGAACTAGAATGGATTTTACAAATCAATCTACTCTAGTAGAGTTATACGTTTCAATGGTTTTACATCGTCTAGAGTATGTATCAGTTATATGGCAACCATGTTCAAAGAAGAGAACAAATATACAAAGAATGATTTCAAGACATATATTCGTTAATTTTGGCTTCATTCGTTATGATTTCAATTTTAAAATATGAAGGGGCTGAAATCTCAAGGCTCTGAGATATCAAGACTCTGGTCTGTGTTAAGGATTTTAATATAGTTTTTGGCACAAGGCTTTTATGAGGACATTATTTTTAGTTTTGGGCAGCGCTGTATATTAAACATAAACTCTTTGTAAAAGTAGAAGTATTTTATTTCTGTGTAGAATTTTATTACAAAACTACCACGAAACATCAATACGTTGCCGGAAAATTATAATGGATCATAAATTAACATAATTTAATGAAAAGATACACTCAGCAAACTACGCAAAACCTCTCCATTTAGCGAGCAGCAACTTCAACTTTTCAAAAACAAACAACGTATTATCTACTAATATATCTAAGAGTTTCTATTAGTACAGAAAACTTCTCAGAACACTTTTTCGTTTGTGTAAATGCTTCTTTTTAATAATTGCAACTCACACGAGCTGATATTTTTCAAACTGCTCCTATTGGTTCATTAAACCGTTACATTTAGCGTAAATGCTTCTTTTTGATGATTAGAACTTTTGCAAAAAACTACATTTCATATGATATTACCTGATAATTTCCAACACAACCGTTCCTAAATGTCTGAAAACCGTCTTAGAAAATCTCTCCTTTTACTCTAGGTAAGCTTATTTTCAATAATTACAACTTTTGAGAAAAAATGACATTTAATATCCCAAATAACTCCAAAAAGTCCAGAAAACTTCTTAGAAAACTAATCGATTTCGTTTAAATGCATTATTTTAAAAGTTATTTATTTGTTTTGGAAAAAACGACATTTAGTCTGCAACAAGCAAACATTTTGTACCTATTCGTCATTAGTTGCGCTCACTATAATTTTTCGTTTACGCCTAAATGCATCTGTTCATTAATTACAAGTTTATAAAAAAACAACATTTAATCTGTAACTACTAGATATTTTCCAACTGTTCCTATTAAATAGAAGTGGTGAAACCCGAATTCACACAAAAAAAAATTTCAATATACATTTTTTTTTTTTTTTTAATAAAATGTGTTGTGTAGTAGGAATTACAATATGTATCACAGTAACACATAAAAACCTTTTAAGACCAAGGTCCCACAACAACATACGTTCAAAGGTGTTGATGGACGTAAATCTTCCTTTTTTTTGTTTTTTTATATTTTTTGTTAAAGAATGAATAACTAAACAAAATATCCTATCACTGACAAAATATAACATAGGCCAATATTTTATGATAGCATAGAGAAAATAAAAGTAAATAGAAAAGTTTTACAAAAATTTGCTGGAACAAAACAAAAATGTAGTTGCCAATAATCCAGCCGGTTGCATATTCCTTGATCCTGTAACGCACTGTCTTTCTTATAGATTAAAGCCCACACATAGTTATATGAAGGCTCATTTCCTTAAGAAAGCAATAGCGTCTCATCATCAAGGATTATTTCACAGCTAAGATTGAGGGTGCTACCGTTGACTGAATACAGTTCATCCGCCACCACCCCTAAGATGTCACCTTGGCTAGTGATATCTCACTGCTATTGCCAGTGGTATGTGATATCTCACGTTAACTCGTATGTCAATAGCAGGGACTGGAGTACGCGGGGTTGTCACACCCGTAGATCAAAAATTAAAAAAAAAAAAAAATTCAAAACAATAAAAACTGATCCCTCCATGCACATTGCCCTAGTATTTGCAATTTTTGATAAAGAACGACATTTGATCTGCAGGTGATATTTTCCAACTGTTCCTGTTATTCAGAAGTTGTGGAAGCTGGAATCACACAAAAAATTACTCAAGAAACATCCCCCTAAAAATAACAATTTTTATAAAAACGAAATTTAATGTGCAACGATTTTACTTTTGGCTCGAGAATTTAATTATAGGTCTTTCAGACTGAAGTAATATTGGGCGATTTTAAAAACACTCGCCTTCCTATGAATTCCGATCAGCTTTAGGCCTTCAATCATTGCATAAACAAAGCTAATGACTGGCTTTGTTTTGGTTTGTCTCTGGTCTGTTTCTAGAAAATTTTTTCTGTTTGTTTGAATAATATTTTTGTTAACTCTTTTTTGTTGTTTTAGTTAATTATTTTTTAATACATTTTTGTCTTGTTAATTAAATAGATAAAGAAGTAATGAGAACAAGAGACAGACCGCAGAAGATTCATATCTTAAAAATAAAAATGTTTACAACATTTTAAACCAGCTTACAAAGGATGAAAACTGCCATGTGAAGAGTTCAGAAGAATTGTATCATTTATTGTGGTTGCTTTGATTAACAAAAATTAAACCCTTACCTTGTAGTCTCATATATTTTGAACACTAAATGTATCAGTTTTTGTATCGGTCAAGATCTTAGATTAAAAACAAGAAATACATAACAACTCATGGATATATCGGTATTTGTTGATGTGTAACTTTTTTTTAAATTTTTAAGACTTTGTACTTCAGTACGAACTGACGTGAGATCTTGCATAAGTATCAGTGAGATGTCAATAGTGAAGGTGATATCTTAGGACTGCTGACGGATTGCATTGTCAAACGACTCAAACAGGTAACATATTGTCAAAGGATTGTCAATGGTATAGTACCCTCGTGCTTGAAGAAACAAGCTTTCATATAACTGTTTATCGGAACTTTAATCATTGAGGAAGACAGTGCTTCACATAATCTAGAAATATGCTACAGACTGGATTTTTGGCAAACCAATTTTAATTGTGTGCCTGAAATTTTTAAAAAGGTTTGCATTTTACCAATTATTTTATTATTCTTTCCACTTACCCAGTGGCGTAGCTAGCATTGGTGGCACCCGGGGCGGATATTGTGGTGTCACCCTAAAAATAAAAACTGTCAATAATAATAAAAAGCCGATAAACATAATTTATAATTTTTTTTAATTAATACAAATGAGCATTATTATTAATAAGCTACATTGGGTTATTGTTGCCCGCAAGTAATTTTTAATTAATTTTAATTTGCTGAAACTCCTCTCACACGAAGCCACTGATACGCAAATAGTCATAAATAACTTTAGTGCAACCGTAAGATTTGGAAGAAATTCTGAAAAATCCAATTCTACGATGAATTTCAAAAAATCTAGGTACGCCCAGCTAGAAACTGTAACATTGGCCGCTTTTAAATGCCTCTTTAACCTTGGCATCTCTATGAGGAGTTCTGTTGCCGATACCTCATCATAAAAACCGTTAAATTTTGATACAGATAATTTCAGCTCTTCACTGTTCGCCAAAAGCTAAGTGTTTGTCTGCATAACCTCGAACAATGGAGCTAAATCTTGAACTGACTTCAGTCTAGTTCGGAGTTCAACACTGAATCGGTCAAGACATTCCAACATGTCCTTTTTAAGTTGAGCTCTCAGTGTCAGTCCAACATCCGTTGGCAAACTCACCAGCCATTCGTTTTTTACGTTTTTACGACGAATTCGGCTTTTCATTGGAATGTCATAGTCCTCCGATTTTTTCGCAGCAAGATCTATTGCCTCTTCTACAATGTGGCTTCGTTACGAATTAACTCTATTTTTGTAACTAATTGATCAATATTCAAGCCCTTGCTTTGCAATCCAATCTGAGCACAGATATTATTTCCATTACAATATCATTCCAAAACAAAAGATAGCAAAGAAACGTAAAATCACATGTTGAATGGATAAGGTTCTGTGCAGCGCCTCTAGTGTCTACATTTTCTTGTTAATCACTTAACTTCTCAATTGCAGCCACAATTGAATTAAATTTTCGGCCAATACTTTTACTGCAGCATAATGAGCACTCCAATGCGTTGTTAACAGTCTTTTAATAGTTGCTTTGTTGTGTTTAACAAGCACTTTCCAGCGGCTAGTCGAAGCAGGAAAACATGTAAAAATGGCTTCCACTGTTCTGAAAAACGTTACGCAAGCTACATTTTGTGCAAATGAGTGTTGGCCACATAAATTAATTGAATGATCTATGCAGCCCACAAAAATTGCTTTTTTATTTTTTGCTTTAATAATAGCTTGCACTCCGCCATGTATACTACTCATAACAGCTGCATTATCATAACCTTGGGAACAACAATTCATAACATCTATACCGTCATTTTCAGGAATTTTACACTGAAAAAAGCATGTCCTATTTCCAATCGAAATGCAGTTGTCTCAACCTCACCGTACGGGCAGATATGGCGAATCGAACTACGAGATTGATTCAACATCTGTCCAATTATAAGCTGATGTAGTTGAGACAATTACATGAAATATTTATGTGAAAATAAAATATAGTTCAATTAATCTCAAATACTTAAATTTTAAAATGAAAAATTCTTGATATAAGGCCAAAGAAATATGTTTTCATGGAAATAGTTATTAACTTTATTCAACTACTTTTATATTGGATATAACACTTTATATTTTAAATAAACCTCATTCTGTTGTCAGGAAAATGTTACTGAGTACTAATTAGTTGTCCCAATTACGGTGAAATTGTTTGTAAATATCTTTTCTTTGAATGAATAATAAACTGCTAACTTCGAGATGAGGTTGTCATTACTTCAATTTTTTTTCAGTGTAAGAATTTCATCGCTTAAATCAGCGGCTTTTTTTCCATGTAAAGGAAAAAGTCCAAGGAATAATTCTTTGATTTCCACTTTTCTATCATCAATTTTCACATAACGAATCACTTCTGACATTTGATCAATATGTGAAATGTCAGGTGTGCTATCAAACATAATTCCAAAATATTTAACCGATTTAATTTCGTTGACAAGCTTAAACTTTACGTGGTTCGCTAAAACATTTATGAATTTATGAACTCATTTTGTATATCTGGTGACAAATATGATACTTTTGGTGATGTACCATGCTGTTTGAAGAACTTTATCCTTCACTATGTACACGAAATGCTAAGTTTTGTTTAGATAAAAACAAAGTTATATCCACTAATCTGGACAAAAGATGTTTCCACTTTTTCATTATCTATTAATTGCAATGCTGAGTCTCCTATCGTTTTATGAAATTTTAACCTCATTTCCAAAGTTTTCCACTTTTCTAAATTTTCCAGATGTTCATTTGAAGTTTCATGGTCGGTTATTTTGGGGTTTAGTTTTCACCACTTCTGATTCACCCATGCAAATACTGTCTTCGATAGTAGAAGCATTAGCAGCATTATCCCTGTCATTTTCAGTATTTCTTTCTAATTTGTCTTCATCATAGGTTATCATTATTAATTCTGTATTGTCGCTGTTACTTTCCGAAGATGAGCCAATATTCTCTGAAACATTTGTTGCATCAACGTGAGAATCAGTTTTTTTTGATGAACCTTGGATATCATCGGGTTTTATAACATATTTATAGATGGATCCAGATATGCTCTGAACTGCATTTATTTTAGCCTGTTTGGTTTTTCTCTGCTGGAACCCACTTTTTCTTTAAGAAGTATGAACTCCTCGTGGCATATTTATTTTTTGGGATATTTGCTAAACGAAATCTAAAAAAATATTTTTAATTATAGGAGGTATATCAGCAAAGCATTAATTCTAAATATATTTGTAGGATACATGTATGTCTAGTTCAAAATAAGTACATATGTTAACGACTAAATACACCACCAAGAAAATTAATTTATTTAAATTTCCTTGTAACCACTTATATTAAATAATATTTGATAAAATGGAAGATACAAATCATATGCAATATAAGATACAAATCATATGCAACGCAAGGAATTATTTAAAAAAATATAAGTATAACATCCTAAAAGATATTGTTACGTTTTTCCAAACTTCCTTCGAATTGGCCTAACTCACAATTCGATAAACGCAATTCCCAATCTCTTTCTGAGTTCGATCACTGATTAGTAAGCAAATACACCAGGTTTTATTAAGTATTCAACACCTTAACTGTTCCACAACAACAGGAAAACAATACAGCAAACAATATTCCCAACTAGAATATTCTTCCAACAGCTTCGAAACTCCAACGGTTTATTGTAGAAATTTCCAATTCACAACGTTCAAAATAATACACAAAATATTTCTATTTAATAACACTTATAACTTTATTTACAAAAACTTTACACAAAAACTAATTTAAAGATCACTTTTATAATTTTTAACTTCACAATCGCAGGTTTAAAATAAACTAATTAAAAACTACAAGAAACAATTTCCTTATATACCTTCTGCTTAATCTCTAGAAATTTCTAGGTAACTTTTTAGAAACCTTGAGAAAATATTAGAATATTCGATTATTTTACGTTACGTTGATTTGATTTATAAAATCATAAAACAAATAGACCTTAATTCTAAGAACATGTACAACAACAACAACACTATTTCATTCTCTTTCTGTTGTGTTTTGTTGATTTTATTTTCCTGGAAGTGACCGTAATCGTTTAGATCTTTCTGTAATCGTCTAGATTTTTCAGCAATCTTAACAATACCCTCCACTTAAGCCTGTTCGTCCCGAACAGGATCTAGCTCTCCTTTGTATAAGGCCAATCTTTCCAAATGTACTACTTAGTGTTGACCGAGCAATTGATGTTTTTCTGCTCGCACTTTATTATTTTAGCTACCTCTTCACATTGTCCTATGATTGATCCTTTTTTCATTGTTTTCTGCGTATCTGACAGATTTAAAACTCTTACTGGTATTTTGTAATCAGCATCCGATCTAACTAAAGTTTTCCCTATAACGACTTCTTTACAATTTTGATGTTCTTCTTTGTTGGCCTCCACAACCCACAATCTGGGTGACCCAGAACCTCCTTCCAATTTTCCCCAAATGATTGTTTCTGATTGGGGTGGCAGCTTTTCTCTGTGATCCAATATTATTCGACGGACACAATTTGAATCTTCACCATTAAACTGGAGTGGCAACTCAACATTTCCGTACGTGAGTACTCCTTTGCCAGCATCAATAACGAATCCATTTGGCTTCATGAAGTCCATGCCCAGGATGACTTCATCCACAATGTCAGCTACAACCACTTCATGTTGAAAGTGAGTATTCCCGATTTCAAAATTGACCACTTTCTTTCCTTTAATACTTGCACTTTCGCCAGTAGCTGTTTGCATTCGGTATCTCCCTGCTGGTTTTAGTTTCCCTTTTACAACATCAGTGCGGACAATTGTATTTGTTGCTCCAGTATCTAACGTGATAACACAACTTTTTCCATCAATATTAGCCCTAACAGTAAGGCTGTCACCTCCCCTTGTCAATCTCGAAACATGGATGAAGGTTATGGGGCAATCGGTTGTGGGAGCCAGCTTACGCCCCTTTAGGCTGACTCGTTGTAGTTTAACTGATGCGGTGCTGCTCCATCGTCTTCTCTAGCTTGCTGCACCCGTTCTTCTGCTGGACGTCTCTGCATAGCTGATCTTGCTCGTTTCCTTCTAAGATCTCGACATTCTCTCGAAATATGGCCCAACTTGCCGCATAACCAGCATCGAATTCTATCACTTCGTATACTCTCTCGTGGTCTTGACTTGTAGTTGTTTTCATCAGCCAACTCCACCCGGCGTATTTTAATTGATGGTTTAATAATTGCTTGCGCAGTTTCATTTGTTAAGGCATAAGCAATAGTTTCTGCGAATGTTGCTTTTGGCGACAACATTACTGCTTTTCGTGTTTCTGGATCACGAATACCATCAGTAAACGCCTCGATCTTCATTTTCTCCATAAAATTCGGTGGAGTATTCGAGTGTGCCAAATGTACAAGGCGTTCTACTGCCGAAGAATAGTCCTGAATGCTTTCTCCATTCCGTTGCAAGCGACCCTTTAACTCGATCCGGTATAGCTCCTTTTTGTGGTCGCTGCCATATTTTCGTTCCAACGCATTCATCACTTCAGCATAACTTTTGCGATCGTTTTCTGGTACTGCCTGTAATGCTTCAGCTGCTTCCCCTTTAAGTGCAACTATCAATGCAGCAAGACGATTTTCGGCGTTCCAAACATTTTGATCTGCTGCGGTCTCGAACTGGAACTTGAAGATGCCGAAAGATGTGGTACCGTCATACGATGGTGGTTTCAATTTAATATTTGCTATCTGTTGTACCACCTGTGAAGTAACTTTAGCTGTTTCAACATCCTGTAACCTTTTCTCAAAATCGTCAACTTTAGTTACGACCTTATTTAAATCACGCTCAAATTCCAGCATTTCTGTTTGAATTTTCTCGACTTTAACATCGAATGCCGTTGACATTTGTAGAAGTTTCTCGTCCAAGTGTTGATTTATGCTAATATTCAACTCATTTATTTGCTGGTTCATCTCATCTTTATTTGCAGCAAGTGTTGCAGTAATCTCTTCCTTACTAACAGCCATGTTATTGTTGACTATTTCCAGCTGTTGATTGATGTTGCTACTGATTTCTTCCTTAGTAGCAGCCATTTGTTGATTGATGTTACAACTAATCTCTTCCTTGGTAGCAGCCATATTTGTATTTACATCATCCAGTTTTTGATTCATGTTGGAATTAATTTCTTGTTTTGTCTGGCTTATATTCAAATTCATTTGCTGCATCATAGCCATTAACTGCGTAAAATCACAATTTGCAGGTGGCAATGAGGTTGTTGTTTCCGCAACAGAACTTTTCTCTTCATCAACTGCTACTGAATCAGCATTTGTACTAATCACTCCAAACTGGTAACTTTCCACAACTACTCCACTAGCTTCCATAGCTTCTCGAAGCCGTATAGTCAATTCAGTTTTGTTTCCACTTGTTGACAATCCACGTTGTTCTAGTTCTTTCTTTAACTCAAGAACCTTCAATTCACTTAATAAAACCATTATTAACAGCTAGCTAATCCGCCGATGTCACCAATGTTACGTTTTTCCAAACTTCCTTCGAATTGGCCTAACTCACAATTCGATAAACGCAATTCCCAATCTCTTTCTGAGTTCGATCACTGATTAGTAAGCAAATACACCAGGTTTTATTAAGTATTCAACACCTTAACTGTTCCACAACAACAGGAAAACAATACAGCAAACAATATTCCCAACTAGAATATTCTTCCAACAGCTTCGAAACTCCAACGGTTTATTGTAGAAATTTCCAATTCACAACGTTCAAAATAATACACAAAATATTTCTATTTAATAACACTTATAACTTTATTTACAAAAACTTTACACAAAAACTAATTTAAAGATCACTTTTATAATTTTTAACTTCACAATCGCAGGTTTAAAATAAACTAATTAAAAACTACAAGAAACAATTTCCTTATATACCTTCTGCTTAATCTCTAGAAATTTCTAGGTAACTTTTTAGAAACCTTGAGAAAATATTAGAATATTCGATTATTTTACGTTACGTTGATTTGATTTATAAAATCATAAAACAAATAGACCTTAATTCTAAGAACATGTACAACAACAACAACACTATTTCATTCACTTTCTGTTGTGTTTTGTTGATTTTATTTTCCTGGAAGTGACCGTAATCGTTTAGATCTTTCTGTAATCGTCTAGATTTTTCTGCAATCGTAACAATATTTTATATAAAGAATTGAAACCAATTTGAATCATGCTCAATAATTTACAAAATTAAATGTAATTTTTGTGAAAAATTTTACATCGGGAAAACCGGAAAATGTTTTAAAGACTGATTTAAGGGATACCTTCCTAAGAAGAAAAATAAACAAAATTTGAAGTCTATTTTTGCAAACCATTTACATAGTTAATAACAATAGCTACACCACTTTTAAAAAAAATTTGAAAGCTTTACATTTATGTTGCTAAGGATCTCTAAAAGAATCACTTAATGAGTTTGAAATTTACAAGGGATTTAAAACCCAACAAAATGTAAATTTAAATGATAAACTTTCATTTAATTCATATATATAAATATATAAAACTGAAAACAAACAGTATGAGTATGTATCTACCTATATACAAATTTGCAAAACTGCAGTAATTGCATAACTGCCATTTCATTCCACAGTAATTATTTTTGTGTCCATTGAAAAACGATCTATTCCAATTTATTCCTTGAGTTTCAAGATAAAGGAAACAAATTATTTTGAGATCATTTACAAACACGGTGATTGGAATAGAGACATTGTAACTCAAGGGTGTCACCCTATCGACAAAGGGTGCCACATTATCGAGGTAAACCAATTTTCTTATACATTATTCAACATATGTATTTTCAGACCTGGTCGTTTAAGAATCATTCTTGCATACTAAATAATAAACCGTAAAAAAAAGTCAATATGTTATCTATAGGAATATTCAACACTATTGAGTAATTGTGGTGATGGTATTCAATGCTCAACATGTTGATTCGATTAATATTGTTAAAGTTTTATTTCACGTAATAGCTCAAAAATTTTAAAAAGTAGAATAGATTCTTTTTGAACCAATAACACATTTATAAGTTATCACAATCTATATAAATCTATAAATAAAAATGTAAATGTTGGTTTGTTCAAAATAGGTAATCTCCGAAAGTACTTGATCGAATCTTTTGAAATTTGGACACAACGTTGCATTCAAATACAGGAAGGTTGTTACATAGTTTTTTTTTTTTTTTTTTTTTTTTAATTTTTTTTTTTTCGTTATACATATATTTATGTTTTATAACGTAGGCTGTCAACAATTACAAGTGTCTCACCTGCTTTATTCTCAAATCACTCAACTTTATGGTCGATTTTAACTTCATGCTCAATTTAATCGATTAGTTTCGTATAGTGATAATCCCAAAGATTATTTTATCTAATTTGTAAACCAATAAGGTTGCAATGTGTTCTCCTTTCGGTAGGACTGTCCTCGGTAGGAGCAAAAATGTCCTCAGTTCTCATATGCTATAAAAATATTCTCCTTGAAGCAATCTGTAATACAATATTTTACACTGAACAAAATAGATCTTTGTGCTACATATTTCTCCCAATAAACATATGGATCAGGAAAATAAAAAATCGTGATTGCACCTTTACTTATATCAAAATAACTGATTATTAAAATTTGTGTCGCAAGGTTGGTAACAATATCAATTAATTTACATTGCTCTATAATATATGTGAATATCTTTACTTTTACTATATCGCACGATCAGGTGGTGAACCATTGTTTAAGCAATTTTGGATTCAATCCACCGTTAAACATCTGTTTTTTTTAAATAACTTCTGTTACTAATTATCTGTTCTTAGTATTATAAATGAAATAGCTGATCTGCATATTATTTGTGATTGTTATAAATTAAAGCATTTGGCTACAGAAAACTTACCATTTTGAAGGAAATTTAAATATATAAAACAGTACTGTGTATGAATAACTAACTAACACCTTGCGCTTATTGATTCTTATGAAAGTGACAATGAATCAGATGGTAAGTTTAGCTGTATTTCTGAGTACTTAAAAACATTAAATTTAAGTGATTCGAGTGTATAAATAGCATTTAAGGCCGGTAACATCAATACGAATTTGCATGCTATCATCCATCATAAATAAATAAAAGGATTACAGAAGTAATTGTCGTATGTGCAATCAAATATTCCAAAGCTAACGTTTGAACAAAAAACAATTTACGATCAACTAATGCAAAATGTTGATAACGGGGTTGGAGGAATCTTTTTCGTAGATGCGCCAGGAGGAACTGGCAAAACGTTTCTAATCAGACTGATTTTAGCAGCAATTCGATCGCCAAATAGCATAGCTTTAGCTCTTGCGCCTTCTGGCATAGCTGCAACATTGCTACCAGGTGGAAGAACTGCTCATTCCGCTTTGAAATTGCCATTAAACATGCAATTCATTGAAACGCCCACATGCAACATTTCCAAAGGATCGGGAATGGGAAAAGTATTGCAGAAATGTAAACTAATCATTTGGGATGAATGCACAATGGCGCACAAAAATCACTTGAACCGCTTGATCGATTATTGCAAGATTTGCGTGGAAATACCAGACCATTTGGGAATGCTTTAATATTGCTTGCAGGAGATTTCAGACAAACATTACCTGTAGTTTCCCGATCAACACCAGCGGATGAAATAAATGCTTGCCTGAAATATTCTACTTTCTGGCGACACGTAAAAAGGTTAAAATTAACTATAAACATGCGTGTTCTCCTCCAAAAGGATAAATCAGCTGAGATATTCTTATATCAATTGTTGAGAATTGGTGACGGAAAGGTGCCGGTTGATTTTACAAAAGGACGAATTTTACTGCCTCATAACTTCTGCAATTTAGTGTCGTCAAAAGAGGAATTAATGAAAAAGTATTTCCTGATATTCAAATTAATCATAAGAATCACGATTGGCTGAGTGAACGAATCATTCTTGCAGCCAAAAACAAAGACGTCAATGAACTTAACAGTTTATTTCTGTCTAATATTCAAAGCGAGGAAGTCACATACAAGTCCGTAGACACTGTCATGGAAGCAGATGAAGCAGTTAACTATCCAACAGAATTTTTGAATTCACTTGATCTACCAGGGATGCCACCACATGTACTGCAATTAAAAATTGGTGTGCCAATCATCATGTTGCGTAATATCAATCAGCCAAAACTTTGCAATGAAACGCGACTCACAGTAAAAAAATTATTGAGCAACGTAGTAGAAGCAACAATCTTGAATGGAGCTTTCAAAAGCGAAGATGTCCTCATCCCCCGCATACCCATGATACCAACAGATATGCCATTTCAATTTAAAAGATTGCAATTCCCAATTCGATTGGCATTTGCAATCACCATCAACATAGCTCATGGCCAAACATTGGAAGTATGTGGTTTAGATCAAGATAACGATTGTTTCTCACATGGACAGTTATATGTTGATAATACGCTATAATACGCTCTGTTCTAGAGTTGGCAAACCAGGCAATCTCTATATCCTTACAGTCAATGGATCAACAAAAAACAGTGTATACCCTCAAGTATTATGAAATAAAACATATTAGAAAGGTGAGTGTTTTGTTTTCTTTATTTCTTATATTCAAACAGACTTAAGCCGCAATTAGACTATTGCAGAACTCTGCAATATTTCTGCAATGGTAGTGTGTAAAATATTCATTGCAGAAAAAATTGGCAATGAACTCATTGCAAAACATTGCAATGACTCATTGCAATGTTTTGCCATGAGTTCATTGCCAAACTTTTCTGCAATGAATATTTTACACACTACCACTGCACGACTATTGCAGAAATATTGCAGAGTTCTGCAATAGTCTAATTGCTTCTTAAGCCACTGCAACGCGTGGCCGGGTCCAGCTAGTTTATAAATTAAAATTATATGGATAACCTGGTTAAAATGGTTTCTAAGTGATTTATCTTTGAAAACATTGTGATTGTTTGTATAAGTTTTTTACGTTCGGGTGTCACCCCAAAACGGGTGACACCTGGGGCGGACTGCCCCCCTCGCCCCCCTACCCTAGCTACGCGTCTGCACATACCTATATTATGAAATATTGGCATATATGATATTTTATTATATGTTAGGATTTATTGTTTAGTTATAAACAGACAAACAAAAAATGTGAGTCTATCAACACGTTAGAACGCATGTTTTCGTGGGACCTAAGTCTTAAAAGGTTTTAATGGGTTGTTGTGACATATATCGTAATTACAACTACAAAGTCACCAGGCCCTCGCCCATTTCATTTGACGATTACCACATATTTTATAGTTCGTGAGGCGTGTAGTTCGACAATTGACATTTTGGGACGTTTGGGTTGTCAGACTCGACAATAGCAGACAAATTTTTGTCGGACAAGGTTTCTCTCGTTTTCTTAAACAAGTTTTCACCGCCCATTAATTAAAAAAAATTGTGGTAGTAAATTTACAAGACCCTTGGACAATCGTAATGTTTCGGCGTTTGAACGAAAAAACGACCGAGTTGAGAAATGTGGCAGATACAACAGTTGTTGGACTCGTAAAAGACAAGCGCCTCACGTATAAAGTTTATGGTAATCATAAAATGAAACGGGCGGGGACCTGATGACTAACACATTACACAACACATTTTAATAAAAAAAGTACACTTCAGTTTTTTTTATTTTAATCAATCAATCATTTATGTTTAGCTTAAAAAACAATAATACAATACAATCAATATTTAAAAAAATTCTTTTTGATAAAAATTTTTGCATTTATTAATAAATAACTGCTGTTTACAATATTTACTTACATGTGTTTTTAGGTGATTATATATTATCATTCACTTAATAGATATACCTACCTGAATTTTTTTGCATTTAGTATTTATAATCATAAACAAAAAATTGATTGTAAACATTCATAGGCTATAATTGCTTTGAGGAGGAGTTAAATTTGAATGAATCACTCTTAGGAAATGGGCCTCCAAAGTAATTTTATTACCAGCAATGTATAGGAGAAGCTCATTAGACTGTCAGATCATCAGATCGTCAGACAGTCAGATCATCAGATCATCAGATTATCATATCATCAGATCACTGTCGTTTTTGCAATATTAAATTGTTAATACATCGAAAGAATTATATTGCCATTACCAATGTAATTTTATCATAACATAATAAATTGAAACATCCTACTTTAAATTATAAGAAACTGTATCGTAACTGTCAATTTCTAGTTTCGTCAGTATGGTATGGAACATTGAACTCGGATGAACCGGGTAAAACAAAAACATCAACACACCGGTTTTCCAATTAACCGATAGTCAACTAATACATCATATTATAATAGTTGTTGAATAGGAAAAACTATGGGCTGATCACCCATATAAAATTAATCGATTAAATTAAGTCTCCAAGTGAAACTCGACCATAAAACTGAGTGAATTGATGAAATTAATATTGTTGAAGGGGACACTTGTTGACAGCCTACGTTCCTATATGGAACATAACGGCATAAAAAAAACAAAACAAATGCTATGTAACGGATTTATTGTGGTTGATAGAACGAAAGAAACGGTACTAATAAAGAGTACCGTTTTTAAGCGGTTTTCCTGGAAACGTAATTGTCTTACTGGTCAAGACCTAACATAGCTGTGTTAAATTTTTCGGAGGCTATTATTGAGGGTATGCGGCGTTTTATTCCCAATAGATTAACCGTTCCTAAGACTGATCTTTGGTTTTCCAAAAAATGCGAAAAGGCAATTAAAATTAAGAAAAAGGCATTTCAAAAGTTTAATAAAAACAAAACTGATGAAAACCTTAGACAGTACCGAATTGAGAGAAATATATGTAGAAAACTAATAGATGCAGAAAAGAATCTCTTTAATAGGAAAAAAGCATCTAAATTTGGTTCACCTTCTATAAAGTTCTATAAAAAATATCTAAACTGGTTCACGTTCTATAAAGCGGTTAAAGCTATTCAAGGCAATTTTTGTAAGTCTTCTCTACCTCCATAAGACGTTAGCGTCCATAAGACGTTAATTAATAATTTATTAAAATTAACACTAAACATGCATAACTTAGAATTAAAAAAAAACAGGGCGGAAGGGATTCCTACCTTTTGCTAACCCAAAAAAATTATAAAACGGAAATAAATTAAAAACCTCTTACACTTTTACTATAAACTTTTATAATCGTGCGGTATTAGTTTGTATTCTGCACTCATTCATTGTATGTTACCTACGGATAGTTTTAAAAATAAAATATGGAGGGGCTGAAATCTCAAGCTCTGAGATTTCAAGACTTCGGTTTTGGTTAAGGATTTTGATATAGTTTTCGGCATAAAACTTTTATGAGGACATTGTTTTTAATTTTGGGCAGCGATGTATATCAAACATAAAACTCTTTGTTAAAGTACATGTATTTTTTTATCTCTGTTTAGAAATTTATCACAAAACTAACACATCAATACGTTGCCGCAAAATTATAACAGATCATAAATTAACATAATTTAGTGAAAAGAGATTCAATCAGCAAACTACTCAAAAACCTCTCCATTTAGCGTTTCGAGAAAATATTACAAAATCAAAAATATTTCTTTCAGTATTCCAAACATACTGTAAAAAATTAAAAAAAAATCAAAAATTCAAACTTTTTCCACAATTCCAAAAATATTGCAAAAATTATAACAATATCAAATATTGAAACTTTTTTCAAAATTCCAAAAATTATAATAAAATCAAAAATTCAAAATTTTTCAAAAAATTTAAAAATATTGCAAAATTTATTACAAAATCAAATGTTAAAACTTTTTCAAAAATTATAAAAATATTGCAAAAATTATTACCAAATGAAAAATGCAAACATTTTTCAAAATTCCAAAAATATTCCAAAAACTAACAAATTCAAAAATTTCCATGTCCTATTTCATGTCATACAAATAATTAAATTTTTTTTCCAAAAAAACACACTTGACACACAATTGACACACTTGACAATATTTTTTGGATAAACTTATAATGCAATAAAATTCTCAAAAATAATAATTTCATGTTCAATTACATTTAACATTTCATACAAATAATTAATTTTATTGTTTTCCAAAAAAAATAAATGAAAATCATTCTTTTGACACACTTGACAACATTTTTTTGACAAACTTATAATGCCATAATTCTCAATAATAATAATAAAATTTCATGTCATACAAAAATTCATTTCATTTTTTTCCCAAAAAATTGTGTAAAAAAAATGAAAATCGTTCTTTTGACTCACTTGACAACATTTTTTTGACAAACTTCTAATGCAATAATCTAGATTTTGGTCTCACATACCAATCCCGACCATCAAGATTTCTCTAAATTCAATATTCCTACTCGTATTCACTTAAAATGAACGTTTTTTAAGCAAAAATTATGCAAATTTCCTTGTTGACACACTTGACGATTTTTTTGACACACTTCCGGGACAGCTATCGAACACATTCGGCTCTTACCATTAAGAATACCTAGTTATAGAATTTTTGAAATCCCTCCAGCCGTTTTCTAGATTTCGTCGGTTGTGACGGCCGGCCGGCCGGCCGGCAGACAGGCATACATTTTTTTGGCTTTTTTAGAATCAGTAGGTCCTAAAACGTCGAGAATTTAAAAAAAAAAGTGGAGCTAAGAATTTCACTTTTAGCTCATGAATGCAATGCTTAGGGTTTTTCAAATCCGAAATAATAAAACATAACCAAAAAATCGATTCGATTTCATATAATTTTGCTGTCAATCAAACTCTGCCTCTTTTCATTTAATTTTATATGTAGAATATAGGTCATTTAAATTTTATTGAAGTATTTTATTAAAAGAAATGTCAAATCGAAAATCGTTGTAAAATTTTATTTTATAATTTGTTGACTTACTTGTTCACCGCCATTTTAATTAAGTATTTAAAAGCTATTCTAAATGATTTAGCATACTTACAGGCTGATTCTGAGTTAAGAGGTCTTGAGTGTGTTCGTAAATTCTACATTGTAACAATATTGTTACCAATGACATATAGATAGCGTTCTTAAATCTATATTGTAACAACAACCACGTGCTTTTCAGCGTTCATAAATTATTTTAACATTGTCAGCGAGCGTCAGTTTCAATCCTAGTTTGAACCTCCTCTGGAAGTGTCATTTTGAGAAAAAGTTAAGAAATTAATCAAAACAATAAGCAAATTAAAAAAAAAAAATGGCGAATTATCAAATTGTAGAAACTGTTGATGAAAATGGCAACAGGTCTCAATGTATTGTTGATATAAGCGAAATTGGCAAGCATAATTGTTAATATTTTAATTTTATTATATTTTAATATTTAAAAAAATAAATAAATATGTAATTTAAAAAATATTTTTTGACGTTAATAACAATTTGATTGTAAGCAAATAATGATAAATTTACAATGACAAATTTAACATAATTGTTATACAATGTAGAGTTTACGAGCACACTCCTTATGCCCGATTTATAGTCGGTAACTTTAACTTAACGTTAACTTAAAGGTCTTACCTCATCTACGAAAAGTTTTTCGTCTTCAGGGATTCATTTCTTATATTCGTCACCCATGCCCGTTTGCATGAGAAAAAAAGGAGAGCATGTCATGCGAGAAATATATAAACTGCTGGAAATTTGACGAAATAATTCAAAACTGCAAGAATAATGACGAAATTCTTTTCAGAATTAATCATAAACCAATTAACTGCAACAATTTATCTTCGGCAAATCTCAACCGCATATTTTCTTGACGATATTTTTTATTGAAAAAAGCCGAAATAAATTAAATTTCCAGTTTATTACATGTTTTCTTTAAGTACACCTATCCCCCGTTTTACACGGTAGATACGTTCCTGATAAAAACGTGTTAATCGAAAAAATAATTTTTGTATGGAAAACTGTGTTAAACGAAAAACGTGGGTTTTTGGTCATTTCTTGGGCGACAAACAGATTCAGTAAAACATAAAAGTACCAGTTTAATCACATAGGATATCGACATAACAGTTAAATTGATTTTCAAAAAGAAACATGCAGCATAACCAATAAGAAATTCACAGAAAAATAAAAAGTAATTATACATGCACATACTAGCATGTTGACCTAAATCAAACCTAACTTAACTTGATTCAGTTCGGTGCGACTTGGAAGTTAAATCTGTAATTAATAACTGTGCTTTCTTTTTAGCTAAATCTTGCAAACATCTTCATATTGACTTAAAAATATGTTGAAAGTTTGCAGAAATCAGAGAGCTAGTTCAATATTCGGATTATGTTGTTGAAAGTAGTTGCATTATTTATTATCTTCTGGTATAATGGTTGCAATAAAGAAGTTTTAATTTTGGGTAGAAATACAATTTATCCATTTGTAAGCTGCAAATCTTGAGGATGATATGGAGCATTGTCCAGTAAAAGAAGACCTTAAATGTTATTTTGATTAAATACTATTTTACTTCTGGTACGTAAGAGTTATGAGACAAATCAATGAACAATGTGGCTTTAACCCAAGCTTTTGTATTTGCATTCCAATAAATGGAAAGTTTTGTTTATTCCTTTTTACCTGGACGCTTTGCCACCTAAGCCTTATCACTCTTTAGTATTGAAAACCTGATCAGCAGCCAAATTCTGTAATTATGAAGCGGTGAAGTGATAAGTTTTTGAATGAACAGAAACGATGGAATTTTTAACGCTTCACCGCTTCACAGTTACAGAATTTGGCTGCAGGACAGTAAGATGTACCGGAATTAATTTCAGTCAATATTAGTGGGTACATATTGTTGTGCTGTATCTAAATCAGTAGATACGCTTTTTAATTTTAAATTTTTGCAAAAAATGCCTGTGTTTAAATATTTCGAACCAACCATGACTTGCAATAAAACTTAAAAGGCATTTTATTTGAGTAGATGGAGTAGATCTATTTAAGTAGATGGCAACTGTTTCACATTCCAAAAATTTTAAAGTCTTACTAGTTATGATATTGGTACCAAGGAATAGGAAGGGTATATGTATTGGTACCAAGGATATTGGAATACGTCTTTGATATTGGTCTTCAAGCCATATCATTAATTTATTTTCCATTATTTTTATTTTTTTTTAAATAAAATGTGTTGTGTAGTAGGAATTACAATATGTATCAAAACAACAAATAAAAACTTTTAACATCACGGTCACCGCAACAACATACGTTCAACGATGTTGATGGACGCTAATTTTAATTGTATGTGTTCTTTAAATTTTTTTGAATTGATGACTAAACAATAAATCCAATGATTTAATAAAATATGACAGACCCCAATATTTCATTATAGGATAGAGTAAGATCTCCCTGCTATTGCCAGTATTGTATAATATCTCACGTTAACTCGTATGTCAACAGATAGAATTATTTACTTACAAATTAACTATGACCATTGATGCACCTACGCATTTTTTATCTAGCTAATAACGATATATTGCTTAAAATCAATTAATTTACATAGAGAATCTCTTACATACCTTTGCTGATTTACATCAACATGCATTTTCAAAATTTTGCTTTGAACACTCAAATGCGTTTTTTGTTACAAGTTTCTTGTTTTCTTGTTTTAATTACAACCTGTATGTATATGGTATACCAGAAGGTTTAATTAAAATAAAGTAGATATAAGTGCGTATAATACCAAAATTTGTCTTTTTTTGAACTTTTTTTTTGGAAATTTTGATTTCAAAAACCGTGTAAAGTCGAAAACGTGTTAAATGAGTGCCGTGTAAAGCGGGGGATAGGTGTAATATAATTGATTCTAATTTAAAATAATTTTTTTTACAAAATATTTTTAAAATACATTACCGCTTTATATTTTTTATTGTAGTTTTTTTTTTGTTGATTTTTTGACACTTTCACAATATTTTGAATTTTTATGTAAAACATAAAAAAAGTATGTGAGTTGTGTGAAACATAAAAAAAGTTAAAACAAATACTTATTTCCTTTTAAAAACAATAGATATGAATAGTAAATGATTCGTAAATAAACACAATCAACTGTTTGTCTCTTTCAAACAAAAAAATTGTAGTTTGATCTGCTCGCCACCTGTGCTCGTTTTCAAGAAGCTTGTCTTGAATCCGACGAAAATCTTTTCGTAGATGAGGTAGGACCTTTACGTAAAGTACAAATGTTTGAAAATGCATTAGAGCATTTATAGTCGTTAACGTAAACTTAACGTTAACTTAACGTAAAGCTCATTTCATTCTATCTTAAAGATTTTGTTAAGGATTTTTTGACGTTTAGTATAAAAACTGAAGAAAACTAATATTTAATTGCAAGTGTCCATAAAAATAAAATTTTATTTATTAAAAAATGCAAAGGATATAAAAAGAGCGACTTTAAAACCAAATATTAGCATGAAATTAAAATGAAAATAAATATTTTTATTTTTGAATTTTGTATCAAATATTTATTTCGAATTTTATTATTTTATTTTTTGATTTTAAAATCAGTTTGTTACTTTTAAAGGATTAATTGATTTATAAAATTGATTACAAAACTAAAATTATTATCAAAGAATACGTAATTTCTTACCGACTATGAATCAAAATTTTGTAGTGTCTTAAGTTACGGTTAAGTTAAAGTTAACGTTACCGACTATAAATCGGGCATTAGCTAATAGCTATGATTATTTTTGTTATGACAATTTTTTTAAGAGGAATATCTTAATTGCGATTCTGTGAACGTTGTCATAAAAAACCTCATAATAACTCTACAAATATATTTTGGAGATCTTTCAAACGGCTATTTTTATAAACAAAAGTATTATAAAAAATGTCATACTTTCTTTTTAAATAATTTAAGTACAAATAAAAATACCATATAAATTATTATTAAGAATTATGGTATATTATATAATAATTTTTTATAAAAATCAAGTTTATGTTTTATAAAATTTTTTAAGGTATCAATAATTTTTGTTTGTGAAAATACCAAACACCATTTTCAATTATCAAAAATGTATTTTATTTTATAATAATTTATATACAATTAATATAAAATTATACCATATATAGTCGAGTCAATAAAGAAGATGACCCACAACAAATTAGTATAAAGCTGGAAATTTTATGAGTAGTAGTTGGACATATACTGAGTACATTCTTAAAAGTTGCACTCTCTTGCAAGTGGGCATCCCCCCTTTTTACCCCCCCCAAACCCTAAAAATGAAGCGTTTTGTAAAATTAAAGTTATAAAAAAACTAGATAATCAATTTTTTGGAATAATACATCAAATTATAGGTAATTGAATTAACTATTACACAAAAATAAAAAAAGTGCAAAATATTTCAGCTTTGATAGTAAAATAACAGGGTATTATAAATTTTTTTTTAAAAAAATGATTTTTTCCATTTCATTTTTATTATTGTTGGTTTTTTGGTAAAATGTATTAAATAAATGTTGTAAACAATTCTATTATCTACAAAACAAAGAAAATTTCATAAAAATCCATCAACAATTGTAGACTCTATCATAGATTTAATAAAAAGAAACACTAAATTAAATATTATATCAAGAATTAAATACGCAATAATAAATAAGCAAAATATTATTTTTTAATTGAAAAACAATCTGATTGTAAAAAATTGTAAATTTAAAAAAAATTCAATTGTGCTTTTTTAATTATAAATTTTTGGAATCTAATTCATATCATTAATTTCGTCTTCCTCTAGAAGTGGCATTGTATTTTTGCAAGTTATTCCACTACAATTTTGACACATTGCTGAGCACTTAAGACCAGCTTTTTTACAACTGCAATACGATACACATTGCGATTTGCATCCACAAAATATGAGTTTTAGTAAAAAATCTGAAGCGATAGGCTGGGAATTTTTAATTGGAATGATGATATTATTTTCCATTTCCCATCCCCAATCAAGAGGGTTTATAGTATTTCCCAAAAATTGTTGCACTTGAAAATATGCTCTGAATGAATGAAATTTGACAGCATCGCTTGTTGGTGGTAAAACTGCTAATTCAAAATTGGTATTTAACTTCTGCCTTCCAGTAAGCCGATTATAAGAAGAAAATTCAACCATTGTCTGTAAATATAGCTGTGTGGATTTAGCATAGTGCAAATGTCCTGATGCCTGGAAAGTTGGAATCATTTGTTGAACACAATATAGATGTAAATTCCAATCTCCTAATCGTTCAGACTTTATATAAAGCCGTATTATTTCAACCATTTTCCAATACTCACACCATAGTTTTGTTGTTCGACTTTTTTCGCTTAAAATATCAAGTTGATTAATTAGAAATGAATTAATATTTGAGATATCTTGACTGTCAGTAATAACTTTTTCATCATATTTATTTTATAATTCTTCAATATTCCTAGTCTGTTCCTCTGATAAATCCAAATCCTTTAAAAAATGACATGACAGTGTAAGTTGTGTTAACAGATGAGCCCGTAATGCTCTACTATAAGCATGGCCGTGAATCATATGATCAACTGATCCTTTAGCATAAACCGTACACCATAACTCTTCCAGTCCACTTCCCATCATTATGTAACCAATTGCGCCCATGTACGACATTAACATATGAAATCCTCCAAGGCGTACTAATATTTGTGATATAATCGAATCCGCAGATTTGACTATATCCATTGCTTTGATAAAAAGCGGCTGATCAAAAGTAACAATGCATAATTTATTGTTTTGTTTTTTCGTCTGGTTTGCTGCAAATTGAAGTGCAGTATAAATAGTTGTTAAATTTGATGGGTCGAGATTTATAAAAGGTAGAGGCTAAATTTCCGATATTTTATCTAAATCAGGTCCTTCCATAATGCTAGTCATATACCCATTCCAATTTGTTGGATTTTCAAATTTAAGAAGATACCCACATAGCCATAAACAATTGGTAAATGTAGATAATATAAGGCTATCTGGAGTCGAAATCATATTTCTTGTGTCACATATCTTAAGGTTTTCAAAACCACTTTTTGCCGGTTTGTTATAAAATTTTAGTTTAATAAAACCAAATTCACCATAATCAGTAACATATTTCGAATTTTTTGCCAAATTTTCATTAAGCGTAATTGCTGATTTTGGAGAAACACAAGCAATCCCTCCCATTGAATAGAACGTACCCTTTCCATCGATTGTTCTTGTGTTGAAGTCGGCATTATCAAATACAAACTGAGAAAAAGCTGAAGAGTCAATAGTAGGTTGTGCACTTGTTATAGCTACCGCTATATATTTCGTTGCAGTATGATAAGGTAAAGAAAATCCCAAAGCGGACAGCATTTCCAATAAATGTTTTGATTCGTACTTCCTATGTAAGTAAACACTTAAACCTAACAGAAGTGGAGATGCATATGAACGACATCCTCTTACTTCCGTCATTAAAACATTTTCCACCGCAGTAATTTTCCTTTCCTTGGAAACTATTTTCTTACTTTTTTTGTTTCCTATTATTAAGTCACTTAAAAATAAGTGTAGTGATTCTGGCGCATCTGTTTTACCCCCTATAGAAATCTCCTCACTGGTGGGGTATGTGTCAGAATCAAATATTTTTTCGCGCATATCTTCCTTGATAATTTTTGCAGCTGCAATAACAATTCGAAGTCGTTCTTCATTTTCAATATTACATTTCTTTTCATGCCATTGACTTGTAATTATTCGACTCGCTGTACATCTCAAACAAACTATGCTTGATTTTCCAGGATTTTCGATAAACAGTATATTGTCTTGGAACCTCTCTTTTAATTTTTTTTTTTAAAGTAATCAGACCAATTGCTGATCATATTTTCTGAGAGTTCAGTCATTTTATTCTGGAGATCTTTTACACTATATTGACATTGATCTTCATTTTGTATCATATATTCACATAGTTTATTAAAAATGTCGTGATTTGAACAATCAGTAGGTCGTCCAAGTGCTTCATACTTAGAAACATCTTTGGAAAATTCAGCATAACATGAGCTATGATACCTTGCTTCAGCGGCTACTAGATCAATTTCATTACTTATTCGTCCTAAAACTTCCATTCCCCATGCATCATTTCGTATTTTTGAATAAGATTCAATGGTGGACTTAACCGAGGACTTATTTGATATTGTGGAGACAATGTGAAATTTTTTTCTATCTTTTCTTTGTGTTTGACATTGTTTAGTACAAAATATACATTGTGTTTTAAAGTTGAAATCTGAAGTTTGTTTTCTGGTTACCACTACTTTATCTGTGACTTTATCATCTACCTTTTCTTTAAATTTAATTAAATTTCGTTTGTGAACGTAATCAATCCTACACTTTTTATGCAACGTAATTTTGTTTACATTTTCTAATGCTATATGAATTTCATCATTTCGGATTATGCTGGCTTCTTTCAGTGTACTCAACCCCTTCGTCACAATTACTACATCTTTACTATCCAATGGAAGTTGGCATATTAAACATGACATTTTATAATATGTAAGTATATAAATTATTCATATAAAATTAAAATCCGCTTTAAAAAACAGGCAGTTAATATTTAATTACCAAAGATTTATTTTTCAATTAGACCACATAAATGAAACATCTAACTCATAATGAAAGAACTATGAAATTTTATTTTCTCACTCGCTCAACTGTAAAACTATCGTCGTTTTCTCAAATTGTTGCGTATTTAATTCTTGATATAATATTTAATTTAGTGTTTCTTTTTATTAAATCTATGATAGAATCTACAATTGTTGATAGATTTTTATGAAATTTTCTTTGTTTTGTAGATAATAGAATTGTTTACAACATTTATTTAATACATTTTACCAAAAAACCAACAATAATAAAAATGAAATGAAAAAAAATCATTTTTTTAAAAAAAAATTTATAATCACCCAGTTATTTTATTATCAAAGCTGAAATATTTTGCACTTTTTTTATTTTTATGTAATAGCTAATTCAATTACCTATAATTTGATGTATTATTCAGAATAATTGATTATCTAGTTTTTTTATAACTTTAATTTTACAAAACGCTTCATTTTTAGGATTTGGGGGGGTAAAAAAGGGGGATGCCCACTTGCAAGAGAGTGCAACTTTTAGGATTGTACTCAGTATATGTCCAACTACTACTCATAAAATTTCCAGCTTTATACTAATTTGTTGTAGGTCTCCATACAAATTCTTTCTTCTTTGACTCGACTAATATTAATTATTTTGCAATAAATTTGTGAGAAAAGAATTATTGTTTTTCCTTAAAGTTTATATAAAATTTGCAAAATTTTCATAAAACAACATGAGACGTAAAAGTTTGATATTGCAAATATAAAATTTTCAATCGCCATTTTATTTAAAATCAATATATATCACTATATATTTTGTTTTATATTTTTGATTCAAACTAAAATAAAATATAGATAATTATTATAAATTTTATAATAATTACATAAATAATTCATAATTAATATTTTATCCTTTATTAATATAATTTTTCATACAAGAATTCAAATAAAAAATATGAAACTTTAATGTGGTTTTCTTTTGACTTTTCTAAATCAATTTATAAATTCGGGTCTGAAAAGAACAAAAAACAAAAGTTGATGTGAAATATGTTTGTATTAGTGATATTTAAATGGCGGTTGTCTACTTTTAAATTTGAAAAATTTCGTATAATAGCATGGTAAAATGAAAATAAGGGATACGTTCCGAAACTTTACTATAGTTAACTATATTTAAATATCATTTAAATCCGGTCGTTCAGAAACAAAATAGTAAAGCTAATATTTAACTATTTGACAGCTGTTTGCGTTCAGAAACATACTACGCCCCGCCCACATTTATTTAAAAATTAAATGTGCTCTCCAGTAGAGTTAAAAATTAAATACACATATACATAAGCATTATTTAAAATTTAACGATTTCAAATTGACAGTTCAATTTATTTTGAAATTGCAGCATTATATTTTTCAAATTCTGAATTAAATGCAAGTTTTCTATAACAATATGGTTAGTAATTTCTATCTTAGTTTTTAATTTTTTCGGTTTTAATTTTATTCAATTGAAACATTTTATGAAAGAATTATTCTGACATACGATTTTAACAGATTGTATTAGTATTTGTGTATTTAATATTTTACTTAATGATCGTCGTTCAGAAATTATTTAACTAAAGTTATTAAATATTTTAATGCGGTGATTTGATTGGTGCATTAAATATTTAGCTATAGTAAAGTTTCGAAACGTATCCAAGGTATTCTCACTAGAGTGACAGCGATGCCATTTTGGTTTTGATTGACGTCATTCAGAGTTTTATATAATACGTTTGTTGTTATTATCAATGAGAAAATCTATTATTTTTAAATTAAAAATATATTTAGTATGATTTATAAGTTAATTTATTAGTTTATGAAATGATTGAAATTAATTCATTCATTAATTAATGAACTTTAGTATTTGTTTTACTATTAAAACATATACAAATTTAAATGCCGAACTACGTTAAAACCTGCAAAAGTTTTCAACAAATGTGAAAAATCATACTCAAAACATAAGGTTTTTTAATTTCCAGAAAAATAAATCAATTTGTAGTGGATAGAATCATGTGGAAAAAGAAAATGTTCGTATTTATTATAAGATAGTTTGTTCCTTACACTTCACTGAAAATGATTGGACTTTAAAAGACAAACTTTTAAATACTCTAATGAGTAAAAGATCGTTGAATTGATCGTTGAAAGTGGAACCTTATCTTAGAACATACAAGGAAGTGGTTACTTCCAATATTTGCACATCTAAAGGAACGCACATCCAAATCGCTCGAAAAGAAACGTGCTATTGCTAGTACTTGATCAATTTGACTTCAAGAGTTTCCATTCGGTTTAAAAACATAAGTCTGCTTATGAATCGATCGATGCGAAAAGAAAGTACTGGCAATTCTCAAATTATTTGATAATGCAAACTCAGTCATTCTCTCACCATTATCATTGTTGGTGTTGATTTCATAACCTCCTCCAGTGCTATGTAGAAAATATTGACGGTCTTAGCTTCAGTAGGTGCATGCAAGGCAATAAGAGAAGTAGCAAATCCTCTCATTGACCAGGATGAATTTCAACACGGCTTCTTGTATGCGTGCACCAACAAGGAAATCAGTACTAAATTCATTTCGAGAAGAATGACCACTACTGCATAAAGAGTGACTATTCGAGTTTTGTTTTCCGATTATTGGCTGTCTAATTTCTTGCAGAGAAATGATATCCATCCTATACCTCTCAGCCTCTGTTTCTAGGCTTATTAAAGCATCATGATCAGGCTGCGCACGTTTCACGTTCCGATTCGGTAGTTTGGTTCTTTCTCAAGTCCAGGTAAAACTTCTGTTGTTTTGTTAGTGTCTGGTATTCTTTTTTTGGTTATCAAATTTAACAAAGCTTTTTTTTCGTAGTGATGGTATTAACATCAGTCCCAACCCAAATTTTCGTTAATGGTACTGTTATGATGTTATGGTTATAAGAAGTTTTAAGGCGCCAATTCGCCGTGATGTAGCGTAAGAGACTAAGCAGTTTTTCTCTGCTTGTCTCCGATACACCAACCTAATTCTGTCTGCATTACCCCTGCAGCATGGCGTGGACGTCGAATTTCCTACCCTGTAAAATGTTCTTTAGAGTTAGAAAACTTAATAAACAAATTGTTAATGAAAAAAATAAGGAAAACCATAACGTAAAAATTATGTTTTCTCTAATTTTCAAATTAAAACATTTTTTGTTTCTTTATATTTACGCCGGATGACGTCACACAAAATTTTCGATTAGCTGTCAAGAATACCTTATATTCGTTATACCATGGTATAATAGCATATTCTGCAATTGCGTATTGAAATATTTATATTAGTTTCAATTAATTTGTAAATAAAATAATTTTGTTTTATTCATTCATATTTGTTTTTAATTTAAAATACTTCATTTTAAAGAAAAGCGTCTTCGTTTTTTTCTATGATGCATCTTTTTTCATCCACCCAATGAAATATAATATTTTAATTCTAATAAATCCATTTTAGAGTTTTTTTTATTTATTAGGAGTTATTTTATTAAATGCTAGTTACATTATATTGTATATATATAATACAAAACGCAATAATTAATTCTTCAAAATTAAACAATTCATAGTTATATAAAAATTGTCGTTAACAAAACGTTTATTTTTTAAATGTTCTTTGTTGATATTAGTAATGTCAAAAAAATTTACAAAAAAATGCACATTTTTTTTAATGTAAATCGGAAAAAAAATTGATGTTTTTGGGTGAAAAGAACAAAATTTTTGATTTACATCAATTTTTTTTATGGATTTGGGTGAAAAGAATCCCTGCTTAAACTGTCCCATTAAAAAAGGTACAATCCTTTAGAATATTGATGAAAACTGGCTAGGAAAAATAACGATTTTAATGGGATCAACCGAGAAATTATTTATTTCATAAAAATGTTTGATAGGAAAGAATCATATTGAATAGGAAAATGGAATTAATCTCATAATCCTTTAAATATCAGTCTGTTCCTATTGAAACATTTTAATAGGAATGAAAGTAATTGAAAAGGAAAATAAAACAGACAAATTTTTCTTACGACAAGATTCTTTAATAGGATTCTTTATAGTTTTAAAGGGAGACATTAAGACAGGTTTAATGGGAAATGGATAATTTCTTCCGGAAAATGCGAAATTGAAATTTTAATTCCACTGCAATATTTTCTAAAAGGATTTTAAATGATTTATAAGGAGACATTGAAATCTTTTCAATAGGAAAAGGAACATTTTTAAAGGAAAATAAAACGACAAGATTTCGAAATAGGATTAAATATAGTTTTATAGGAAAACTTTGAGATAGTTTCAATAGGAAGTGTATAATTTCTAAAGGAAAATACGACTGAATTCTTATTTCACTACATTATTCTTCGATAGGTTTCTGTAAGTTTTTACAGGAAGATATATAGATAGTATCAATGGGAAGTGTATAATTTCTACAGGAACATACGACTTTAAAATTATAATTTCCCGACAGTATTTTTCAATAGGATTCTATATAGTTTTATGGGAAGACATTGAGATAGTTTCAATAGGAAATATATAATATCTGAAGGAAAATATGACTTAAATTCTTATATTCCACTACATTCTTTTTCGATAGGATTATGTATAGTTTTACAGGAATATATTGAGATAGTTTCAATGGGAAGAGTATAATTTCTACAGGAAAATACGACTTCAAAATATTAATTCCACTACAGTAATTTTTAATAGAATTTTTTATAGTTTAATAGGTGTAGGTGACATTGAGATAGTTTCAATAGGAAATGAATAATTCTTACAGGAAAATACGACTTTGAAATTTTTCTTATGTACATATAAGTATAGTAGGATTTCATACACATTCTTTTTGATTTATTACTATTATTATTACGAAATCGAATAAACAAATAATTATGGTTATAAATTTATTAATATAGAAATTTAAATACACAGATAAATTAATTTTAATATACAAGTCTTCATTGCAATTCTATATTATTTGGTTGTAGACATGCATAATTCTTTCAACCAACTTCTTCATTGTTTCTGTCCATATTTTAATGAGTACCCAGAAAACACATTTACGCCATTGTGACATCAAAATGACATCACACAAAGTCACATCTTATGTATGATCTGGGTCATATATTAGTCATATGTATGTCATTATTTCCCACTTATATTTACGTAAGAACATGACATAACAATAATGACATAACTATGACATAAATGTGATGTCTGTAAAGTCTACCGTTTTCGAGAAAAATCAACTTTTATGATGAAAAACATGGTCAATTTTTTTAAATAAAATTTTTTTTCCTCATGAACATTTCCAGCTTTTAATTTAACTGTTTATGATTTGTTATTTTTTTTTTTTAATTTTGAAAATATTAAGTTAACGATTGGTTTTGTTACTTGTTCCAACGTTTAAATAAATTTTATTTAATTAGTAAGAAAAAAAATTTTATTTAGAAAAACTGACCATGTTTTTCAACATAAAAGTTGATTTTTCTCGAAAACGATAGACTTTAGAGCTTATGACCGCGAACAACTTTTTTGTGTAGAAAACATTGGCAGTTCAAATAATCATCTTAAAACCGTACTTTTTTCAGTAGCGTAGAAGTTGGGGAGAAAAACACCCACAACCCCTCCAAAACCTTTACCAATTATGACTAAAAAAAACTAATTTCCGCACAAAACATAGCTTATTATAAGTAGAAAATGCTTACGAAAGCTGTTTTCTGTACGATAAACGATTCCGGAGATATTCGCAAAAAACAAATTTTTTTTTTTCAATTTCAACATCCTGCATCTCGAAAATGGTGCATTATAGAGGGTAAGTTATTTCACACTTTTTTTCATATTTTTGGACGAGCTATCACATCCTGAAGTCCTGCGCATATATTATGAAACACCCTGTATATCAATTAATTAATATCAAAAAATTTCTTATAACTCGCGAACACAATTGTTTACGTTGTACAAAGTTGACAATCGCTATTCTTTGATGTGTTGTATCGGTTGTTAAAACTTATATATAGACCATTTTACAAAAATATCTTGACAACTGTGATCAGTCTTCGAAAACATTAAATAATTCTTATATCTTACAAATCAAGATTGTTTTGTGTTATGTAAAAGTTGTCTTCAGTATAGTTAATTTATAATTATTACTGCCATAAATTATAATATGTACATATAAATTATAATTACTGATTTCTCATAATCGTTGATGTATGTAATATGTGCCAAGTACATACAGCAATATAACAATTTGAAGTTTAGGCCCCCCTTATATAAGCCTGATTAATTTTTTAGCACAGAAAATTCGTGAACATGTAGCGCCATTTTGAAATTAAAACTCAATATAAAAAAATTCCAAAAATGTTTAACGCCATCTAGAAAATAAAACTCCATATAAAAAATTCAAAAAATGTATTCAAAAACACTAATCCAATATTTTGCATATTGAAATGTTCATTGTTTTTAATATGACGTCACTGAATTGGGCTATGAAAAATATAGGAGGTTTTAAGTTGAGATATTAAGCGCTCCGACGGTCAATTACTAAAGCAAAGTCATTCTGTATGTAGATGTCATTCTAATAAAAAAATAGCCGCCATTATTTTTTATATTATTCATATCTACGTGCAAATGAAAACCGGTAAGACATAGTTTATTTGAACAGAATCATTTTTATAAACAATTTTGGACAACTAAAAGAATGACTAGTCGTAAGTATTTTCTTCAAACTTTATTATTTTTGTTATTGTTACTAAATAGATGAGAAATATGGGGGATATTACTTTTTCTTAGGCCCCAAGAATTTTTTTTTTAATTTGATAGAGAATCACTCACTGAAGCGAATAAAACCAAAACGAGTTGTATCGGAGCCCCGGGGTCCAAGATACAGGCCTTTGAAAAAACAAAATCCATACTAAATTGCACTGGTTTTGACAAATTTTTTTTATTTTTTACTTATTTTTGCTTTATTTCCTATGTGCTTATAAGATAAACGATCAAAACTGTCCCTTTTACAAAATTTTCTTAATTTACGATAAAAATAATAAAAAAAAAATCCACTCGAGCCTAAGTTAAAGTAATCTTGCCTCAAATGGTCATAACTATTTTTTTTTAAGTTTTTCATGTTGATTCTTTAAAATTATATATCAAAATTAACATTAAACGTCATTTGGATTGCAACATTCGGTAAAAAAAGTGTACTTTTATACGATATTTTTTTTTTTCAAAGGCCTATATCTTGGTCCCCGGGACTGATTTTCAAAAAATTTTTTTTGCAATATGCTTATAAAAGTGCCCTTAAAAAGAAAAACAAAAAATTGGCCGGGGCCTAAGATAAAGTAATCTTGCCGAAATATGAGTTAATTGTATATGCATTTAGTACGACGTGTAGTTATAGTTTTTTAGTTTACATGTATGTATTTTTTATTCAAGGAGACCAGATTACCAAAAAATATGTGTGCGCATTCGCAAAATGCGATAACGAAAAAAAACCCCTCTTGATTAAAAACATTAGAAATGTTGACCCAAAAAATTTTGATCACCATAAAAAATACAATACGTCATACAAAAATATAACTACAACCATGAAGGTAAGTAATATTATAAAAAAACACAGTTCTTGTACTCAAAAAAATTTAAAACGAATTTTATCAAATGTTTTTAATTCCTGTAGATTCTGGAATAGTAAAACCTAAAAACAAAAACCAAACGAAAAGTGTTAATAATAAAAATGGCAACAATGAAAATACTGTTGTGAGAGAAACAACAAATGAAGGGAATGATTATTCGGATTCGGACGATGATAGAGGTACCGATGAAGGCGATGATAATGTAGAACGGAATGATAAGAAGCGATGGATGGCTCGAATATAACAAGTGACGATGAAGTGGAACAAAATAAAAGTAGATTTGGAAAAGAGCTAAATAATTCGGACGATGAGAGAGGAGACGAGTGGATAAGAATGAAAAAACTCATGATAAAGAAGCAAGGGATGGGTCGAGCATCCAGTACTGATGAAGAAGCAGAAGAAGAAAATTGTGAATACTGAATGTACATATATCTAAGACAAAAATAAATAAATATATTTTATAATAAAATATTTTTAGTCTCATTAAATGATCACATAGGATTCCTTATTATTTAATATGAAATTTGTAGGTCTTAAAAATTCCCATTAAAACATTTTCAATCCCATTTAAGAACTGAAAAGGATTTTCTTGTATTCTATATGAAATTCTAAGCCTACAAAAATCCCTTTAAAATGCGTCTAGTCCTATTATAAAGTTGAGTAGGATGCCTTATTATTTAATAGGAAATTTGTAGGTTTTAGAAATTCCCATTAAAACATAGTCAATCCTATTTAAGAATCGAAAAGGATTTCCTTGTATTCTATATGAAATTCTAAGCTGCAAAATTCCCATTAAAATGTGTTTAGTCCTATAATAAAGTCGAGTAGGATTCCTTATTATTTAATAGGAAATTTGACGATCGCAGAAAATCCTATTGAAGAATTTATAATCCTATTAAAATGTTTTCATTTCTATTAAAGGATTCAATGTATTTCTATAGGACAATTGAATAGGATTCAATCGATTTCAAAAGGAAAACAATTTTTTAATAGGATTTTATAGGAAATTTCCGATGCAATTTTCCTATCAAACTTTGTTTTTCAATAGGATAGTTTAAGCAGGAATTCGACATTATTCAAATAAGTAAGTCTCCACAAATAAGTTTCAAATAAGTTTTGGTTTAGAATACAGCCTTAGTTTCAAATTAAATATTACGAATTAATTGTAAAATAATTAATCAAGTAATTAATTTTATATACAATAATTAATTCTTAATTTAAAAATATAAACAAAATGGATGAAACATTTGAAATTAGTGAGGTAAATAGAGATAAAACCAACAGACTCAATTGTTAATTACGTTTGACGATTGGAAATTATTTGCAACCAATTCAAGTACATACTAGCCTCAAACTATTTCCATAAAAGTTTTCGAGTTAATGATGATCGTAAAATTAAATCTGTTTTGAAAATTTTTAAATTAGATTAAATTTTGACAGCAGTAAACTAATGCATTAACAGGCAATAATTGATTAGAGCTTTTATAATCCAACATTTCGTTTATTTATTTATATATTTTAGTTAATAACACATTTATGTTATTTAATAATTGGATATTTTGCATAAAAGTATCAAAATTTTTCTATCAAAATATTGACAGCAAATTTGACAATACAAAAATTAAATAAAATGCGTTCGAATACAAAATGAACTTCGCGTCTTTTAATGGTTCATTAACTATTTAATGAAAATGAGACCTCATTAAGTATTCAAACGCACTCCAGTATTCCTAAACAAAAAATACCGAAAAATTCGATATTGCTCGTAAATTGATCAAGTTTAGAAAAGAAAGTGTTCGATCATGATAATTTGCTCTCATCAGTAATAACAATAAGCATTTCTAGTCATTAATGAGTGCATCTTGAAAGACGATCCAAATTACATGACTGATTTGGATTCCAACACAAGCACATGACACAGCGTTCAGCTCTAGAGAAAATGAGTGAGCGAGATTTAGAAGCCATATTATACCAGATCACAAAACTTGGTTTTAACAGACTACGTAATCACAGTAACACAGGATGAACAGCGTTCTCATAACCAAGTTATTTTACATAATTGACCACGACAATAAGAAGTCGAGAAAAATCTTTACTCTTGATTCTGTTACGAGAATGGGAATACTGCTTAGGGGATCCTGTGCAAAAAACTGTTAGAGTGCTAGCGGCATTAAAGCGGGGTCGTGCACGGGTCTGTTGTGGAAGCAGTTAGTGTTAATCATCATATTTATATTTATGAATGCTGGTACCTGAGAAAAATAAATTCATTTAACATAAATTTACGTATTATTACTGTTTGTGTTAGTTATCGACCATCATCATCATTGTTCATCATAGCAATAACTGTTAAGGCTGAAGTCGGAAATGAATTAATTGTATTTGGAGAAGGTGTGCTAACGGGATAAATATTATGGGTGTCCTGCTTTTTTGAAATCTGGATAAATTGTAAGTCGTTTTTAAGCTGGATTAATTATTATGTCTGCATTTATTAACCATTAATATAAAATATTGAAATCTAAAATAAACATAATCTCCATGCTCGACTAAATAAATTAAAACTACATAGTGATCAAGGCGTGAGAGCGATTTCGTTCCCCCCTCCCAAGTGTCAGTTCCCATAAAATCTACAAAAATGTCATACAAAAAAATCCCTTTAAACTCCCAAAATTTCTTTGTTGCCACCGGCTCAATGTATTTGTAAAACCATGGAATACTGAAGCTATCCCGTAATAGCCAGGTGTGAGAAGCCTGTGATGCGTGCAACAGTTTAACATGCGAACTGTGGACTTTGAAATTTTTATTAAGAAAAGAGAATTTTATATTCACCACAAAGGTTCTGTGTGAACTGACGAACTAATGACAGACGACAACTATTAACTGTCAAAATTTTGTCTTTTGGAATTTATATTCCCCATGACGAAACGTCAAAATTTGGTATAACTTGATTTGTGCGAACTCACAAATATTTGACAGAACAAAGTTTTTGGTGAAGATGAAATTTGTAAAAACAAAATTTTGACATAAGGTGAAAAACTTCTTAATACTTATGTTTGCTGTTAATAAATATATATAATATATATATATACTAATATAAACATTACTTTGGCACATAAAAAAACTTCTGTAATAAATTGTTATTCCTTCTGAAATAATTTGTTATGCCTACTGTCACAATTTGATGATGCTAAAAAGCTATACCAAATTTTGACGTTTCGTTATGGTGAATATAAATTCCAAAAAACAAAATTTTGACAGTTAATATTTGTCATCTGTCATTATTTCGTCAGTTCGCACAAAGCAACTTTTAGCATCATCAAATTGTGACAGTAGGCATAATAAATTATTTAATAATAAACAACAATTTTTTGCTGAAGTTTTTTAAGTGCCAAAGTAATATTTATATTAATATATATATATATATATATCGAGGGCTCAGAAAACAAGTGAACCAAGTCCATTTTGTACTTTTTGTTCAGGCATAAGTTCAGGCATTTTGTTCAGGCGTATGTTCAGGCATTTTGTCATTTGTTTAGCATACGCTGGACCACATATGGTTAAACAAATTTAATTTATAATTAAAAATATGTTAATAGGTAATTTTGTTATAAAGCTTTAACTTTAAACCTCTGTAAACCCCCTTTAAACCTCTGTAAACCAAAATTGTTATTTTTGATTGGCTATTAGCACCATCTACAGTCCACAGTTCGCATGTAAAAACCCAGATTGTGAGTCTGAGACTATTGCATGTATGACACCTATCTCTGCCCACACGTTGATCATAAATATGTATAACTTTATCTATAGCTGTAAATTTATCAATTTTTAAACATGTTAATTTAGTTAAATTGTTTGAGCTTTGTTCCGAAAAAAATATAAAGCTCCCAATAACTAAATAAGATAACATTTTATCAACTATCAAGTCGTTAAAATAAGTTTACCTATCGTCTATTTAAAGTATTTTTTCCTGTGTAAAAATTAGTTTTTTGTATCTAAGCTCGTATCATTTTAATGAAAATATTAAAACAAACATTTTCAAGTATTTCCGCTTACCGTGTATTGTAATTTTACGTGGAAGCGAGTGTAAAGAAGCTACTAACAATTGGTATAATTTTTAAAGTAAATTAAGCAGGTACATAAATAAGTAATGATTAAACTTTTTTCAACAAACTTTGTGCAGCTTTAGACTTGAACCCGTAGGATTCGGGTTCGAGTTACAAGGTAGATTTAGATATGGGACTTTTTTCGTGTGTCGATATATGTATAAATATTTAAATGGAATAAAACACCAACATTACTAAATATAAATTGTAGTTGTCAAAACAGAAAATTCAAAATGAACATAAACAATTAGTTAATTTTGAAAGATTATTATAAATTAAACATAAATACGGGAGTAATAAATTATTTCCGACAACCAAATTTCGTTTTTTCATAAAAAATTTGTATGTATTGTAGATTTAGAAAAGCTTAAAGGGGCCCATCCACTTTGAAACATGTTTCAAAACTTGGTTTACAAACTTGGTTGCATGTTTACCATACATTATTAAACGTGTTTGTAAACTTGGTTGATAAACTTAAAATTATAAATGTCAATTTCTATAGTTATTTTATTAAACTCTTCCATACACAGTGAAACATGTTTACAAACCATTAGCTCCGCCTACTTAAAATCAAAGCGTTTTGATTTTACTAAAACCAATTCGAAAACCGCCAAATTGGTTTGCAAACTTCACCATACACTATAAAACATTCTATAAACACAAACCAAGTTTTGAAACATGCTTCAAAGTGGATGGGCTGCATAAGGATAAAGTTAAACCATCTCTCAACTTCATCATGCGAGTCGTGGTGCGCGACACAAAAAACGCAAAACCAACCCCAGTTACCGCAAGGTGTTTTTAAGCGTAACTTAAACAATCATCAACATAACAGAGGTTTTTAAATCAATGTTGCTGATAATTTGAAAAGAGATATAGACCGATCACCCTGAAGAACATGAAACATGACTGGACAATTGATTTATTTATTAAATTAAAACAAATAAGGGAAACTTATTGGCAAATTTTTACCTAGTGATGTGACGATTATTTTAAAAACCTTGCGAACATATATGAAACATATGTCAACATGCGATATTTTACTAGTTAACCCGATCGATCCTGTTATAATCTATATTTTATGGTTTCTTATAAGCTGTTTAATTAAAATATTTAAACTTTATCCGAAGATAATATAAATTAGCAAATATAACAGATAAAAAGCTGCGGCTTGAATCTAATTTTCAAATTATCAATAATATTAATTGTCAAATTATAAGTATTAATTTTTCTAGACCGTAATAATAATAAAACAATTATATTATTTTTTTTTGTAAATTGCTGATGGAATTTTGCAAAAATATTTATCAAGAAATAAAAGATTTTGTTTTTGAAATTTTACTTATACAGAATAAAAAAAGCTAATCCGGAATAATTAAAAAAATTTCACATTATTACTTACGTATGGAGGGAATTAGGATCAGTTTTTGCTGATTTGTAAATTTTCTTTTTTATCTTTTTTATCTACTCCCAGCCCAACTCCAGCTCCACTTCGTCACTTTTGTTTTTCAATTTAGAAAGAACTCGTTAATTATTTTTGTCTTTAAAATTAAATGTGTTGTGTATGTGTAATAAGCATTCCAATATGTGTCACAACAGTACATAAAAAAATCTTTTGAGATCTAGGTCTCACTACAGCATTAGTTCTCATGTGTTAATGGACTGTTTTTCTGTTTATTTTTTTAAAGAATGGGTTACTAAAATATAAGAATGGGTAACTATAGTTTATAAACAATAAATCGTATCACATATAATATATGCACGGATAAAAATGACGCTATAATTGACCTGCAATTATAGCTTCATTTTTATCCGTGCATATATTCTATGTGATACAATTTAGTTTTGTATAAGATAATTATAAATGTTTATTCCTGATGAGCACTTTTTATAATATTATTGCAATATCCATAACTTTATGACATACATTTTTATGAATATTTAGTCCTGGAATATAAAACGCTGGAATAAAATATTGAAAGAAACGAAACTGTGATTGCTAGTCACAAACAAATGACTAACAAAATAATAATTTTCATGCCTAATAATCATTTTATATATCAAAATGTGCATGGAATAGATCTAGAAAGCATAAAATTTCATGAATAGTAAGGTATACCATATATCATCACCAAATAATAATTTTTATTTTCTAGTTATTTTATATGATTTGTTGGCATGGAGTATTCTTTATTAGTACGGAATTTTACTATTAGTTTTTCGACAGTAAATATAATTACAAAATAATAGACAAAAAATCATTTTTTATAATTCACTAGACATTTTTGTGGAAGGTGAGTTGTATATATACAAACTTTGTGATATTTAAATATGATAGATAAATGTGTAATAATAACGAAGCTTTAATTACCGAAAATAAGGTTTAGTATATGATTATAATATAACTTATGACAAATCATGACCATGAGGTTTTCGGTATCTCGACACTTCATCAAAATTCAAATGCTAGGAATATAAATGCTTTGAAAAGCGAAAGATCCGTAACAAAAGTTTTATCTCAATTCCGGTCGGTTCGGGAATCGAACCAGCGTCCTTCTGATCAAAGTTTATGGTTAACCATTTAACCAACTCCACCAGCGACGAGATAAATATTTGTTTTTGGACGATCGACTTAACATCACAATTATTTTAATTTATTTTTAGTGCCAATTTTTTGTCTTATTTTTTTTTTTATCTTACGAACACGTTTTACTTTTACACGTTTTACCCCGGTTCGATTCCCGAACCGACGGGAATTGAGATAAAACTTTTGTTACGGATCTTTGGCTTTTCAAAGCGATTTTTCATTCTATTCAATTGAATACATTCATTTCTAGTGTCTTATAACTCTAAACTACATAAGGGTTAGGTCCATTGCTATGGTATAGATAAAAATCTTAATAAAATCTTGAATATAAATGCCTAGTTCTATAATTTCTTATTACTAAGCGCCATAAATTTATGAATTAGAGGCATATTATTTTATGAAAAATAGTTATATTTTGTTCTCTAATAAGCATACAAAATTTTTACAACAAAGTTATTTCTCTGTTCATAATTGGTCATGCTACGTACCCGATACTCATAAAATTCTGTGAATAATATTCATTATAATAAGTTTCTTAGTGATTTTTGAACAGTATTTCTTATAAGTATATTATATATAATACACCTGGGTCATTCACGGTTGAAAATTAACGTAATTTAAGCATGGCATATAACCTATTAAGCATAAAAACACCTGGATTGTTATCTTTGTGACATAGGTTTGCTCCATGTTTATAAGTCCTATATTCGTCCCTGTATGGAGTACTGCTGTCAAGTTTGGGGTGCTGCCTCTGTTTCCATCTTGGCCCTCTTGGACTCTGTTCAAAAGCGAGCTATACGAATTGTAGGTGATCGAACTTTGACATCAAAACTTGATTCCCTACAACATCGTCGCACTGTTGCTGACCTCGTTGTTTTTTACAAATATCGTCATCAGCAGTGCTCAGATGAAATCAGCGGCATCATGCCTCAAACTTATTCTTACCCCCGTTCCACTCGGCAATCGGCTGCCGCAACCGGTGAAACGGTAAAGATCCCGCGCTGTCATACTGACAGATCGCAGAGAGACTTCTTTGTCCGAACTGCGTACAAATGGAATAGTTTGCCGGAACACTTAGTCTCAGGTGGCTTCAACCCACAGATGTTTAAAAAAAAGCGTTAATCTACACCTCAGAACGCCAGTTGTTGTGGGACCCAGGTCTAGACCTAGGTCTTAAAGGGTATTTATGTGTTGTTGTGACACATATTCTAAACCCTATTAAACAACACATTTATTAAAAAAAAAAAAAAAAATAGGTCATAGAGGAATTCAAAATAAAATAAAAAGCAAATTTTCTTAAAAAAATTTACAGGAAAAACCTAAAATGTTATAGCCAATAATCCTAGAGAGGATATTCTTTGATCATGCAACTGATGGCCTAACTAAATGATTAAAAACCACCCAAGTCGAAATTTAACCCCTCTTTAAAACCTACGTAGATTCTACTATTTAGAATTTTAAGTATTTAAATATCAATTATTTTCACTAGAAAAATAACCTCTATATAACCCCAGAAAAACCCCGTTTGAGTTGTTGAATAGGTGTTAAAAATAAATTTAAAGTATACTCCTGTTTTGGTCTCAAACAAACTAAAAAACTCATTAAGTCCTACTAATTCTAGTATGTATATTCTATTTATTTTGCAGATAGTCATATGCAAAAAAAATGCCGTCATATGCAAAAAAAAATCGATTAGGGCTTTTGATTAATTTTTTTTTATACGGAGTTTTATATTTCAAGATGGCGTTAAATATTTTTAAAATTTTAGGTAGATTTCATATAAAAAATCTACCTATTGCAACGTGCTTCATCTCAGAATTTCGGAAAAATTTTGGTGCCAAACGACTATATATGATAAGCAGAGACGGAAAATCATGAAAAAAAATTTATACATATATATATATGTATAAATATATACATATATATATATATATATATATATATATATATATATATATATATATATATATATATATATATATATATATATATATATATATATATCTATATATATATATATATATATATATATATTTTTTTTTTTTTTTTTTTTTTTCCTTTATCTCCATTTAGGAGCATAGGGCGTCTACTAGACTGGACCATCTAACTCTGTTGGGGGCAATCGCTTTCAGTTCACCCCATGTCTTGCCAATTTGTTTTGCTTCAGCTAGCACCGTTTTCTTCCATGTCATGGGTGGTCTTCCAACTCTCCTTTTACCTTGTGGATTCCACTCTAGGGACATCCTTGTTATATCTTCGACTGATTTTCTCAGTGTATGTCCTATCCATCTCCATTTTCTTTGTTTTATCTCGGTCTCAATGTCTAACTGCTCTGTCTGCCGTAGAAGTTCCTGGTTACTGATGGTGTTTGGCCAGAAGCATTTGATCAGTCTTCTCAGGCATTTGTTCACAAACACCTGTAGTTTATTTGTGATCTTTCTTGTTTGTTTCCACGTTTCACACCCATACAGCAGTACTGACTTGACACATGCATTGAACATTCGTAGCTTTGTCTTTCTTGACAGGACGGATGCATTCCAGATCTTGTGAAGCATATTGAACGTATTTCTGGCTTTGTTAATACGCTGACTGATATCTTCTTCAGTCCCGCCTGTTTTTGCTACAGTACAACCAAGGTACACAAATTTGTCAACTTCGTCCACTTGTGTATTGTTGATGGTAATTGGTGTTGTGTTATCGTTTTGGTGTTCAATCTCATAGCCTTTGTTTTTCTGATATTAATGTTGAGACCGACTTCATGTGCAAGGGTTGATAGCTTCTGTATTTTTTTCTGCATGTCCGTATGTGTGTGTGTAAGTAGACAGATGTCATCTGCGTAGTCTAGATCATTGAGCCGTCTTGTTGTATTCCATTGGATTCCATTTGGACTTGCATCATCGAGCTTTCTCATGATACTATCTAGTACTATTAGGAATAGTAGCGGGGATAGTACACAGCCTTGTCTCACTCCTCGGTGGTTGTAGTATTCATCACTTTGCTGTCCTTTGTATTGTATTCTGTTTGCAGCATCCCGGTACATTTCTTTGATTAGATCAACTATTTTCTTCGGGATGCCCATTTCACAAAGTGTCTTCCATATCGCGCTCCTGTTGATTGAGTCGAACGCGCGTTCGAAGTCCACGAAGAGGAGATACAATGGTGAATTCCATTCATTTGATTGCTCAATGATGATACGGATTGTGTTGATATGATCGGTACAGCTTCTTCCTGGCCTAAAGCCGGCTTGTTCATTTCTTAGTTTCATGTTAATTGATGGAGATATTCTTTCGAGAATGATCATTGCTAGTATTTTCATTATTGTGTTGAGCAGAGATATGCCTCTCCAATTTTTGCATTCTCTTAGATCACCTTTCTTTGGGATTGTTATGGTTAAACCTTCTTTCCATTTGGTTGGTATTTTACCTTCGTTCCATACATCAGCTAATAGTGGTGTTAGAGCTTCTGCTGTTGTGTTTACATCTGCTTTGAGTAGTTCTGCTGATATATTATCTGTACCAGCAGATTTGTTGTTCTTGAGTTTCTGTATGACATCTCTAACTTCCCGTTCCGTTGGTGGATGGGTGCTGATAGTTTCGTTATAGTTGTCATCCGGAGACTGCAAGTTATTTTCTTGTTGGTGGCAGTTGTCTTCGAAGTATTCTTTCCATCTATTTAGCTGTTGTTCATGAGTTGTGAGGGTTTGACCAGATTCATCCTTTATTGGTGGAGTGTTTGTATATTTGTTGGTGACCTTTCTCACGCATTTGTGTAGTGTGCGCATATTTCTATTAGCTGCTGCTGTTTCCGCAGTCTTGAGAATGCTTTCTGTATATCTTCTGCGATCATTCCTTGCCATCTTTTTAACTTGTTTTGCTGTGCTTTCATATTTGTTGCGGATCTCGGTTGTGTTCTGGTGACACAACTGCAACTTGAGCTGTCGACGCTCTTCAATTTTCTTCCATGTATCATCGCTAATCCATGGTTTCCGTGATTTGTCTTGGTATCCAAGCACATCTGTAGCAGTTTTGACGTAAGCTTCTTTAACTTGTTCCCATTTTTCATCAGTGCTGGTGGTTTCGTTGTTTGGTAGATTGAGCTGGAGCGATTCTTTGAAGATGTTATTTGTATTTTTGTCGCTCAATCTACTGATGTTAAATTTCCTCTGACATGACTTGTTGTTTTGTTTTACAGCGGCTGGTTTAATTTTGAATGTTGCAATTACCAGTTGATGGTCGCTGTGTATATCTGCTCCTCGCTTTGCTCTGACGTCTTGTAGTGAGGATAGAAACTTCTTATTCACCAGTACGTGATCAATTTGATTCTTGGTTCTTCCATTTGGTGATGTCCAAGTGTATTTGTGTATGTTCTTGTGTGGGAACTTGCTGCCTCCTATGAATAGTTGATTTGTGACACAACAATCGATGAGCCTTTCTCCATTATTGTTACGTGTTGATTCTAGTGCATGTTTGCCCATGACTGATTCCATTCCGGTGTTGTCGGTTCCAATTTTGGCATTGAAATCCCCTTGTATTATTTTGATGTCATTTCGGTGTGCACTAGCCAGTGTTGCTTGGAGCTGTTCGTAGAATTCATCTTTTGTCGCATCATCAGCTTCTTCGGTGGGTGCATAGCACTGTATGATCGTTGTGTTTCTAATTTTCGATTGGAATCTTGCTGTTATTATTCTGCTACTGATTGGTTTCCATTCGAGAAGTGCTTTCTTTGCGTTAGGTGTTGTTAATATTGCTACGCCTTGTTCATGTGTGTTGGATTTACCAGAGAACATCATATAGTTTCCTTCACTTGTTGTTAACTCTCCGCTGTTTTTCCATCTTACTTCACTGAGTCCTAGTATCTCGATGTTATATTCTTTCATTACTTTCTCAACTTGTGCTAACCGCGATGTTTCTATCAGAGTTCTGACATTCCAGTTTCCTACTCGTGTCCGGGTACGATAGCTAAGGGTCGATATTTTATTATTCCGGTTTGTTTTGCTTTGTTTATTTCTAGTATGCGTTTCTTTAATCATTTGAATTTCGGATTCACCTTTCGGATTAACGGGTGATTGGGCCATCGAATCCTAGCCAGTTTCCAGGGCTGCTGGATAAGGTATACTGGCATACCGTGGGCGAGATATTCCTGCTTCAATGTGATTCAATCATATTTCCATATTTTTTCTGGTGAAGTTCCCAAGCGGTCACCCGTTTAAGTTCGCACCCTTCCCAGTGTTGCTTAACTTCCTTGTAAGTGATGTTGTTGACTTATCCACTTCTCCATCTCGCCCACGCCAATAACATGTGCTATCAACCAAAAAGTTTCGAGTACGAATCAAGTCACGTCGTTCCGTTTTTTTTTGCTTTTTTGGTTTTTATTTATATTTTAGATTCAAAATCACGAAGGTGGAAAATTTCAAATTTGGTTTGACAAAAAACAGTAAATGCTATAATGATGATAACTAATTTGTATTGTCACTAAATCTGTA
>OY856188.1:223927429-223983158 GCA_963693315.1 Diogma glabrata | reverse complement strand
AGCTATATCTCAAACTTTTTGACTAATGGCTTCTAGAGTTATTGACCTTGAAGTTTGACCTTTTTTGAAAAATGATCAACTTTGATAACTCCTAAAGCCAAGAGTATCCCAAGCTGTTTAAAATTTTTCTAGGTACTTTCATATGTTGTGTAATTAATCCAATAGTATTTGCTGTGGGTCACCTATGGGCTTACTAGATATTTAGCCACATAACAAGGCAAAAAAAGCAACGAAAACAATATTTTCGAACGACCTAGGCCTTCAAAGCCATGAATGAGCCACCAAATTATTTATGCTAACACCTACCTAGTATCACTTAGAATCCATATTAGAAAGAAATTTCATGGGTCACTCATGTTTTTATGGAGTAAAATGATAATATAATTTATATACGATTTACCCGTGATCTTAAACTTTGACCTCTATTCAAGGTCAAACGAACCAGATTTAAGAGGTGGTAAACTGCAGTTTTTCTTATCATAGTACTGCTAACATAACCTGAAATTTTTTAGGAAAATCGAAGGTAACAACTATCACCCGCTCATACAAAGTGTCCAACTTTAAAAGAAATAACTCAAATTGTGTGTGTAAGAAATACATATACATTGAACAAAGAAACTTCATTAATATGTTGATAATTTATTTAAATTAAATATAATAATATTTTTATTGTATTTTTTTATTGAGTTTTTTTATTGAATTTTTTTACAAAAAATCGACTAGTAGTTTGTTCAGTCAATCTTTATCCATATTAATAAATGGTTTATGACTTATGTGAACTAAGCCGGTTCGGATTCGTCACTGATAAGGCTGCCTGATCCAGCGTGGATAGTTTGAGTCGTAACAATTCTTGATCCTAATCCTATCAGTACATCATTTAAAATTTTGAGAATTCTATACTGAAGTCAACGAAAGTTTTTGTGAAACAGTTAACAGTTCTGTGAGGGCAAAGATCATGTTAATGATCCATAGGGCACTAGCGTTTAGATACAAAATTAAGGTATTAAGGTACAAAATTTGTAAAAACTCTTATGAAAGTAAGATTTTCCGTTAAATCAGAAATATGATATATGAATTAGTTTTATTCTGAAAGGGTGCATTAGGGATTCATTAGACAAGCTTTTTGGAAATCTTTCTCTGTACTATCGAGTTTTGGACGGTCAACGCTCGCTTAGTAGTTGGCCATTTTATGTTTATAGAGCTGCACATTTATTGCACAAACAACTATATAATATAATGTATACGATTAAGGAAATAAATTCTTTATTAAAAATACTTTCACCTTATCTATCTTATCATGCACTATATTTATCATTTATTCTTTAATATTATTTTTATCGGTTTCCAAAGCGCAAATTTAAAAGTTTTTGTTAATTTATTCGTATTGGTGACTATACGATTAAGTTTTTATGGATTGCGTATGTTATGAAATAATTTGACAATCAAGATAAGCTTTGATTTATGTAAATACATGTTTTATTAATCGAAAATAGACTCGTTAACTTAAAGAATTTTGCGTTATTAAAGAATTTTATGTTCTATGTTGAAGCTTTGCCAATCTAATTATCGTCGATTATACTCATCTCATTCATATGCTGTTGTGCTGTTGCATGTAATGTCAACCGATTTGTGTAAGGTCGTTAATAATGGTCTTTATAATGAAGTCGTCACTCGTCGTCTGTCTCAAGGCGTATCACTTCTTAGGCTAACCTATATAGAGGTGCCTGATTTCAAAATAGTATCGATTCCCTATTTAGTAGTCCAAATAGTTTAACTCGAGTTTAACAATTTTGACAATTTAACTTGAGTTTGATGTTATATTTGAGACATTCGGTGAATAAGTGATAAGAATAGTTAGATTTGCTGCGATTCCAGCTTTATATTTGTTAATATGCAGTTATTTGAGCACTGATCCTCATATTTTTAAAGATTCAAATCCTTTAATATGTTCGTTGCCGCACACCCAATTTTTTCTTAATCCCCTTGAAAGTCATTTGACAACTTGAACGACTAACGGTTATAGTCTTACACGTGACACCTTCATTCCAGTAAAGGAATACCATATCATAGGGATAGGGATATGCGAACTTGTGACAATGGGCGAATGCTTTCAGTTTTAGCTAATGGTATATTTTTTAAACACTTTGTACTGAACATTGAAGAAACATATGTTGTTAATTAGCTGGGGAGACGAATGACTTCAGCAGTGTACTATCATATACAAAGCTATTTATTAAATTGCTGTTAAGTTTTTTGTTATAAATTAACAATAGAGTGGATGATAGAATAGAACTGAGCCTTGCGGTACACCATCGTTAAATAATTCAGACCCAGAAACAAAGACAGCTTAAATGTATTGGTTTGTCAGAAAATATTGAATCGGCTTCTGAGATGAAAACCGTACAAAATGGCCTTTTTGATCAAGTCAGCATGCTAGATTCGATTAAATTTTTTTGTTCTGTTGAGTTTTATTTAATATAAACAATCGTCACGTTTTTGTAAAGTAAGGAGATTGGAGCGTATATTGGAAAATATATCAGTAAATCTACTCGCATTTGAATCTTTTCTAAAACTGAATCAGCAAATCTAAACGGTATAAAAATCAAAATTGTTTTAAAAATTTAAAAAGTTTAAGCACCTTAACAAAAATAATTATAATGAACGAGGGGGACAATAATATCTGACTATGCGACTAAATACGAGTAGATAAAAGGATTGATGACACTTTTAATAACGAAAGTAATGTTTGCTTAAAAAATTTAGTATCTTCGTTTTATTTCATAAATTACTAGATATTTAGATAGAATTTATTACTTTGCTTATCGTAGTGCATAATCGAAAGAAATTTCATTCTAATCGACAAAATAAAAATATAAAACAAGATAACCAAAACGTTAAGTGCGGTATGTATTTTTGATATTGTAAGATCATTTTATTGCAGTGGTATTGTCACTATCTAGTTGTACTGAATGTACCATACGGTGGAAGCGTCGAAATCTGATATGGTTGGGTAAATCGAAATTATTTGGCGTATTCGATGCTAAGATTTATAAATACAATTTCCAAACAGTAGTCATTTAAATGTACACAAATGTAATTATATCAACAAATCTTTTTTGAATAACATCAAACAAAATGGTATATTTTCCTACAAGAGATGAAAACATCGTTTTTTCGTGAGTAAACATTTACGAGACGCGCTAGCGGCGAGTGAAACATGTTTACGAACGAAAAACTTTTTCATCTCGCGTAGGTAATGCAATTTTTTCTATGATAGTATATATATAATCGATATTTACTATAAATTATAAAATTAGAAATCGACAACATAACATTAAAACTCATATTCTATTTTTTCATGGCTACGTTGTTTAAAAAACTTTGTAAAATTATACGGTTTTTCGTAGCAATTACAATTTGTTATTCTTTTTACACTATTGGAAAAGAACCAATTTTCACAGGGCATTAAGCGTGATGAAAATAGACTTTTCATATGCTATCATAGAAAATAGTATATTTTCCTACAAGAGATGAAAATAATGCTTTTTCGTGAGTGAAAATATGTTCACGAGACGCGTTAGCGTCGAGTGGGGCAATTTCACGAACGTAAAATGTTTTTATATCGCGTAGGAAATGCAATTTTTTCTTTGAAGTTAATAAATATATAAACGATATTTATTAGAAATTATTAAATTAGAAATCGACAAAATAACATTTAAAATTCATATTCTATTTTTTAATTGTTGCTTTGTTTTAAAAACTTTGTAAAATTATATGAAGATCCCATAGCAACTACAATTTGTTATTCTTTTTACACTAGTGAAAAGGAACCCATTTTCACAGGGGATTAAGCGTGATGAAAATCGACTTTTCATATGCTATCATAGAAAAAAGAACTTTTTTCATTTCTTTTTTTTCGAAATATATTGTTATATTGAATGATTGTTTTTTTTATAGCAAATGAGCTTTTATTAGCTTTTATGATTTGCCAATAAATAATTTGATGAAAATTTTGGCATATCTTGTATTTATTATCAAAACTGCAAAATGTCTATATAATTGCTACTCGGCATTTTAAAACTTCAAATCGATTTCAACAAAAAGTTGGATTAGACTTGTACCTTGTGTTTTTGATATTTTTTTTAAACGTAAGAGCTGTGAATAGTTATGTTAAGTAAACTTTTACTTAGTTTCTTACTAAGTTGTGTAGTTTATTGTGATGTTGTATACGGTCAAAGAAATTGTTCTAAAATTTTAAAACAAAAATGTCCAAGTGTACCAATTGATCAACCAGAGAAGGATTTAACGTTATTACCACTTCCTGATGATTGTACTAAATTTATTATGTGTGATCGAGGAAGCTCTCATATCATGTGAGGATATTTTTTAAATTATTACCATTATGTACAACAATGTGTTCTAACTTCACGATCTTGTTTGTATTCTGTTCTTCTATTTTATGACCGATTGTAACAGATTTAAAACCTGTTGTGCTTGAAATAAAATTAAAACCTGATGTGCTGATGTGCTTATAAGCCAACATCTAGGAAACATTAAAAATTGTTTATTATAGCTTATTTTATTTTTTGTTTTTATTTGTAAAATTCAAATTCACTCAAAATATTTTTTTTTGAATGATAAATCAATTTTATTTAAAATAATCTTTACTATATGTTTGGAAATTCAAAATTTCATCAACAGGTATTTTCGTACAATTAAAATTATTTGCTAACAATCCTACTATTATATGCTTAAAACTATTATTTGTAAAATGTTTCTATTTAAAAAGGGGCGTAAAAATAAAAATTTTAAAATGAAAAAAGAAAGGGGAATAAATAATAAAAAAAATATAAAAGGAAAACACAAAAACCAATTTTTTTTTAAATAATTTTTTATTCATTTTATCTCTATTCTTAAAATTATTTAAGAGGTATAGAGGTAATTTAAATAATAATTAAAAAAACCTATTTTTTTTAGTTTTTTAAAACAATTACAAACACCATTTATTATTCACTTATTTTTTATATTTATTCTACCGGGTTTCGATTTTCAAAAAATCATCGACTGGAAAATATTTTGCAATTGTGATAGAGATAAAATGATTAAAAAATCCGGTATTTATAAAATAGCTTGTGAGGATTGTGTACATAGGAAAAACTTCAAGAAACTTCGAAACCAGATTAAAGGAACATAAAAGTGCAACATTGAAGCAAAACAAACAAGTAAATCTAGTGTAGCGTTTAATAAAATAATAAACATTTACAATCACTTAATTAATTTTCAACCTGTCCTCTTAAATTTTTTATTTATGAAATAAAAAAAAATCTTTTTTATATTTTTTCAACTTTTGTTTTCAACCCGTCCTCCTCTTAATTTTTTAATTATCTTCTTATATATTAATGCGCTAAAAAAAAACTTTGTACAGCCTAAGGCTTTTTTATTCGAATTTTGATTCATTTGAAATTTTCACTGCCAACTGATATTAGTGCAACTTAGATTTTAAAGATTTTTGGGATTTTTCGGATCATAAATAAAAAAGTTATTATATACGAAAAACTTTTTATATACATATGCATTATAAGTTTACATACATACAAAAACGAAATGAAATTTAATTCTTAAAGTTTATCGTATTCAAAGAGTTAGAGTTGTTTGTTTTTTTTATGATACATGAAATATATGGTAACTAGGAGGGCCCGGGTATCAGCTAGAGTTCTGATTATTTTTCATTCATATATTTAAAAAGAAAAATTAAAAATTATATGCTAGCATTTCTCATTACCACTTTTTGAAATCATTGCTTCTACGTCAACAAAATGTCTACGCAAAAGCTTTATTTATAAGCGTAGCGAAGCACGCTGGGCCCTCCTAGTATAAAAAATTCCTCTTTCATTTTTCGTTTTAAAATTTTTATTTTTACGCCCCTTTTTTAAATTTTTACATTTTACAAATACATAATAGTTTTAGGTATATAAATATATAATAGCATTGCTAGCAAATAATTTTAATTGTACAAAAATACCTGCCGATGAAATTTTGAATTTTGAAACATGTTTGAAACATGATTATTTTAAATAAAATTGATTTACTGTTAAAAAAATATATTGAGTGAATTTGGATTTTACAATTAAAAACAAATAATAAAATATTATGTTTCACTCAAGTCGCTCCGGAGAAAGAATTATTATAATTATTTATAGCTTCATCTTATATTTTTTTACGGTAGCTATTGTTTTTATCGACTAATCAATAAATAAAAATAATTAAAAAGTTCAAGTGTTTTAGAATGAGGATTGGTTCGATTATATTTTATCTGTTTATCCAAGTTTAGATTACAAAACTAAAGCTAACAAAACTAAAGTAAAATACGACACTTAACCCATTCGCTGTCGCTTCTAACTTTTGAAATCTTATATATTAATTCGTTAAAAAAAAACTTTCTGGAGCCTAAGGCTTTTTTATTCGAATTTTGATTAATTTCAAATTTTTAGTGCTAACTGATATTACTGTAACTTAGGTTTTAAAGATTTTTGGGATTTTTCGGATCATAAATAAAAAAGTTATTATATACGAAAAACTTTTTATATAGATATTTTTTTTTTTTTTTAAATAAGTGTTGTGTAATAGGGTTTAGAATATGTGTCACAACAACACATAAATACCTTTTAAGACCTAGGTCTAGACCTGGATCCCACAACAGCATTCTAAGGTGTAGATTAACGCTTTTTTTAAACATCTGCGGGTTGAAGCCACCTGAGACTAAGTGTTCCGGCAAACTATTCCATTTGTACGCAGTTCGGACAAAGAAGTCTCTCTGCGATCTGCCAGTATTACAGCGTGGGATCTTTACCGTTTCACCGGTTGCGGCAGCCGATTGCCGAGTGGAACGGGGGTAAGAATAAGTTTGAGGCATGATGCCGCTGATTTCATCTGAGCACTGCTGATGACGATATTTGTAAAAACAACGAGGTCAGCAACAGTGCGACGATGTTGTAGGGAATCAAGTTTTGATGTCAAAGTTCGATCACCCACAATTCGTATAGCCCGCTTTTGAACAGAGTCCAAGAGGGCCAAGATGGAAACAGAGGCAGCACCCCAAACTTGACAGCAGTACTCCATACAGGGACGAATATAGGACTTATAAACATGGAGCAATTGGTATGGAGTGAAAAATTTGTTTCATCTATTTAGGAGGCCAAGTTTTTTATATGCATTATAAGTTTACATACATACAAAACCGAAATGAAATTTAATTCTTAAAGTTTATCGTATTCGAAGAGTTAGAGTTGTTTGTTTTTTTATGATAGATGAAATAAATGGTAATGCTGTGAATGTTGTGAATGAAGAAATGAATGATGATTTAGAATTGAATGTGGTGAATGATGAAATAGAAATTCCCTTAGTAATTTTGAGAGATTCGCTCAAGTGCGCTTTGAATGTCATTCCAGGTAACTTTGATTCGTATGTTTGTGGTGCTTTGGATATGAGTTGTCGTTTTTGTCATGCCAAACATATAAATTTAAAAGCCTAATATGTTTGAATAAAATATTTCCTTATACATATTTTAAAATTCATGTGTTTGTTAAATTTGTCAGATGAAGATAGAATTGATTCGACGTGATTATGGTATGTGAGTTTTTATTATTTTTCATTGTTTTTTTATTATCTTATATATTAATACGTTAAAAAAAAACTTTCTGGAGCCTAAGGCTTTTTTATTCGAATTTCAATTAATTTCAAATTTCAGTCAATTATATGCTAGCATTTCTCATTACCAAAGTGGTAATGAGAAATGCTAGCATATAATTTTTAATTTTTCTTTTTAAATATATGAATGAAAAATAATCAGAACTCTAGCTGATCAGTTCGGATATATGACAAATTAGCGATCAAATAAGTTTTCAAGTAAGCTTATTTGATCTCTAACATATTTGATCGCTAATTTTTCATATAACCGAACTGATCAGCTAGAGTTCTGATTATTTTTCATTCATATATTTAAAAAGAAAAATTAAAAATTATATGCTAGCATTTCTCATTACTACTTTTTGAAATCATTGCTTCTACGTCAACAAAATGTCTACGCAAAAACTTTATTTATAAGCGTAGCGAAGCACGCTGGGCCCTCCTAGTGTAAATTAAAGCATTAAAAACCCAAAGATAGTATCATATGTACGTACGTATACCATATCATGATTTTGTTTTTCTTTAAAATGTTTAGGCCTTGTCCCAGTGGATTATATTTTTCACCAGGTATAGATGTTTGTGACTGGCCAAAAAATGTTAAATGTAATTTATGTACAGAAACACTATCAACCACATCACAACAACCTGCAACCACCACAAAACCACCATCAACGGATGCATCTCCAATAACTGAACCATTAACTGGTGGATCTTACAACGAAACATCATCGACACTGGCATCTTCCACTTCAACTTCAGTAACAGATTCACCGTCAACTGCATGGTCAACTAATATAAACACAACTGAACTCTCAACAGCTGCCCCATCGTCAACTGAACGATCAACTAGTAAATATAATAACAATACATCAACGACAAACGTACCTTCAACAGAATGGCCAACATCAGTGTGGGATACTACAACTACCACAAAACCTCCAAATAAATGCCAACCAAGGGCTTGTCCAACTGTTCGTGATGGGGAGCCAGAAGATAAACTTACTTTATTGGGATATCCTTCCGATTGTTCAAAATACATATCTTGTGATCGTGGAGTACCATATTTAAGGTGAACTACGGTTTATTTAGTGTGCTTTGAATTACTTTAATTTTTTTGTCTTTAATATTAGAAATTGTCCAGATGGATTGCAATTTAACACTTTATTAGATACATGTGATTGGCCACGAAACGCGAATTGCGTTCCATGTCAAGAATCAGAAAGCTCGTCAACTGTTTCAACAACAACTTCAAATAGGACTAGCGCACCTAATGAAGCAACTTCAACTGAGCCAACAACATTAGTTTCGGATACTTCAACCACCGAAAATGTCACTGACACTTCTAAGAGTACTTCAGTAACTGATGCACCGTCAACTGCAGCATCAACTGATGCAAGCACAACTGAAACATCAACGGTTGCAGTTTCATCAACTGAATCATCAACTGCTGAATCTACTAACGATACATTATCGACATCTGCATCTTCAACTGAGCCAACAACATTAGTTTCCGATACTTCTACCACCAAAAATGTCACTGACACTGCTACTTCAGTAACAGATTCACCGTCAACTGCAGCATCAACTGATGCAAGCACAACTGAAACATCAACGGTTGCAGTTTCATCAACTGAATCATCAACTGCTGAATCTAATAACGATACATCATCGACATCTGCATCTTCAACTGAGCCAACAACATTAGTTTCGGATACTTTAACCACCGAAAATGTCACTGACACTGCTACTTCAGTAACAGATTTACGGTCAAATACAACCACCACAAAACCTCCAAATAAATGCCAACCAAGGGCTTGTCCAATTGTTCGTGATGGGAAGCCAGAAGGTAAACTTACTTTATTGGGATATCCTTCCGATTGTTCAAAATACATATCTTGTGATCGTGGAGTACCATATTTAAGGTGAACTACGGTTTATTTAGTGTGCTTTGAATTACTCTAATTTTTTTGTCTTTAATATTAGAAATTGTCCAGATGGATTACAATTTAACACTTTATTAGATACATGCGATTGGCCACGAAACGCGAATTGCGTTCCATGTCAAGAATCAGAAAGCTCGTCAACTGTTTCAACAACAACTTCAAACAGTACTAGCGCACCTAATGGAGCAACTTCAACTGAGCCAACAACATTAGTTTCGGATACTTCAACCACCGAAAATGTCACTGACACTTCTAAGAGTACTTCAGTAACTGATGCACCGTCAACTGCAGCATCAACTGATGCAAGCACAACTGAAACATCAACGGTTGCAGTTTCATCAACTGAATCATCAACTGCTGAATCTAATAACGATACATCATCGACATCTGCATCTTCAACTGAGCCAACAACATTAGTTTCCGATACTTCAACAGCTGAATATGTCACTGACACTTCTACTTCAGTAACAGATTCACCGTCAACTGCAGCATCAACTGATGCAAGCACAACTGAAACATCAACGGTTGCAGTTTCATCAACTGAATCATCAACTGCTGAGTCTAATAACGATACATCATCGACATCTGCATCATCAACTGAGCCAATAACATTAGTTTCGGATACTTCAACTACCGAAAATGTCACTGACACTTCTACTTCAGTAACAGATTCATCGTCAACTACAACCACCACAAAACCTCCAAATAAATGCCAACCACGGGCTTGTCCCACTGTTCGTGATGGGGAGCCAGAAGGTAAACTTACTTTATTAGGATATCCTTCCGATTGTTCAAAATACATATCTTGTGATCGTGGAGTACCATATTTAAGGTGAACTACGGTTTATTTAGTGTGCTTTGAATTACTTTAATTTTTTTGTCTTTAATATTAGAAATTGTCCAGATGGATTACAATTTAACACTTTATTAGATACATGTGATTGGCCACGAAACGTGAATTGCGTTCCATGTCAAGAATCAGAAAGCTCTTCAACTGTTTCAACAACAACTTCAAATAGGACTAGCGCACCTAATGAAGCAACTTCAACTGAGCCAACAATATTAGTTTCGGATACTTCAACCACCGAAAATGTCACTGACACTTCTACGAGTACTTCAGTAACAGATGCACCGTCAACTGCAGCATCAACTGATGCAAACGCAACTGAAACATCAACGGTTGCAGTTTCATCAACTGAATCATCAATTGCTGAATCTAATAACGATACATCATCGACATCTGCATCTTCAACTGAGCCAACAACATTAGTTTCGGATACTTCAACAACCGAAAATGTCACTGACACTTCTACTTCAGTAACAGATTCACCGTCAACTGCAGCATCAACTGATGCAAGCACAACTGAAACATCAACGATTGCAGTTTCATCAACTGAATCATCAACTGCTGAATCTAATAACGATACGTCATCGACATCTGCATCTTCAACTGAGCCAACAACATTAGTTTCCGATACTTTAACCACCGAAAATGTCACTGACACTGCTACTTCAGTAACAGATTCACCGTCAACTACAACCACCCTAAAACCTCCAAATAAATGCCAACCACGGGCTTGTCCCACTGTTCGTAATGGGGAGCCAGAAGGTAAACTTACTTTATTGGGATATCCTTCCGATTGTTCAAAATACATATCTTGTGATCGTGGAGTACCATATTTAAGGTGAACTACGGTTTATTTAGTGTGCTTTGAATTACTTTAATTTTTTTGTCTTTAATATTAGAAATTGTCCAGATGGATTACAATTTAACACTTTATTAGATACATGTGATTGGCCACGAAACGTGAATTGCGTTCCATGTCAAGAATCAGAAAGCTCGTCAACTGTTTCAACAACAACTTCAAATAGTACTAGCGCACCCAATGAAGCAACTTCAACTGAGCCAACAACATTAGTTTCGGATACTTCAACCACCGAAAATGTCACTGACACTTCTACGAGTACTTCAGTAACAGATGCACCGTCAACTGCAGCATCAACTGATGCAAGCACAACTGAAACATCAACGGTTGCAGTTTCATCAACCAAATCAACAACTGCTGAATCTAATAACGATACATCATCGACATCTGCATCTTCTACTGAGCCAACAACATTAGTTTCGGATACTTCAATCACCAAAAATGTCACTGACACTTCTACTTCAGTAACAGATTCACCGTCAACTGCAGCATCAACTGATGCAAGCACAACTGAAACATCAACGGTTGCAGTTTCATCAATTGAATCATCAACTGCTGAATCTAATAACGATACATCATCGACGTCTGCATCTTCAACTGAGCCAACAACATTAGTTTCCGATACTTCAACCACCGAAAATGTCACTGACACTTCTACGAGTACTTCAGTAACAGATGCACCGTCAACTGCAGCATCAACTGATGCCAGCACAACTGAAACATCAACGGTTGCTGTTTCATCAACTAAATCATCAACTGCTGAATCTAATAACGATACATCACCGACATCTGCACCCTCAACGGAGCCAACAACATTAGTTTCGGATACTTCAACAACCGAAAACGTCACTGACACTTCTACTTCAGTAACAGATTCACCGTCCACTGGAACATCAACTGATGCAAGCACAACTGAAACATCAACGGTTGGAGTTTCATCAACTGAATCATCAACTGCTGAATCTATTAACGATACATCATCGACGCTGGTATCTTCAATTGAGCCAACAACATTAGTTTCCAATACTTCAACCACCGAAAATGTCACTGACACTTCTACTTCAGTAACAGAGTCACCATCAACTGCAGCATCAACTGATGCAAGCACAACTGAAACATCAACGGTTGCAGTTTCATCAACTGCTGAATCTAATAACGATACATCATCGACATCTGCATCTTCAACTGAGCCAACAACATTAGTTGCCGATACTTCAACCACCGAAAATGTCACTGATACTTCTACTTCAGTAACAGATTCACCGTCAACTGCAGCATCAACTGATGCAAGCACAACTGAAACATCAACGGTTGCAGTTTCATCAACTGAATCATCAACTGCTGAATCTAATAACGATACATCATCGACGCTTGCATTTTCAACTGAGCCAACAACATTAGTTTCCGATACTTCAACAACCGAAAATGTCAATGACACTTCTACTTCAGTAACAGATTCACCATCAACTGCAGCATCATCTGATCCAAGCACAACTGAAACAACAACGGTTGCAGTTTCATCAACTGCTGAATCTAATAGCGATACATCATCGACATCTGCATCTTCAACTGAGCCAACAACATTAGTTTCCGATACTTCAACCACCGAAAATGTCACTGATACTTCTACTTCAGTAACAGATTCACCGTCAACTGCAGCATCAACTGATGCAAGCACAACTGAAACATCAACGGTAGCAGTTTCATCAACTGCTGAATCGAATAACGATACATCATCGACATTTGCATCCTCAACTGAGCCAACAACACTTTTTTCGGTTATTTCAACCACCGCAAATGTCACTGACACTTCTACTTCAGTAACAGATTCACCCACAACTGCAATATCAACCGATGCAAGCACAACTGATACATCAACGGTTGCAGTTTCATCAACTGCTGAATCTAATAGCGATACATCGTCGACATCTGCATCTTCAACTGAGCCAACAACATTAGTTTACGATACTTCAACCACCGAAAATGTTACTGACACTTCTACTTCAGTAACAAATTCACCGTCTACTGCAGCATCAACTGATGCAAGCACAATTGAAACATCAACGGTTGCAGTTTCATCAACTGAATCATCAACTGCTGAATCTAATAACGATACATCATCGACATCTGCATCTTCAACTGAGCCAACAACATTAGTTACCGATACTTCAACAACCGAAAATGTCACTGACACTTCTACTTCAGTAATAGATTCACCGTCAACTGCAGCATCAACTGATGCAAGCACAACTGAAACATCAACGGTTGCAGTTTCATCAACTGCTGAATCTAATAACGATACATCATCGACATTTGCATCCTTAACTGAGCCAACAACACTTGTTTCGGTTATTTCAACCACCGCAAATGTCACTGACACTTCTACTTCAGTAACAGATTCACCCACAACTGCAATATCAACCGATGCAAGCACAACTGATACATCAACGGTTGCAGTTTCATCAACTGCTGAATCTAATAGCGATACATCATCGACATCTACATCTTCAACTGAGCCAACAACATTAGTTTCCGATACTTCAACCACCGAAAATGTCACTGACAGTTCTACTTCAGTAACAGATGCACCGTCTACTGCAGCATCAACTGATGCAAGCACAACTGAAACATCAACGGTTGCAGTTTCATCAACTGAATCATCAACTGCTGGATCAATTAATGACACATCATCGACATCTGCATCTTCAACTGAGCCAACAACATTAGTTTCCGATACTTCAACCACCAAAAATGTCACTGACACTTCTACTTCAGTAACAGATTCACCGTCAACTGCAGCATCAACTGATGCAAGCACAACTGAAACATCAACGGTTGCAGTTTCATCAACTGCTGAATCTAATAACGATACATCATCGACATTTGCATCCTCAACTGAGCCAACAACACTTGTTTCGGTTATTTCAACCACCGCAAATGTCACTGATACTTCTACTTCAGTAACAGATTCACCCACAACTGCAATATCAACTGATGCCAGCACAACTGATACATCAACGGTTGCAGTTTCATCAACTGCTGAATCTAATAGCGATACATCGTCGACATCTGCATCTTCAACTGAGCCAACAACATTAGTTTCCGATACTTCAACCACCGAAAATGTCACTGACACTTCTACTTCAGTAACAGATTCACCGTCCACTTCAGCATCAACTGATGCAAGCACAACTGAAACATCAACGGTTGCAGTTTCATCAACTGCTGAGTCTAATAACGATACATCATCGACATCTGCATCTTCAACTGAGCCAACAACATTAGTTTCGGATATTTCAACAACCGAAAATATCACTAACACTTCTACTTCAGTAACAGATTCACCGTCCACTGTAGCATCAACTGCAGCAAGCACAACTGAAACATCAACGGTTGCAGTTTCATCAACTGAATCATCAACTGCTAGATCAATTAACGATACATCATCGACGCTTGCATCTTCAACTGAGCCAACAACATTAGTTACCGATACTTCAACAACCGAAAATGTCACTGACACTTCTACTTCAGTAATAGATTCACCGTCAACTGCAGCATCAACTGATGCAAGCACAACAGAAACATCAACGGTTGCAGTTTTATCAACTAAATCATCAACTGCTGAATGTGCAACTGCAACATATTCAACAACTGAACAACCAGACTGTCGAACCTCTTTAGACGTATATATACCAAAGGTCAATGACTGTACGAAATATTATATATGTGATAACGATGACCAGTATGAAATGTAAGTGATATCTTTATTAAAACTAGGCAGATTTTAAATAATAATGCTTTTTTTCGTTTTTTAAGGACCTGTCCATATGGTTTTTACTTCAATAGAGAGCTAAGCAATTGTGTCCGGCAGACTAATGCAAACTGTCCTATATGCAACTAAGTTTTGTACTGACTTTTTGTTTATGTTATGTTATTGTTTTTAAGTTATAATTAAAAATTCCTACTTCAACTTAACTTTATGTTCTTTTTTCAATTAGTAAATTTCACAAACGTTCTTAGTTTATGAACAAAAATAACACACTGCCTGCAGTTAAAATAAAGAACACGTTTCTTGAAATACTTGAACAAATATATTTAGCAGTCTGTCGTTAGTGTTTACTAAGCAATTATGTTAACTAGAATTGCCCAGGGGCCAAAATTCGGCCATTGTAAATAGAAATTGTAAATAAACTCTCACCAAAATAACTACCACAAACAAAATAATCGATAAAAACCACCAAAAGACACCACCTTCACATTTTACCTTTTTTCTTTTAAGACCTTTTAAACTTTTGTTTGGGCAAATAACTTTAAATGGTACCACCAAAAAAGTGCTTACGTATTTATATATAGATTAGATAAAATAAAATACTTTATGTAAATAACTGTTCAAATATGAAATATAAAAAATTTTTTTACCGAAAGTGACAAATCGGAAGTTGGAAGTTGGAAGTACGTAGTTTCATCAAAATCAATTAACAGGAATTAGTTGTTACAGTTTCAAATGAATAGACGCACGGCAGATGTTCCACCAGTTTCTTAACATATAGCATAACGAAGGCTTCAGTGACATAAATTGACATAAAGTTTGTTGTGAAATAAAAAAAATAGTGAAAGGATATTTTTTATGGGAAATGACAACCTTTAATCGGAAGCTAGGAATCAGTGGCGGATTATGCCTTTAAGGGGCCTGAGGAGGAACAAAATTTTGGGGCCCAAGATTTTACCAAAAATTTTGCAAATGAGTTTGATTAAGACTATTTCTTAAATAATTTTTTATCCGCTTCAGAACGGAGAAAGATCGTTCCCCACTTGCGTTGCATATCGGCAATGTAAGAAATATTTTTAAAATAGTTTCCACATTGGGAAATGAAGATTGCAGGCCATCAATGATTACCTTGTACATCTTAAATGGACAAGTGATGTTCTCTTCTTTTATATATTTTAAAAAATGATGTACTTCGTCTTTAAAATATTGTACTTCTATATTCCTCGCATATGTATTTGACAATTCTAAAATACACTTGTCAACTTCATCACTGGATATATTTTGATCAAAAAATAATTTAAAATTATTTAAAACAGTTTCATATATGGACGTTCTAGTAGACATTTCAGTGGCAAGTCTATCACAGATCATATTGTGAGTATATTTATAATAAACAATTCTCGTCCTACTAGCTGTGTATCATTTGCAGATGATTCATCATACATAATTTTGCGTTTTCTTTTTCGTCCTTCTTTGTAGCTAATATTGTCTGTTAATAAGTTTGCTTGCTTTTCTATGCTCTCAAAATCATTCCGAACATCCCTTATAAATTGTGACAAAGAATTAAACAGTTTTACTCCTTGTAATAAGTTCGTTTGAATATTTTGAAATGATTTTCTAGTACTATTGATTCTTTGCAATAATATACCCCATAGAACGGTTAATAAGGCAATTCATATTCATCGAAAGAGCTAGCTAATTTTTTAACCTCAACTTTAGTAACCGGTTTTTCGTCTTCATTTTCGCTAATTTGGATAAGAACGCTTTTAATATTTTTGTAATTAAACCGCAAGGCGGATACTGCATCAGCTCTTGCAGACCATCACTTGTGTCACTTAATTTTTTAATATGTTTGGAATTAGGATCGGAAAAAATTATCAATAAGCAACTTCCATCTGTGAGTAGATGAAGAAAAAAATACATATATATTTTGGACAAAGTTAAAATAATACACCGCAGTAGAATAGGCATCTGCAGCATAATTTCCAATTAAATTAAGCGTATGACTTGTACAAGGAATAAAAATGGCGGTCTCACTTAGAGTTTTAATTCTGGCTTGTAAACCATTATATTTTCCGGCCATATATGTTTGACCGCGACAATTTTTAATATCCAAGACAAATTGTTTAAAGTTTTCAAAATAAGTTGTGCTAGATATTCTGAATTGTGATTTTCAATTTGTAAAAATCCAAAAATCGTTCTCTCGCATCGCCCACTTTATCAATGTACCTTAATATAAAACTTAGTTGGTCAGTGTGGTTCACGTCTGGCGTAGAATTGACAATAATTGAATAATATAAAGAGTCCTGAGTTTCTTGAATTAGGTGTTCTTTTACTTCAGTTCCCATTAAATTTATAAATTCATCGCATGTGGTATGTGATAAATAACTTACATTACCTTTTCCTGGATGGCTGTACCTCTCCAAATGATTTTTAAGAAAATCATCAAATTGGGATAGGTACTCAATGCATGTCATAAAATTTCCTTTTCTGTTCGAATCAATATCTTCTCGATGACCACGAAATGCTAAACCCAAAGTAGCTAATAGCTTTACTGTAGCTGCAACTCTTTTTAAAACTTCCCGCCTGTATTTTTGTTGTACTTCAATTTTACGAGCTATTTGAGTATCAATACGTCCAGTTACAAACAATCTTTTTTTCAAAGTTTTCAAACAAATTTTTTAGACAATCTTTTTTCCAATCAACGTTGATAAAACGAAATATACAACTAAAGCTAAAACACCTATACTATATCCATCATATCATATGGAAACCCTTTTCAAACGTTAATCCAAATGATGAATTTAGCATGTATTGTATAAAAAATACATGGATTTTAAGCATACAATAATAGATTTCAATTCTACACGTTAAAAAGTTTTCATTTATTTAGTTATATATGAAATTAATCTAAAATATGTACAATTATATGCTTAAAATTGAGGTTTTCAGTTTAATGCTTTCAATATATTGTACGTCTTAAAAGAAATCCAAAATCATTGATGAAAACATAAAACTCAAATATAAGGTAAGTGTACCATATTACGTGCTATTAAGGATTGTCTCATTTTAGGATGAATTTAAAATTTTTGAGGCAACAGAAATAACATATAAAGTGGTTTATTATAATTATATAGCTGTTTTGTTTACCATTTTGTACATCAAAAAGTTTTAAAATTTGGTGCAATGGTATTTATAAATACTTCAAATGACCTCTGCATTGTCTCTAATTCCGTGCTAAAAAATTGACGATGTAACTAATTCCGTGTTAGTGCGTCCCTAATTGCGTGATATTTAAAAAAATAACAATTTTGTACTTTAAAGAGTTGGACAGAGAAGAATTTTGATTTTAAAACAATTGCTTCATTTTTTATAACACTTATCTACGTTTATATTATTTATTTTGTCATTCTAAAAACACATAAATGGTAGTTTTATTCAATAAGGTCAAAAACTTACCATGCTTTTAAAATAAGCGTAAACAATATGTCTATCTGGTTGGTTTCACTGTCCAAACGTCCGACAGTGAAAATTAGTGCGCTGGTAGTGTCAACAGTGTCACTAATAGACATGTCTGCTTATAAATGGTTTAGTTTAAGGAACAATGAGTTGAATATAAAACAATAAACTTAAACTTTCACGTTAAGTAAATGGCATTATTATTCTACTTTGTGTTTAACAAATTTGGTGTCCCTACGAACCAAAGCTTCTGCTATGTTTATGCATTTTAGTACAGAAATACGGTCGAGGCTATACATGCATTTACTACGAATTAGATCATTGGATTGTGGAAGCAGCAAAAACAGCACTAATCTGAATGCAGTTGAGCTCACGGTTATGGTTTTATATTATTACAATAAATGCTAAATATATTTCACAACATGCTAAAAATTTGATTGTTATATTGTGATATATTATATTCCTTATGTTCTAGCATACACATTTTATGTTTGTTTTTATATTACATATATTAGATGGCAAATCGAATAAAGACTACAATAAAATGAAAAATTTGAGCCTGACTTTTTTCGGTTTTCTTGAAACTTTGGTAATCGATAGTATAATAAACAAAATTAATACGTGTTTTTATTTTTTCGAGTTTTGATACAGGGTGACAGAAATTTAGAGGCAAGCAAAGTTTAAAATTGAATTGTTCTCAAACGGGTTACCCGATCTTATTAATTTTTTTTTGAAAGGGACTATAGGTAAAGCTTTATAAAAATACTGCATTAATCAAAAAAAATTATATTTTTATATGAGGTTTTTTAATTTAATTTTGCCAACAGAGCGATTTCAAAAAGTACGTTTTTTAGGTAGATTTCGTATAAAAATCTACCTATTGCAATGTCCGTCATCTCGGAATTTCGGAAAAATGTTGATGCCAAACGACTATATATGTAAAGCGGAGACGAAAAAAAAAATTATATATATATATATATATATATATATATATATATATATATATATATATATATATATATATATATATATATATATATATATATATATATATATATATATATATATATATATATATATATATATATATATATATATGTATATATATATATATATATATATATATATATATATATATATATATATATATATATATATATATGTATATATATATATAACGATATGAGGTATAAAGGAATTTAGCGGCACTCTCACGGTCGCATTTTTCGACCTAGACCAAAAATTTTTTCTGAGCGTGTTGCGGCAAACAATCTCTTGGATAAGTTCGACAACTGCCCATATCCGGGTACAGGTTAAGAGTCTAGAACCTTAAAACTGTCAAAAACAAAGCGTTATAACGGCCGTTTGGGGCAAAATATGTAAACAAAATTTATAAATACTAATTACTAGAACATATTTCTATCATTTTTTAAAAAGCCAGAGCTTTCACGGTCGCATTTTTTCACTTACACTAAAAGTATTTTCTGGGTATGTTGCAGCAAATAGTTTCCTGAATATGTTTGAAAATTGGCCATATCGGGGTACAGGTTAAGTGCCTAGAGCCCAAAAACTGTATAAAATAATGTTTATTTTTAAAGTTTGTTTAATACTTCTGTTTTTAATTAGTGTTTTTTATAAAGTAATCTGATAAATCCGATTCTAATTGCACACAGAACTGTCTGATCCCGAAATCTACCTATTTCTAGCGGATATACCTGCCGCTCGAACTTTTTCATTTACTTCTTAATATTTTAAAGATTTACTCTTTAACAAAAACATACTAAGGCATTATAGTCCCTGGACCCACGCCGATTTCATATATAATTACCACATATTTTATACTTTGTGAGGCGCCTGTCCTTGCCGAGTCCGAAAATTTTTGTTTTGCCATTTTTCTCAATTCGGCCGCTTTTTTGTTTGGCAAGCTCCAAAAAATGTCGATTGCACGGGTTCTTGTGAACTTTGTTTTTTAATGCTATGGGGGTTGGAAATTTGATTTAGAACACGAGGGTAACCTTGTCCGACAAACATTTGTCTGCTATTATCTAGTCCGACAACGAAAACATACCCTAATGTCAGTTGTCGGACTCGACAATAGCAAACACATTTTGGTTAGACAAGCGGTTGAAAAAAAATGTGGTAGCAGTTTTACAAGATTGCTGGCAATCAAAAATTTTCAGAGATTGCCGATGTAAGAAAAATCGCATAACAAAAGTTTTCGGGCTCGTCAAGGCCCGAAGTATAAATATGTGGTAATCATCACATGAAATCGGCGTGGGCCTAGGAACTATTATTACTTTTTGGGGTTTAAAGGTATTATTAGGTATACTGAAAAGTTTGCTTATTTTACATGAACTTTTTAAGTTTAAATTTTTTTAAAATGTTATTTTCAATAATCCAAAAGTGCATTTTCCAGACCTGACATATTTTTTGTTAGTAAATATTCAAATGGGTCGTTCTCGTCAACAAAACAAAACGCTTTTTTGTAATTTGAGTATGTTTTTTCATAAAAAAGAAAAGGAGGTTCTTCTAAATTTCGCCATCTTTGAAAATTAAATTTATGAAAAATTAAAACTCAAAAATTTTACCTAAAATAAACAAAGATCTTTTCAGTATGATTTTTTTTATTAAGCCTTTTTTAATTCCTTTTAAGAAAAAATAGTTCAAAAGAATCGGGACGGTAAATGTCACAAAGTACAAATATTTCAAACTAATAATTAATAATATATTCAAATAACAATTATCTGTAATTTAAGTGTTTTATTGAAAAACAATAAATGTGCTATGGAAAAACAATAAGGAAATAAGAGAATATAGTACATTTTGTTACAAGAGATGAAAACGTTGCTTTTTCGTGAGTGAAAATTTGTGCACGAGACGCATTAGCGTCGAGTAGGGCAATTTCACGAATGCAAAATGTTTTTATCTCGCGTAGGAAATGAAATTTTTTCTATGATAGCTAATCTATAAACGATATTGTTTAGAAATTATTAAATTAGAAATCGACAAAATAACATTCAAAATTCATACTATATTTTTTCATTGTTGCTTTGTTTTAAAAATTTTGTAAAATTAGATGAAAATACCATAACAACTACAATTTGTTAATAATTTTTCCACTAGAGGAAAAAAATCCATTTTCGCAGGGGATTAAGCCTGCTTGAAAATAGACTTTTCATCTGCTATCATAGAAATAGGTATTTTTTAAATCTCCATTTTTGAAAAATAAAAATTTAAAAAAATCGTATAGATATATTTTATATATAAATTATTTTATCAATGTAATATTTTTATAAAACCGTATGTATATAGACATGTTTTAAATTGAAATTCCAAAGTCGAAAGATTGGGAAAAATATTTTAAAAAATAAAATAGTCTATAAGTAAAACCGATTTTTAAGAAAAGAAAAAATTTTATTTATTTATTTAGTCATTTATTTATTTATTGGTTTATTTATTTAGTTATATATTTATTTATTTATTTACTTATTTATTTATTTATTTATTAATTTATTTATTTATTTATTTATGTATTTATTTATTTATTTATTTATTTATTTGTTTATTTATTTACTTATTTATTTATAAATATAGATAACTTTGCTAATACATTCATTTATAAGTATCAGAATATCAAAACCTGAAAAGCAAAAAAAAAATGAAAAAGGAGAAAAAAAAATTATTCAAATCGGTTAATCGGTTCAAGCACTATTTAACTTTAAGCTTGCCTTGTTTTTTAAATTTTTAACAAATTTCGAACCACCCTGTATCGAAACTAGGGAAAACAGTAAACGAAATAAAAATTATTTTGGGGTGTTTTTAGTATTTATAAAAATAATGTATGCATATAATAATGCTTTTAATAATTATAATAATAATTTATACAAAATATTGTCTGAAGTCTTTAACATTTGCATTTACTGAAGCTCTATTTTAACCGTCCTATCTATGCTTTTAATAGCTTTGTGTCCAGAATTCTGCCGATATAAGTATATATCAAAAGCTGAAATTCTACATGCCACTATGGGAAAAAAACTTAGTCCATAATACACGTCCTGAATTACTGAGAATATCAATTATTTTGATTTTCTAGCCTGTATTTATTTTAAATTCATAAATCATACCTTGATTGTGGTCGACAAATACGTTCTGTTTGAGACTGTTGCTCCAAGTGATTGTGAAAATAAATTGTTATAAAATGCTAGATCTGATAAATCTGGACTATTAATGCTCCAAGTCTTCAAACTGACGAATAACCCGTAATTAGGAATGTTTAAAATTCTGGTGACCCTAGTTCCGTGTTAGCAAGAAACAGCCTATTATAAAAATAAGTGAAGTATTTTTATTTGGAATGTGTTATAAAAATCATGAACTCTAAGTCAATGATAACAAAATTTAAAAAACACGACTGAATTAAACAGAGAGTGAGAGTAAAGAAACTATTGAGTAGACCAGACTTTCTTCTTATCAATGAAAATTTAACATCTACTACTCCTAATTCTAGCAATTTGGTTAAAATAATATACATCCGTAATTAGCTCCGACACATTTTTAAAGTGTTCTTTATTTATCAAAATTACATTTTTATGTAATAGATTATTACTTTTGATATAAAAAACAAAATAAATTTGTTTAACAATTTCCTAATTCCGTGCTAAGAACGGAATTACGGACATTTCAAATAAATTATGAACGTAATTCCGTTCGTCGAAAACTCGCTTGTTTTAATAACTTAAATGTACAAAATCAGTATTCTATTAACGTTAGTCGTTTAATATAATCGTAATTGATCTACAAAAAAGAATATTTTACAGGAAATAAATACCGATAAATTTTTATGGTCTTAAGAAAGTATTAGTAATACCTTTACCTTTTCCATAAGAAAATTGTCTTAAACAGCAAGTTTTCGTCGACCAACCAATCAAAGTATGATTTATGAACTTAAAACCAAAAATGCCGGCAAGAAAATCAAAATAATTGATTCTCAGCAATTCAGGGCGTGTATCGTGATATATTTTATCTCAAAAAAGCTTAAATTTATCTTATTTTAAAGCTTTTTATAAAATAGCACGGTATAATGTACTAGCCCGTAATATTGTACACTTACCTTACTTCAAATATCCAAAAAATACTTATCTGGATTTTGTTTTTATCAATAATTTTGCGATTAATATAATAACAGCCTATTGCAAATAAAGTTTTAGTATTAATATTCATTCGTAACAGTGGAACTTAATTCAAAACAAAATGTTTTTTTACTATACAAATTGGAAAACGAACTTGTACATTAAAAAATTATAAAACTATCAAATTAGAATTATTAAAATAAATACATACATGAAAAAAAGTAATACAAATTGACAACCTAACACTTTTACATGTGGGATAATATTAAAAAAATCTTTAGGTTTAAAAACTTTGGTTGAATGAACGCAGTCATCTGATATTTGAATACCTATAAAATATCAATACTATTTGTAGCGAGGGGGCCCCTGTGCATGTGGGGCCCGAGGCGGCCGCCTCTTCCGCCTCTATGGTAATCCGCCACTGCTAGGAATACAAAAATGTTTTAGGTCTTAATCAGTTGCTTGCTGTAAACATAACAATCTCAATAACAAAGTGAAAACGCAGCATTTGTATGAGAGACTCCCACCACTTTGTTCAATACACTTCAAAAACTAATCAATTCATGTTGATTGATATATGATCGCACACTTTTTGTTTTAATAAAAAATTTTACAGGAATTGAAATATGTGTCAAAATCAGTGGGACGTTCAGAAGAAAAGCAGGAAGAGTCTTAAGAAAGACCAAATTATTATCTGAGGTACTACATAGTAAATAAAAAACGTGTTCTTAAAGACCGAGTTGTGAAAACTTGACTATTATTGATTTTCTTAAAACTTGGCATATAAGTAATATGGACAAAATAAAAAATACATCTCATTTTACAATTTTTTTAAAGTGCATAGTTGCACATATGACATAGGGGAACCCCAACATGCATGAAAAATGAAAATTTAGCAAATCCGAGGTAACTTTAAAATTAAATTGCTCAAGATCGGCAACACCGATTTCATCAAACTTTTTTTTGTTTGGTAGGTGGCTAGTTAATCGTTTGAAAAAAACTTAATTAATTTTTTTTGTAAATAATTTTAAACTTAAAATATTGAAAAAAACTCTTTAAAGATGGCGATAGGGTCAAAGATCAAATGAAATTTAATTTTTTTTTTTAAATTAGTTCTATTTATATTCTAAAATATTTCAAGTTTACAAAGAGGCGTTAATTCGTATTCTTGAGATATTTAAATTTAAAGATTTTCAATCCGACTAAAATTCTAAGTGTTCATTATTTTTTCGCACAATTTTTTTAAAAATCATTTAAATAAATATCTCACGAATACGAATTAACGCCCCTTTGTAAACTTGAAATATTTCAGAGTAAAACTAGAACTATTTAAAAGAAAAAATCAAATTCCAATAGATCTTTGATCCTATCGCCATCTTTAAAAAGGTTTTTTAATATTTTAAGTTTAAAATTATTTACAAAAACAATTAATTAATTTTTTTTCAAACGTTTAAATAATCACTTATCAAACAAACAAAAATCGATTTAGCCGATCTTGATAAATTGCTCAATCAATTGCATTTCCAAGTTACCTAGGATTTGCAAAATTCTTTCATGCATATTGGGGTGCCCCTATGCTTAAACTATGCACTTTAAAAAAATTGTAAAAATTGTAAAAATTGTAAAAATAGTATGACAAGATTCAGAAGAATCACAAATATTCAAGTTCCAATTACGACTTTTTCACCTGTGTTCTGTGAAGATCACGTTTTTCATCTTCAATAAGTTAAATAATTCTCAGTAGAATAAACGAATTAATAATTAATAAATTATTATATTAGAAGAATACAACATAACAAATTTTTCTATGATATAGCATATGAAAAGTCTATTTTCATTACGCTTAATGCCCTGTGAAAATATGTTCTTTTTCCACTAGTGTAAAAAGAATTAACATAATTGTAGTTGCTAAGGGTTTCCATATAATTTTACATAGTTTTTTAAACAACGCAACCATGAAAAAAATAGAATATGAATTTTGAATGTTATGTTGTCAATTTTTAATTTTATAATTTATAATAAATATTGATTATATATTTATATATGCTATCATAGAAAAAATTGCATTTCCTACGCGAAATAAAAACGTTTTCCGTTCGTAAACATGTCTCACTCGACGATAGCAGTTGGAAAATGTTGTTGCAGATTAAGTGTCGTTTTTTAACAAAAGTTGTAATTACTATGGAAATTTTTTGTGTAATTCGGGTTCACCAATTCTAAATAATAGGAACAGTTGGAAAATTTCTCGTAGTTGCAGATTAAATGTTGTTTTTTACAAAAGTCGGAATTAATAACCCGAGGTTTTAAACTTAACAAAAAAAATAATAAAACATGATGTTAAAATAAAAATTTAAGCTATATCACACATAAATAACTAGTTTTATAATTATTTTGCTAGCTTTTTGCTAAGACCAAATGTCGATTTTTTCTAAAACAAATAAATAACTTAGAAAAAAGGATTTACGCTGAATGGAAAAGTTTTTTTGGAATAATTGGAACAGTTGGGTTGGACAATATCAGGTTGTTTTGATTAAATGTCGTTTTTTCACAAAAGTTGTGTAATTAATGAAAATAAGCATTGAAAGTAAATGGAGAGGTTTTCTAAGACGGTTTTTGGACAAACAGGAACGGTTGTGTTGGAAAATATCAGAGTAATATCATATATGATATGATTTTTGTTTCTGTGGTATATCGTTTACTTTTTTTAATTTATTTTATTTCATACTGATATCTAAAACGATATTTTTCGGATTATTTATGGTACAAAAAGTTGAACTTTAACGTCCTAGGACTTTATAAAATTTTATAAAGTCCTAGGACGTTAAAGTTCAACTTTTTGTACCATAAACGTTGAACTTTAACGTCCTAGGACTTTACAAAATTTTATAAAGTCCTAGGACGTTAAAGTTCAACTTTTTGAGCAAAATTTAAAACCCATTTCTTTTTATTTTAATAAATTTCCAGTATGAAATAAAATTTTGTATTAAAACGAAAAGTGTTTTTAAAGGTACTCACTTGTAAACAACTAGCTCGTACTTTAAAGTTTTACTTTTCGTTCTAGATAAATAAATAACTATTACGGGGTTAATTTTTAAAGAAACAAGTTGAATTTTCTGATGAAATTTATTATTCTCTTAATATTTCAGTCAACTTTTTTGACCTTTTTCAAAAGCTAAAATGAATTTTTTTCCAAGATTAGTATATATGAAATAAAGATAACAATGATTTTAAAATTATTTCATAAAGGTCTTACATTTAATACATGATTTTTTTAGAAAAATTATGTGAGTTGTTTTTTCCTTTTTTCTTCTAACCGGCTTTCTTCCAATGGCGAACGACTTTTATGTATTGGTAATTTGGATACCCTTAACACACCTATTTTAATTTTAACTACATATCTAATTTTAACTTTACTTGGAATATCCACTTAATTAGCACAATATTTTAAAATAATATAACAAATTAAAAAAATAAAGTTAAAATAAAGTTAAAGATTCCGTGTCTATGCTAATTAGTAATTAATTATGACTATGGAGGCAATGGCAAAAAAGCAGTTATTTTCTTTATTCTTCAATTGAGAGTGATTAATTTTTCATTCAGAAGAGAGAGATCTTTTTCCGCCAATTTGTTTTTACCCAAAATTCAATGTACATATATTAAACAAAGTTAACATATAGACATATAATTAAGAAAACCGAAATAAAATCAAAACAAGAAAAATTTAATATTGTAAATGTAAAGGTTATTCACCTCATTAGCTGATTTTGATTGTTGGACAGAAAAAAATTGATTTTAATTTTGTTTTTAAAACATTCGGATGTCCTATGGATGTCCTATGTCCAATGGGCATCTTAACCGTGCCAATAGAACACATAAACACTGCCATCGAAAAATTAAATTCATATCATGAACGAATAAGTTTCACGTTTGAAACAGAAAATGATGGAAAACTAGACTACTTCGATCTCCGATTAGTTCGAACGAATGAAAACAAAATCATAACGAAACCATTCACAAAATCGACTAGTAAGTTGAGAGTTGTAAGCTTCAACTCCTTCCATCCATTCACACATAAGAGAAATATTGTGAACGGAACTATCAACCGATTATCACGACTTGCATGCTTCACCGGAGACAAAAATCAACTAATACATTCAATCCTACAGAAAACAACTTTCCAACAAATTTCATTGTTTCATCAATAAGAAACTATCTTCCAACAAACAACGACTACCAATCACGCCAACCTGTAGAAAACCAGTCAAATATACTTGTCACACCTGAACAAGACCTAATTGGTAGATCACAACAAAATTTGTCAGGACCAACACAAAATCAAGAGACCAGAAACAATATAAGAGTTGTCTACACCTCTGTCTCATATATCCCAAAGCTATCAGAGACGATAGACGACATTTAGTGTACAATTGTTGTACATAATCTGTTAAATTGGAATTGTTTATTGTAAACATAATATAGTAAACAATTCGAAATATTCGTGAACGGTAAGGTACAATAATTGTTTATTGTTGACTTATGTAGAATTGTAGTTATTTTATTAGTTTCGTTGTTAGTTTTCTTGTGGTCTTGTTGACTCAATAACAAGTTTTAAGTACACTTTATGTATAGTTTCCTGTCTTTGAGTTACATCTTGTTTTGATGTTTCTAAAATAATATTTTGTTTACAATTTCATAATTTTAATTGTCGATTTTAACAGTGAACCTAGACTTAGATTCAGGTTGTCCAGCTGTTGAAGTAGTCAATTTCAATTTCAATTTGAGTTTGTTTGTTTTCGCATTACTGTGGTTTTCGTATGTATGTTTTTCATTGATATTTCTCTATGAGTTAAAATGGCAAAATTATCTATCAGCTATGCGAACATAAGAGGATTGAATATAAACCTTAATTCAGTCCATCTTTTTCTTGAAACCATGAAACCTGATATTTTGTTTTTAACGGAAACGATTATCAGTGCGCGTGCTGTGACCTTAGATAAAAACAGATACCTTTGTCCCAATTATGAACTGGAATCCTCTTTCTACATTAAGCATGGAGTTTGTGCTTATATTAGGGATACTATACCATATGTGAGATTAAATAAATTTGAATTAAATACAAAATTTCACAATATGGTGTCACTAAAAATTAGTTGCCCAAGTCAAACGCTGTTTGTCTTTGGACTTTACCGTTCACCTAATTCACCTGAGAACTCTAATTTATTTCATGACTTATCTGAGAAGATAGATAGGTTGGTTGAGTATCCTAATGCAAAGTTTATAGTTCTTGGAGATTTTAATGTCCATAATAAAGAATGGCTTACACACAGCTCTAAAACTGACGAGGTTGGTAGACAGGCTGAGTTGTTTGCTTTTTATCACAATTTTACTCAAATAATAGACCTGCCAACCAGAGTTCCTGACATTCCTGGTCAAAGTAGTAATTTACTTGATTTATTTTTGACAAACGATCCATATCTGGTTCAATTTAAAATATCAGAACCATTGGGTGGTTCAGATCATAATTTGATCTCCACACAACTGAATATACAAATTCCAAAACAATTTAAAGCGAATCCTCGCAATGTTTGGGATTACAAAGCTGCGGATTGGCAAGGACTTAAAAGTTTTTTTAGATGTTTTCCTTGGAAACGCTATTGCCTTACCGGCCAAGACCCAGACATAGCTGCATCAAATTTTTCTGAAACTGTAATTGATGGTATGCACAGATTTATTCCTAATAAATTGATCATTCCAAAAACTGATCTATGGTTTTCTAGTAAATGCAAAAAAGCTATAAAAGTTAAAAAAAAGGCTTTTCGAAAGTATAATCAAAACAAAACCGATGAAAACCTTAGACAGTACCGTAAAGAGAGAAATTTATGTCGTAAGTTAATAGATGAAGAGAAACATCTATTTAATAGGAAAAAAGCATCTAAATTCGCAGAACATCCGACTGGTTCACGCAATTTCTATAAAGCCGCAAAGGCTGTCCAAAGCAACTTTTGTAAATCTTCCCTACCGCCTCTTGTTAATAGAGATGTCCCTATCATTGATCCAAAAGAGAAAGCTAATTTGCTTGGGCATTATTTCTCTTTAAATTCTACTTTAAAAGAACCTAATTTCCAACCTAAACCTATTTCTAAAGTTTCTTATAAAATGAGGCGGATAATTTTTCGGAAAAGCATTGTTCGAAAAATGCTTTTAAAAATCAATACTAACAAGGCAACAGGCCCTGAGTTTATTCCTCCGATTATACTTAAAACATTTGCTAGGGAGCTAGCACCAATCCTCACTAAAATCTTCTATTTGTCATATAAGAAAGGAGTTTTTCCTGAAATTTGGAAAATGGCTAGTGTACAGCCAGTTTCAAAAAAGGGCAGTAAGACTGATCCTACGAATTACAGACCCATTTCAATTTTATCGGTAGTTGCTAAAATTTTTGAGAAATATGTCAATTTTAATTTAATGAGCTTCTTAGAGTCTTCCAAATTAATTAATGAGAGACAATATGGATTTCGAAAAGGAAGAGCGACGGGAGATTTGCTGTCTTTTGTCACTCATATCTGGAACAAGTCGCTTGAAAACTTTGGAGAAACATTCGGTGTTGCTCTTGATATTTCCAAGGCATTTGACAAAGTTTGGCATAACAACCTTATATGCAAATTGAGATCCTATGGTTTAGACGAGCAGCTTATATCTTGGACACAGAGCTTTATATCTGATCGAAAATTTCGGGTCAATGTTGACGGTGTATCATCGAATACTTTTTCAACTAATGCAGGAGTTCCTCAGGGTTCCGCTTTGTCACCAACTCTTTTTCTTATCTATATTAATGATTTGTTGGACTCAACGGTTCATCCTATACATAGTTTTGCTGATGACAGCACGCTTCATGCGTCTCATGAAGCACCTAAATTATATACACCCTTAGCGCTTAATGAGTGTAGATCAAAGTTGATAGATTCCCTTAACACTGATCTTAAAACAATTATGGATTGGGGTATTGCCAACAGTGTTGAATTCAATACAAGCAAAACACAGGTTTGTCATTTTTCTAGGATAACGACACCCAATCCTTTTCCATTAACGTTTGGCCCCAAAAATCTTTTAGAGAATGAGTCTGTCAGACTTCTAGGAGTTGAGATTGAAAACAATATGAAGTGGAATTCTCATATTTTTAATCTGGCTAAGAATGCTGTTCAAAAGTTAGGATTTTTGGGGCGATGTCGTAAGTTTTTCGATAGCAAACAACTTCTTTTAGTTTATAAATCTTTTATACGTCCCTGCATGGAATACTGTTCTCACATATGGGGTGGAGCTTACTTGAGTAGTCTCAACTGCCTTGATTCTGTACAGCGTAGAGCTATTAAACTCATTGGTAACCCAAGTCTTACTAACGGTCTTGATTCCTTGCAGCACAGAAGAAATGTTGCTGATTTGACTATATTTTATAAATATATTATGGATGAACGAGCTTCTGAAGAGATCAAATCGATATTACCTAAATCAGCAAACCTTTCGCGTCACACCAGAGCAAACGTAGCAGCGCATCCCTTTACAGTTCAAATAATTAGGTGTAGAACTGTAGCCTTCCAACGTGACTTTTTCAACAGAGTCTCTCATCTTTGGAATGCCTTACCTTCCTGGGTTTTCCCTGATGAATTTAATCCTCAAGGCTTTAAAGTTAACGTTCATAAATTTCTCAGAGAATCTTAATTTGCATTCCATTCTTATCCCTAGTTGGCATGGTATCTTCGGATATTCAGAGACGTTAATTTATAATTTATTATAATTAACACTAAACATGCCTAACTTTGAATAAAAAAAAAAAAAAAATTTTGAACAGATTTATCACGGATAATATCAACCTAAAAATTACTTACGAAATTATTAACACGATGAGAATTCACTGTTTCTCAAAACTTAAAGATAAAACTCCAAAACGGAAAATAAGTCATGTAGTTTACAAGCTGACATGCTCATGTGGATCACAATACATAGGACAAACAAGCAGTTATCTGATTAATAGAATGTACGGTCATAAATATTGTAGCCTTTCTTAGCCGAGTTACTATTATTTAGTTCGATCTCTAAATCAGGAAATTAAAACACAATGGATTTTCTAAACATTATAATTTTATTCGTTCAAGATTTTACAATAAAAATATTTCGCATATTACTATTCCCCTTTTAGTTCTTCTTGTACTAACAGTATTTCACCACTTATAATTCTTTTACAATTTTTCACAATATCACTTACAATAATTTCTAATTATAACACTGTTAATTTTAATTCGCCTATATCACTGCTAAATTTTTATACTACTTGTATCGCTAACAATTTTATATTCATTTTATCTTCGAAGAACACCTCTTATATATACTACATGAAATAGCCTCGATGGTACCGTAATTTTCTAAATGAACACACCCTTTTTTCCTTCCTTTATTTCAACATAAACGTAATAGAACCATCTTCAAATATTGACACCTAGGTGTGAAATCTACTCTTTTTTTTAATCTGTTGATTTATACCAATTCTCTAATAGATTTACTTTACTTTCTGTTTACTTTGGTTACCTTGATTTGGTTTTATTGATTTGTTTATCTCTTTTGCAGATCTATTTTCTAACGAGTATTTTCTCGAAAGATGTTCTATTGTGTTGTGTTCTATCGTCTTCTATAATCGTCACAATGTGATATAAAAATAGCTCTTCAAAATTGGTGGAAAAATGTCTCTCTCTTCTGAATGAAAAATTAATCATTCTCAATTGAAGAATAAAGAATAGTAGATTCTTGTATGATTTGAGAATGATGGCAATTCTTCACGAGGATGAAGTTTAACAAAACGAGCATAGCGAGTGGAGGGAATTATCCGAGTGAAGAATTGCCATCATCCTATGCGAATACAAGATGCTATTTTATCTACGACTGCAAAATATTTCGATTAATTTCCAGTTTGCCTGCTAAAGTTTTTATCACCATATTGAAATATGTAAATCATAGATAGCATAAAAAAACGAAACTTAAATTTATTATTTTATATTCTATTGTTCTCGTTTTAACCTTTTGATAATACTATACCAACAAATAAACTATAGAACTGTAGTAGAATGTAACGACTGCGTCACATTCTTCTTCAAGTGATAGAATGTATAAAATTACAAAGGAAGATTTACACATGGAAAGCATATATTCTTTAGTAGTCGTGGATAAAATAATTGCTTTTTTGCCATTGCCTCCATAGTCATAATTAATTAGCATAGACACGGAATCTTTTATCTTTACAAAATCGACAATTTAACGGGCAATCGGCATTTTTCGGAGCTTGCCGAACGAAAAAGCGGCCGAATCGAGAAAAATGGCAATAAAAAATTTTCGAACTCGTCAAGAACAGGCGCCTCACGAAGTATAAAATATGTGGTTATCATCACATGAAATCGGCGTGTGCCCAGAGACTAGAAGTTTTCTGTACTAATAGAAATTCTTAGGTATTAGTATATAGATATAATTAGGTTGCTTGTTTTTGAAAAGTTGAAATTGCTGAACGCTAAATGTAGAGGTTTTTGAATACTTTCAATAGTGTATCATATTTTCACTAAACTATGTTAATTTATGATCTGTTATATTTTTCCGCCAACGAATTGATGTTTCGTGTTAGTTTTGTAATAAATTCCTAAACAGAGATAAAATACATGTACTTTTACAAAGAGTCATGTTTAATGTACATCGCTGCCCAAAACTAAAAACAATGTCCTTATAAAAGCCTTTGGCCATAAACTATACATAAAAATCCTTAACACAGCCCGAAGTCTTGATATCTCAGAGTCTTGAGAATTCAGCTCCTTCGTATTTTAGGTAGATTTCATATAAAAATCTACCGCAGACATTTTGTTGACGTAGTAGCAATGATTTCAAAAAGTGGTAATGAGAAATGATAGTATAAATTTTAATTTTTCTTTTTAAAAATACGAATGAAAAATAATCTGCACTCTAGCTGATCAGTTCGGATATATGAAAAATTAGCGATCAAATAAGTTTTCAAGTAAGCAATAAAAAATTTAAATGACTTGTTGAATTAGTAGAGGTGTGTCATCTCTACATAGAACAGTATACAGAACATATATAGATTCACAATTACTGGCAGTACCCATGTGTTCAATGTGCTCAGTGCTCACTAAGAAAAGAGAACCTACAGGTTTCTAATGTTCAATTTCACGATGCTTCTGCAGTTTATAAATTATTTGTTGTGGTTCCATTGTTAGTTCAGATATCGAGATTGTCTAGTTTTAGGCTTCTATTCTATCTACGAAACATAAAATTGTCCATTTGAAAAGCAATCCGCTCTACATTTAAAGCTCGCATTTTTAATTATTGAGCCTGAGCTTTTTGGATGTTGAATGCAAACACCAATTTTCAATCACAATTGTGATTTTTTAAATTGAAATGCTAATCAACCGTATTGTATTTACCGTATTAAAGCTAATCACCAGTATTGTATTTATATTAACGACACAATTTCATATTGACCGAAGCAGCAGATCGATTCGGCGGTAGCATTCATAATTGATTAAGAACTTAGTTCGCGAATACTACGCACAGATCTTCGATCATTATGCCATATTCGAAGGAAATATGACATCAACCATGTGCGATTTATATTTTTTCCCATAAAATTCTTGTAGATGAAGGACAGTAAGCGGTCAGTATGATTTCAAACAAAGCCCGAACTTAGTTTGGAAGTGACTTGCTGCACGTGTCATTGATGCTTACATCCCAGTGTCGGTAGTTCTAAAATAAAATCAGTGTTTGACATACACTGCAGAAAGTGACATGTGTAACGTCGCTGACAATTCTTAATTGTTAGAAAGCACATATATACTAATAACATGCTAGAAAAGATGCAATCATTTTGTTTGGGATGGGGTACAGTCTGCATATATAGTTTTTTTAATCGGCAATTTATCGACTCGCTTTTTTTCTTTACCTCGTATAAATAGTTTTTTATTCGGATTCCATGTTAAGTTCGTAGGTATTTCCGAATACGGCAGTGTTTTCGCAATCGCGTTATTTTGACATATGGCAAAGAAAGTGGTTAAAATTGTATGCAGTAGATTCAAGGCATTTTGTTGCATATTTACAGATACGATATAAACGCGTATTTTATTTTCTAAATGTACTGCTAAAAGAACAATAGGTGGACCTCGTTCATGTTTAGGACAATAAAGTACTCGCAGCACTACTTCATTGTTGTTGCTGCTTCTCTGTAGCACGCTAAAACTGAAATGTTGCTGCCTTTATTAAAATACTGACTAACTAACGTATTTGACTGATTTGACGGAGATTCCGTATTCCAAGTTTATGTGCACTCTATATGTTCTTGATAGCAAAGGATTAATATGGAACAACCATCCATGTTTATGGAATTATTTCCATGTTACCGTTTCGCATATCTATATGTTGTTACCTTACTGCCATCTGCTACGGATCTTTCTTTATATAAAGGATATTCATCGTTTCCTCTAACTGAATTTCCTGTAACTGACTGAATCCTCTAGCAGGCGTTTTGTTAACCTGAACTACTGAAACTTATAAATGTATATATGTATGTCAACTGCTATTCTGAACATATGCACTAAATCGTTTTTTACTTGAAACCTGGTTTTCAAAAAAATTATCTCCCAAAATGCCATTCGGTGTGGAAGCATTTGGTATAATATATAATAGAACCAATTTCCATGCAATGGACAAAAATGAAATAGAACATTTTTATAACCGTATGTATATAAATGAATATGTGTTGAATGGCCTAGTGGTTAGCACTACTTCCAATTAGGTCAAAGTGTTGTTACACAAAGTCATTAACAACCATCAACACACTGGTTATACAATAACACTGGAGTGGTTATACAATTAACCGGTAGCTAACCAATATGGTTGATAAATTGGACAAAACAATATATGGGCGATCACCCTTTCATAACTAATCGATTAAATGAAGTCTTCAAGTGAAACTCGACCATAAAAAAGATTGAATTAAGATTAATGCAGGTAAGGGCACTCGTGCTTGTTGACAGCTTACATTCCTATATGAAATACGTATCGCTAAAATAGATAGATAGATTGATTGATAGATTGATCGACTAGTGAGAATTGAAGAGTATTCCAGTACTAATATCGCAATTAAAAAATGGGGGTTGATGGTAGAAGGGGGAAAATTAAGGATTATATGTATTTTTTAATGTCAAATCATAATAAAATAAAAATAAAAAATTTTGTCTTAAAAATACAAAAAAATTTTGGGGAGAGGGCCCCCCTTATCACTTAAGGGGATAAAAAATAGTTTACGACCGATTCTCAGACCTACCGTATATACACATAAAATTTCATGGAAATCAGTCAGCCGTGTAATTGAAGAGTATTCCAGTACTAATATCGCAATTAAAAAATGGGGGTTGATGGTAGAAGGGAGAAAATTAAGGATTATATTTATTTTTTAATGTCAAATCATAAAAAAATAAAAATAAAAAATTTTGTCTGAAAAATCTTTTAAGGGCATAAAAAATAGTTTACCATCGATTCTCAGACCTACCGTATATACCCATAAAATTTCATGGAAATCATTCAAGCCGTTTCGGAGGAGTTTGCGGACAAACACTGCGACACGAGAATTTTATATATGTATAGATATAGATATAAACGATATGAGATATAACGAAAACGACTGGCACTCTCACGGTGGCATTTGTTGAGGTAGACCAAAAATGCATATGTGTTCTATTCCAAAAATGCATGTCTGTTCTATTAATATCTCGGACGAGTTCGTGAATCAGCAAAATTCGACACGTGGTTAAGGAACTAGAGCCTTTTTTCTAAAAAAAATTGATTTTTTAAAACCGTTATAACGGTCGCATTTGTTGAAGTAGATCAAAAAAATTTTCTGTGCATCTGTGTTCTATTAATATCTCGAACGAGTTTGTGAATCAGCAAATTCGACACGTGGTTATGGAACTAGAGCCTTTTTTCTAAAAAAAATTGATTTTTTAAAACCGTTATAACGGCCGTTTGGATACTAATTTTAAAAACTTAACAAATTCAGAATCTTTGGAATCTTTTTTATCAATTTATTTTAAAAATAAACCTCTGCAGTTAGAGGTTCCTGAGTGAGCAACTCCAACAAAAAAATTTGCAAAAAAAAATTTTTTTGAAACAACCGGCACTCTCACTGGCGCATTTGTAAAGCCAGATCAAAAAACCTTTTCTAAAAATGTGCGTTTTATTAATATCTTGAACAAATTTGTAAATCAGCCAAATTTGACACATGGTTAAGAAGCTAGAGGCTTTATACTAGAAAAAAACTTTTTTTTTAGATCCGTTATAACGGCCGTTTAGATTCTAATATTTTTAAAAATTTCATAAATTTAGAATCTTTGAAACCATTTTAATCAGTTTCTTTAAAAAAAAAGACCTCTGCAGTTGGAGGTTTCTGAGTGAGCGGCTCCAACAAAAAAGCTTGTAAAACACAAAATGCGTTTGAATCAACCGGCATTCTCACGGTCGCATTTGTGAGCCAGATCAAAAAATCTTCCATAAACATGTGTGTTTTATTAATATCTTGGACAAGTTCGTAAATCAGAAAAATCTGAAACATGGTTAAATAACTAGAGGCTTTATACTAGAAAAAAAATTCGTTTTTTAATCCGTTATAAAAGCCGTTTGGATACTAATATTTTTAAAAACTTCATAAATTTAGAATCTGTGGAAACATTTTAATCCGTTTCTTATAAATATAAACCTCTGCAGTTAGAGGTTTTTGACTTGTTGGCTTCAACAAAAAAGTTTGCAACAATCCATAACTACAATTTCCAAAAACCTTATAACAGTCAATGAAAAAAAAATAAAAAGGTTTGAATAGAAGAAATTGATTTTTTTTTCTTAGAAATAAACTATTTTGATATTTTGCAGTAATTGGACGACATATATGATATAGGGTAGGTTTGTGTCATAAATTGTCACACACATGTTCTGTGGTAGATTTGATATTTGTTTGTTGCAAAATTGGATAGATATAGTTTTGCTTATATGTAGCTAATTTCCTTTTTAAAACTTGTTCGATATCTGTTTTAAATTAGTTTGTGTTGTTTAAACAAATCTGATACATCAGATTCTACTAGGGCACACAAAACTGTCTGAGCTCGAAATCTACCTATTTCTAGCGGATATACGTGCCGCTTGCACCTTTTTTTATCTTGCTTTTGTTATTATGTCAAAAATGTTGTTTTTTTATTTTGAAAAATAAAGAAAAAATTTAAGTGTGGGTGTTTAGACTTTTTTTAATGTCTCTAAAGGCTGTTTTACACGGACCAGTTTTTTGTCCAGAAAAGTATTCATTTTTGTATCCAGTCAAAAATGGACATTTTTATTAACATTTTTCTATACAGTTTTTTCTCTGTTTTACACACAACTAGTTTAAACTGACTTCGCGCATGCGCCTATGTTTTGTTTTGTTTGTTTTGTTTTGTTCTACGTTTTTGTTTTATTCTACGAAGATAAAATAAATTCTACGAAGGTTAAATAAATTCTACGAAGATAAAATAAATAATAGACCTTTTTCCCGAAAAAAACTTGACATTTGTGATCAGCTGATTTGGATTTCGAAAACTTTAAAAAATTGTTATTTCTTTGCAAATCAAGATTGTTTTGCGTTGTCTTTAAGTTGTTTTTTACTATATTTGCATTATTATTATTTTTGCAGTAAAATTTAATACATACATAATTACTCATTTCTAACTATCATTTGACAGATTCCATGCAGCAATACAACGATTTGAAGTTTAAAGAAAAAACTCTATAAATCGTAATAAATGGTAATAATAAATCGTCGCATAAACTGTTGTAAAAATGAAGAAAAAATAGAGCATCCTCTATTTTTTGCTCAGAAACTGGATGTATGTCCATTTTTCATTAGGCTACAGCTGTGCAGACGGCTACTGCGCATAAAATGAATATGAAACTGAAAATAAATTAGAACTAGCTTCATTTTTTGCTTAAAATGTCCATTTTTGACAAAAATGAATACTTTTCTGGACAAAAAACTGGTCCGTGTAAAACAGCCTTAAGTGAGAAAATTTAGAAAAATTACGTGAGATAACACAATAAAGTGACCATCCAGTGCATCATAACTAAATAGTGAGGAATAAGTATACAAATATAATATTTTATTATTTTCCCACAACAGAAAAATTATTTAATTTAAAATTATTTTAAATAGAACACTCATTCAACTTGCTGTTTCACAAAAGTTTTAACAAAAATAAGATATTTATTTTAGTTCCATCATAAATTATTTCTTTAAATTCCACTATAAATACTCACATGTATTCACGTACATCAAACGTACTTACAAGATTTCGTACTCTATTTTCAAATGAGCTTTGAGTCATTTGATCGTTGTGAGCAATATCATGTGCGTTCGATTTGACTGAAATAACCGAATGAACTGAAAAAACAACAACAATTGCAAACAATTTTTCAGTTGCTTCAGTCTATCCAGAGGCGTAGTTAGGGGGGGGCGGTCCGCCCCGGGTGTCACCCCAAAACGTTTTGGGGTGACACCCGAACGTAAAAAACTTAAACAAACCATCACAATGTTTTCAACGATAAATCACTTCGAAGCCGTTTTGGGGTGACACCCGAACGTAAACAACTTAAACAAACCATCACAATGTTTTCAATGATAAATCACTTCGAAACCGTTTTGGGGTGACACCCGAACGTAAAAAACATAAACAAACCATCACAATGTTTTCAACGATAAATCACTTCGAAACCGTTTTGGGGTGACACCCGAACGTAAACAACTTAAACAAACCATCACAATGTTTTCAACGATAAATCACTTCGAAACCGTTTTGGAGTGACACCCGAACGTAAACAACTTAAACAAACCATCACAATGTTTTCAATGATAAATCACTTCGAAACCGTTTTGGGGTGACACCCGAACGTAAACAACTTAAACAAACCATCACAATGTTTTCAATGATAAATCACTTCGAAACCGTTTTGGGGTGACACCCGAACGTAAAAAACATAAACAAACCATCACAATGTTTTCAACGATAAATCACTTCGAAACCGTTTTGGGGTGACACCCGAACGTAAACAACTTAAACAAACCATCACAATGTTTTCAATGATAAATCACTTCGAAACCGTTTTGGGGTGACACCCGAACGTAAAAAACATAATCAAACCATCACAATGTTTTCAACGATAAATCACTTCGAAACTGTTTTGGGGTGACACCCGAACGTAAAAAACTTAAACAAACCATCACATGTTTTCAACGATAAATCACTTCGAAACCGTTTTGGGGTGACACCCGAACGTAAACAACTTAAACAAACCATCACAATGTTTTCAATGATAAATCACTTCGAAACCGTTTTGGGGTGACACCCGAACGTAAAAAACTTAAACAAACCATCACATGTTTTCAACGATAAATCACTTAGAACCCATTTTAACCAGGTTATCCATATAATTTTAATTTATAAATTGTGATAACTTATAAATGTGTCCTATAAATGTGTTATTGGTTCAAAAAGAATCTATTCTACTTTTTAAAATTTTTGAGGTATTACGTGAAATAAAATTTTAACAATATTAATCGAATCAACATGTTGAGCATTGAATCCCATCACCACAATTACTCAATAGCTTTGAATATTCCCATAGATACCATATTGACCGTTTTTTACGATATATTATTTAGTATGCAAGCATGATTATTTAATGACCAGGTCTGAAAACACATATGCTGAATAATGTATAGGAAAAGTGGTTTACTTCGATAATGTGGCACCCTTTGTCGATAGGGTGGCACCCTTGAGTTACAATGTCTCTATTCCAAAATTATTTCTAAAATATCCGCTTAACCTTACTACCTAATATATGTTTTACATTTCAAACAAATTAATTGCAAACACCTAAGGAAACTAACAAACAATCAAATTACCGTGTTTGTAAATGATCTCAAAATAATTTTTTTTCCTTTATCTTGAAACTCAAAGAATAAATTGAAATAGATCGTTTTTCAATGGACACAAAAATAATTACTGTGGAATAAAATGGCAGTTATGCAATTACTACAGTTTTGCAAATTTTTGTAGGTTGATACATACTCATACTGTTTGTTTTCAGTTTTATATATTTATATATTTGAATTAAATGAAAGTTTATCATTTAAAAGTACATTTTGTTGGGTTTTAAATACCTTGGAAATTTCAAACTCATTAAGGGATTCTTTTAAAGATCCTTGGCTACATAAATGTAAAGCCTTCAATTTTTTTTTAAAAGTGGTGTAGCTATTGTTATTAACTATGTAAATGGTTTGCAAAAATAAACTTAAAATTTTGTTTATTTTTCATTTTAGGAAGGTATTCCTTAAATCAGTCTTTAAAACATTTTCCGGTTTTCTCGATGTAAAATTTTTCACAAAAATCACATTCAATTTTGTAAATTATTGAGCATGATTCTAATTGGATATTTAATTTTGGTTTCAATTCTTTATATAAAATATCTTTTAGGATTTCATACTTATATTTTTTTAAATAGTTCCTTATAATATTAGGCTATGATTTGTATATTCCATTTTATCAAATATTATTTAATATAAGTTGTTACAAGGAAATTTAAATAAATTAATTTTCTTGGCGGTGTATTTAGTCGTTAACACAGTGTACTTATTATGAACTATGTACCTATTATGTATCCTACAAATATATTTAGAATTAATGCTTTGCTGATACCTATACTATAATTAAAAATATTTTTTTAGATTTCATTTAGCAAATATCCCAAAAAATAAATATGCCACGAGGAGTTCATAATTTTAAAGAAAAAGTTGGTTCCAGCAGAGAAAGACCAAATCTATAAATATGTTACAAAACCCGATGATATCCAAGGTTCATCAAAAGAAACTGATTATCACGTTGATGCAACGAATGTTTCAGAGAATATTGGCTCATCTTCGGAAAGTAACAGCAACAATACAGAATTAATAATGATAACCTATGATGACGAATTAGAAAGGAATAATGAAAATGACAGTGATAATGCCGCTAATGCTTCTACTATCGAAGACAGTATTTGCATGGGTGAATCACTTCAGGACTTAAGAGATGTATCACATTGGAATATACTCGTATTTGGTAATGTTCGCATTGAAATCATAAAAAAAGAAAGTGAACATTTTCAAAATAGAGAAGGGTCGTTTGTTACTGTATCTAGACACGGGTTAGACATAAAAGGTGATATTCGCCATCTTTCTAAAGAATGGTTTTATAAAATGATGAATAATGGATTCTCCTGTAAATAATAACTTGCGTCCTGTATTGCTTCTGTTGTCGTGTATTTGCTGTCACTAATAATAATAATAGAAAATCAACATTTACTACTGGATATCAGAAGCGGTGGAAACTAAATCCCAAAGTGGCCGAGCATGAAACTTCAAATGAACATCTGGAGAATTTTGAAAAGTGGAAAACTTTGGAAATGAGGTTAAAAATTCATAAAACGATACGAGACGCAGCCTTGCAATTAATATACAATAAAAAACCGAAGTGGAAACATCTTTTATCAAGATTATTGGATATAACTTTGTTTTTATCTAAACAAAACCCAGCATTTCATGGACATGATGAAGGACAAAGTTCTTCAAATAAAGGCAATTTCTTAGAACTAACCAAACTATTGTCAAAGTATGATGTAGTGTTAAAAGAACACATTTGGAATTTGGAGCATGGTAAATCACCAAAAGTATCATATTTGTCACCAGATATACAAAATGAGTTCATAAATGTTTTAGCGATCCACGTAAAGTTTAAGCTTGTCAACGAAATTAAATCGGTTAAATATTTTGGAATTATGTTTGATAGCACACCTGACATTTCACATATTGATCAAATGTCAGAAGTGATTCGTTATGTGAAAATTGACGGTAGTAAAGTGGAAATCAAGGAAGTATTCCTTGGATTTTTTCCTTTACGTGGAAAAAAGCCGCTGATTTAAGCGATGAAATTCTTACACTGAAAAAAAAATTGAAGTAATGATAACCTCATCTCGAAGATAGCAGTTTATTATTCATGCAAAGAAAAGATATTTACAAACAATTTCACCGTGATTGGGACAACTACTCAGTACTCAGTAACATTTTCCTGATAACAGAATGAGGTGTAATTAAAATATAAAGTGCTATCCAATATAACAGTAGTTGAATAAAGTTAATAACTATTTCCATGAAAACATATTTCTTTGGCCTTATATCATGAATTTTTCATTTTAAAATTTAAGTATTTGAGATTAATTGAACTATATTTTATTTCCACATAAATATTTCATCTGATTGTCTCAACTGCATCGGCTTATCATTGTACGGTTGTTGAATCAATCTCGTATTTCGATTCGCCATATCTGCCCGCACGGTGAGGTTGAGACAACTGCATTTCGATTGGAAATAGGACATGTTTTTTTCAGTGTAAAAATCTTGAAAATGATGGTATAGATGTTATGAATTGTCGCTCCCAAAGGTTATGATAATGCAGCTGTTATGAGTAGTATACATGGAGAAGTGCAAGCTATTATTAAAGCAAAAAATAACAAAGCAATTTTTGTGGGCTGCAAAGATCATTCAATTAATTTATACGGCCAACACTCGTCAGTGGAAGCCATTTTTACATGTTTTCCTGCTTCGACTAGCCGCTGGGAAGTACTTGCTAAACACAACAAAGCAACTGTTAAAATACTCTTAACAGCGCATTGGAGTGCTCATTATGCTGTAGTAAAAGTATTGGCCGAAAACTTTGATGGGATTGTGGCTGAAATTGAGAAGTTAAGTGATCAACAAGAAAATGTAGACACTAGAGGCGCTGCACAGAACCTTAACAATGCAGCATGTGATTTTTCGTTTCTTTGCTTTCTTTTGTTTTGGAATGATATTCTAAGAAAAATAATATCTGTGCTCAGATTGGATTGCAAAGCACGGGCTTGAATATTGATCAATTAGCTACAAAAATAGAGTCAATTCATAACGAAGTCTCATTGTAGAAGAGGCAATAGATCTTGCTGCGAAAAAATCGGAGGACTATGACATTCCAATGGAAAGCCGAATTCGTCATAAAAACGCAAAAAACGAACGGGTGGTGAGTTTGCACCTGATGTTGGACTGACCCTGAGAGCTCAACTTAAAAAGGACATGTTGGAATGTCTTGACCGATTCATTGTTGAACTCCGAACTAGACTGTTCTAGACTCCGAACTCAGTTCAAGATTTAGCTTCATTGTTCGAGGTTGTGCAGACAAACACTTAGCTTTTGGCGAACAGTGAAGAGTTAAAATTATCGGTATCGGTATTGGCAACAGAACTCCTCATAGAGATACAAAGGGTGAGGAGGGATTTAAAAGCGGCCAAAGTTACAGTTTCTAACTGGGTGTACCTAGACTTTTTGAAATTCATCGTAGAATGGGATTTTTTAGAATTTCTTCCGAATCTTACGGTCGCACTAAAGTTATTTATGACTATTTGCGTATTAGTGGCTTCGTGTGAGAGGAGTTTCAGCAAATTAAAATTAGTTAAAAATTACTTGCGGGCTTATAATAATAATGCTCATTTGTATTAATTAAAAAAAATTATAAATTACGTTTATCGGCTTTTTATTATTATTAACAGTTTTTATTTTTGGGGTGACACCACAATATCCGCCCCGGGTGCCACCCATGCTAGCTACGCCACTGAGTCTATCGAATTCACTTTTAAAGAGTCTGTCAAACCGGGTTTTAACATGCGAACTGTGAAATTCTGTATTAACCAATCAGAGAAGAGAATTTTATATTCACCACAAAATTCTTATTTTTGATTGGTTAATAGCACCATCCACAGTCCACAATTCGCTTGTTAAAACTCTGTTTCATTCTGCAAAGATACCTTTTTATTCTGTTCTAGATTGATGTTTTATAAGACGTATTTTTAATCCAAGGATTTTTAATCATAGTTGAATTTTATAAATTGCAACTTAACCAAGTTGATGTTGTTTTTGCATGGGGTTTTTCTCAAAATGTATCGTTGTATCCAACCGATCACCACAACTAATATTTACTGTGACTCCTCTTATGTCAAATCGTTTTTTTGTTTGTTTGTTTTCCTTTATTTGTCTCAGAGAGAAACAGTTATGTCTTCCCATAGATGTGTGTAAATTTTTCATTTGATTCAAAATTGTACAATTATTGCGAGTCTCTTTTAAATCTATAAGGAAAAACCTACCACAAAAAATAATAGTTTCTCCCTCCCTGCGACTGTATAAAGAAAAATAAACACAGATTGACGTTTTGGATTTTATTATAACCAAATTTTGCTATTTTATGAATTAAAAATTAATTTGTCCATATAGCGAAAAGAGTTTTTCAGCAAGTTTTCATAACATACTTTGAAAATATTTACATATTAAAGTTATTTAAGCTATGCTTGTTCATGTCGTTAGAAAATATTCCTTGTCCATTATAAAATATTCACTATTATAAAATCACTGAATATGATTATCGATATCGTAATTATTTTGATATGATATCGTAATTATTTTCATTCATTTTATAAAAATTAGCACAGCTAAAAAGAATACATTTTACTTTTTGTTTCGTTTTAAATTATTTAATTGTTTTTAATTTATAATTTTATTAACCATGTTTGTTGTTGAAAATAAAGAGAAATGCAAATGGCGAAAAGAGAAATTGAATATGACATATCAGTTATCACGATTTGTTATGTCTCTTTTCATACAATTTAAAATTAGTTATGTTCTCTCTATATTTATATATATTCTAAGGTTGTATGACTTGTATCTCAAATGTATAGTTTTTAATGGTAATTTGAATCGGGTGTTCACTGACGTTGAGCAACACATGATGTAGTTTGTCATGAAATTAATGCTGTTAGCGTATTTTGTATACAAAAACATCATTAAAATATTGTGGTTGTTGTTGTAGCTAATAAAGACTTATTGAATTTCTAAATTAGGTGGAAAGAAATTTTGAATTGGATCTACGGGTGTTCTAACCTCATAGACGACAATCGTAGCTTTTTACAGTTAAAATGAGTTATAATATACTACTGTTAATAGGAGTGATATGTCACTAGCAAAGATGGACACATTTTAATTAATCGACTGTAGCTCTTTATTCTAGCTAGCTGGCATTCCTTTGTAATCCTATACGCCATTTATTACATCTTATCATGAAATATTGGCCTATGTCATATTTCATTATATGATTAAAGTTAATGTTTAGTAATAGAATTTTTAACAAAAATGAAAAAACTAAAATTCAAATTTTGCATCAACTTCATAGCGCATGTTGTTCGTTGTAGGAAAAATATTTTAATTAAAGGGTATTTATGTGTTGTTGCGACACATATTGTCCGCGTTCGATTTGACCGAAGTAACTGAATTATCTTAAAAATTTATGCAATTGGTGTTGTTTTTTTCAGTAAATTGAGTTATTACAGTTAAATCGAACGACCGATTGTAATCAATTTTAGACAACATCTTTTTTTTATTAAAAAAAGTGACAAAATCCTAACCAATATTAACTTAAGTGATGTGGTGATTTGCATGAATTTGGATGTTCTAAACTGCTAAAACATGGTACATGATTTGTTCCATGGAAGCTTTTTGCTGTGATTTGAAAATCCTAAGAAATGTGGTAGATGAGACTTTAAATGTTTTAAAAACGCTCTGTTAAACCATTTTCGCTTATCATTGTTGTTCCCCGCATAGATGACGAATTAAACAGGAAACAGAATTGTTTTCTTTTCTTTGTAAATTTATCTCTAAATAATGATTGACAGGTATAGCGATAAAGCATGAAATTTATAAAAGCTTTCACCTATATTTAACTTCTTCGATTTTGCAATTAAGTGAAAGAAAAAGAGAAGCAAATAACTTACTTATACTAAGTTTACACCAGTATCTAATAGGTACATACTATACTTATTAGGTCGACTATGGTCGATGTTAACAGTTATTAAAAAAGTACGTACCAAATATTTGGTAGGATGATTTGCTACGTATCAAATTAGGTACGTAGCAAATAGGTATTATTCAGAGGCGTAGCTAGGGGGGGGGGCGAGGGGGGGCGAGGGGGTTTTTTTACGGTCGGGTGTCACCCGTTTTGGGGTGACACCCGACCGTAAAAAAACTTAAACAAACAATCACAATGGTTTTCAACGTTTCAATCGTTTTCAACGATAAATCACTTAGAACCCATTTTAGCCAGGTTATCCATTTAATTTTGATTTATATATTGTGATAACTTATAATGTGTCCTAAAAATGTGTCCTATTGGTTCAAAAAGGATCTATTCTACTTTTTAAAATTTTTAAGTTATTACGTAAAATAAAATTTCCACAATATGTGTGTATTTCTTTTTTTTTTAATCGAATCAACATGTTGAGCATTGAATACCATCACCACAATTACTCAATAGCTTTGAATATTCCTATAGATACCACATCAACCGTTTTCTTTTACGGTACATTATTTAGTATGCAAGAATGATTCTTTAACGACCAGGTCTGAAAACACATATGCTGAATAATGTATAGGAAAAGTGGTCTCCGTCGATAATGTGGCACCCTGTGTCGATAGGGTGGCATCCTTGAGTTCTGTTCTATTCCAAAATTATGTCTCTATTCCAAAATTATTTCTAAAATATCAGCTTAAACTTACTACCTAATATGTTTTACATTTCAAACAAATTAATTGCAAACACCTAAGGAAACCAATAAACAATCAAATCACCGTGTTTATAAATAATTTTAAATTAAATTTTTTTTCCTGTATCTTGAAACTCGTAAATTTGAATGGATCGTTTTCGAATGGACACATAAATAATTACTGTGGAATAAAATGGTAGTTATGCAATTACTATAGTTTTGCAAATTTTTATAGGTAGATACATACTCATCCTGTTTGTTTTCAGTTTTATAATATTAATGATAAAATTTAATAAGACAAAAATATTTATTAACATTGCAATATTGTAATAAAGAAATCATTTGTCAAATACATAAGTGTATTGCTTTGGCAAAATAAAAAAAATTGAATTTATGTTAATCAAATCCATTTTTTAATTGTGATACATAAGAAGATATGGGACTAATTGGACAAAATCTGGGATTAATTTCCATTTAGTCATGGGTAACATTTTGAACATTTTATATAGAAGGTTTTATAAGATATATTTCGTTTACGTTTTTGACTATATTATACTATAAGAAGAGTATATTAGTAGAAAAAAACGAAATTTCTAAACGAATTTTAGGTTTTTGGGCATATTATCATTATTGAGGATGAAGACAGACTTTAGATTTTTTCAATTCGTTTTAATTGTAAGTTAAAATTACATAATGCCGATTTTCACGAACTTTACATTTATGTATTTTAATTTTATTGAAAAACGGTTCGCAATTTTTAGAATAACCCAATTAAAAAGCGGAAAACTTTGGAAACGAGGTTCATAAAACGATAGGAGACGCAGTCTTGCTATTAATATATAATGAAAAACAGAAGTGGAAACATTTTTTATCCAGATTATTGCATATAGCTTTGTTTTTATCTAAAGAAAACCTAGCATTTCGTGGATATGATGAAGGAAAAAGCCTTTAAATAAAGACAATTTCTTAGAACTAATCAAACTACTGTTAAAGTATGATGTAGTATTAAAAGAACACATCTTGAATTAAATATTAAAAAAAATTTAAATATTTTGGAATTATGTTTGATAGCACACCTGACATTTCACATATTGATCAAATGTCAGAAGTAATTCGTTATGTGAAAATTGATGATAGAAAAGTGAAAATCAAAGAAGTATTCCTTGGGCTTTTTCCTTTACATGGAAAAAAAAGCCGCTGATTTAAGCGTTGAAATTCTTAAAAATCTTGAAAATGACGGTTTAGATGTTATGAATTGTCGTTCCCAAGGTTATGATAATGCAGCTGTTATGAGTGGTATACATGGAGGAGTGCAAGCTATTATTAAAGCAAAAAACAACAAAGTAATATTTGTTGGTGTATAGATCATTCAATTAATTTATGTGACCGATACTCATTTGCACAAAATGAAGCTTTTGTAACATTTTTCGGAACATTGGAATTTTTACATTTTTCTGCTTCGACTAGCTGCTGGGAAGTGCTTGTTAAACACAGCAAAGCAACTTTTAAAGACTCTCAACAATGCATTGGGATGCTCATTATGCTTCAGTTAAAGTATTGGATGAAAATTTTAATGGGATTGTGGCTGCAATTGAGAAATTAAGTGATCAACAAGAAAATGTAGACACTAGAGGCGCTGCACAGAACCTTGTGCGTGGTGATTGTGTATGATTTTACATTTCTTTCCTATCTTTTGTTTTGGAATGATGTTTTAAGGCAAATAAATTGTGCTTGGATATTAATCAATTAGTTATAAAAATACAGTCACTTCGTCTTTATATTGAAACCTAGTCATATTGTAGAAGAGGCAATAGATTTTGCTGTGAAAAAATCGGAGTACTACGACGATTCAATGTTGAACTCTGAAAAGATTAAAGTCAGTCCAAGATGTAGCTTCATTGTTCGAGGTTGTGGTGACAAACACTGGGCTTTTGACGTTGGAGTTATCTGAATCAAAATTTACCGGTTTTTATGTTGAGGTATCCGAAACAGAACTCGTCATAGAGATACTAAGGTTGAGAAGGCATTTAAAAGCGGCAATGTAACAGTTTCTAACTAGGTGTGCCTATGGACATTTTGAAACTGATCGTGGAATGGGATTTTACAACATTTCTTCCGAATCTTATGGTCGCGCACTAAAGTTAATTATAACTTTTTGCGTATCAGTGGCTTCGAGTGAGAGGAGTTTCAGCAAATTAAAATTAATTAAAAATTACATGCTGGCAACAATGACCCAAACAAGGCTTAACAATCTTGGCATATTAACAATAGAACATGAGGCAACACAAAATGTAAATTTTGAAGATGCGATTTCTAAGTTTGCAGCTGTTTAAGCCTGAAAGAAGAGATTTAAATAAGGTGACTAGACATCCCGCTTTTGGCGGGACAGTCCCGATTTTTAACAATTTGTCCCGCGTCCCGCTTCATTTTAAAAATGTCCCGATTTAAAAAAAAAACACAATTTCGTTAGTTAATGAAAAAAGAATTTCGTTACTCAAAATTAAATTTAGGCAATTTATTTATGCTAAATAAAACATTTTCTTTAGTTTAAATATATATAAATAAATTCGAATTATATTACAATCAATATTGTAGTAAACACTAAACATAAATGAGTTCCACTTTGTTGTCTTCTATTGAAATTGTAATTAAGATTATATAATATAAACTTATTCATACATTTTAATTATTTATATAAAATTTAAAAAATAAAATAATCCGTCAAAGTTTAGTTGTTTTAACTTAAGTTCTACGTTCATACGTAAAGTTTTTAATTTTATTGATTTGTAAATTTTTTTATTTTTGATCTACGGGAGTGACAAGCCCAGCGTACTCCAGTATAAGATAACAAATCATTAGTTCAAGATAACAAATCTTCCTCGACCGAATTTTTCGAGCAGAAACTCTACTTGAGACATTAAAAGCCATTTAATGTGTGAAAAATAATTTAACAAATTCTTGTGGAATATTTCATGACCTTTTCAACAACAATAGTAACCTCCTAAAAAAATTTACGCAAAAAAGAAATATTCCGAAGAATGAAATAATACTATACATAATTTTTTTATTTATTATATTTGTACGTTGCACTTTTCTTGTATTTGAAAAAAATATATTACAATATTGGAGATTTTTTGAGATCAATTTAACTCAAGTAAGTAAAGAAGTAATAAAAATGTTTTCAATTCAAAGGTATGGTTGGAAGTTTTTCAGAAAAAAACTCCACTTCGCATTTTTCGTGTTTCGGATGAATCTTCGAACCTTCCTCCTCAGTGCCTGGTTCGAATCTTAGGCTGACACGCTATCGATTACGCCGTTGAGGTGTTATTTAATTTACTTAAGTTGAATTTTAAGTTGACTCCATATTATGGAAATGTTTTACAAATTACAATATAATTTTTTCGTTCTATGAAAATTTTTGTTGCTTTATATTGCCCCCCCCCCCCCCCCCCCCCCCCCCCCACATTTATGGCTTTTTATTAATTTTGAAAGTTTTCATTCTTGGGGTGACACCACAATATCCGCCCCGGGTGCCACCCATGCTAGCTACGCCACTGGTATTATTTATACGGTGTGAACATTAAAATTAGGTATGACATTTAAAATAAAAATAAATCAACTTATTTTATAAACATGTATTTATGTTTGATGTGATTTTTTTGCTGAAATTAAAAGTAAAATAAATTTTAGCATTAATATAATAAAAGTTTTCAGTTTTTTATTAAAAATATATATGGAAATTATTTTTTCCTAACCAAAAAATTAACAATGAAAAGGACGCGCTAAAAATTAATATGTCATTCCTAATTAATAAGAGTTTACATCACCGTATCAAATTTAAAAAGTATGATGGTAAAAATGGCTAGCAAATTTGATACGTAGCAAATTAGATACTGGTGTAAACTTAGTATTATTTTCATTTTCGCGTGATGTTTATGCTCGATAAGATTGGCATATCTTATGTTATCGAAGTTCGACAAAACGAAGAAGTTCGACTCTATAAATATTGGCAATACTTTAAAAATTTCATAGCGTTGAAAAAACAGTTGAATTAGACAAACAAACAATACTTGTTTTTTTATTGAAATAAAGGATATTTTTAAGACCAAACTTAACAATGTCAAGTAAACTGTTTTTTTTTATATTCATTAATTTTATTTTAAGTGATGGTGTTTATAGCCAAAGAATTTGTTCTGAAATTTCAAAACAAAAATGTCCAAGTGTACCAGACGGAGAGCCAGAACCAGTTTTAACTTTGTTACCAATTGCAAATGATTGTAATAAATTTATTAAATGTGAACGTGGATATCAGCACATCAAGTAAGATTTTTTAAAAAAATTTGCAACTTTATGAGCCTAACTTCTTGAAGTTAAAGGGGATTAAGCTAATTGTGTTTTACAAACGTTTTGTTTGAATGAAAAATTTTACAAAAATGTTAAAAAAAAGTGTCTTTGATTCAAAAAGTTTTAAATTATTAAAAACTGGTATGGTTGTACCATACCCTGCAGCAAAACCGTCAATATTCAAAGTCTGGATGGTCATTTTGTAGTGTTTTATCACTTTTTGCGTTAAAAAAAGCGATAAAAAGAAATTGTCTTGACTTGATTCGTTTAAATTTTGGATGAATAAAATTCATTTAGATGTCACTTCGTTGATTGATTTAAAAGAAATAACCGACAATATATTTTGTCTTGCTGTCGCTTATTTAAAAAATATTATGCATAAACGTATTGTTTATGTTAATTGACAAATAGACAAAATTGCATTTTATAGATAGAAATATACTTTTTAAATGTATTACATTTAGTCAAAGTTTTTTTCAAATTAAATTTAAATTTTAAAAATTAATCCATTAAATAAATTGAAAGTTTTATTTTTTATTAAATTGAAAACCAAAAAAATTATGATAATTTTTTGATTTTTCTGCTTGTAGCTTCTCATAAAAATATTCACTTTTACTCAAAAGTGGTGTTTTTTTATATTATACCTATTTGTAATTGAAATTTGTCACCAAAGAAATTATATTGTTATATTTTTGAATATTTAAATAAACATTCATATGAATAATTTTAACTGTCACTTAATTTCTCCTTTCTCCTCATTTTATTTACAACGAATTCATTGTGAGTAAAAGAAAACACTATATATTTTGTCTATCTTTCTTTTGTGTAAAAGATATTATTTATGTTAATTTTGACATATGTCTTTTTTTTAATTGAACAGCAACTGACAATTGATATTATTTTGCTTATAAAAATTGAATTCAATTACAAATAAATATTAACCAAGGCCTATTTTAGTTTATTTTAACTGAAATATGTTTAATGCACAGTATTTAAATTTTGATTCCTTTATCAGTCTTTATAATTAAGTAATTCTTAATGAATGAAAACAAAATTTGTTTATTATAATTGTTAATTCAATTAGATGAAAATTTTAAGGCAAAAAAAAACTTTTTGTATGGATTTTTCTAAGAATATGCTTTGCTGAGCAAAATTTGCTCGTCGCTTGACTTGCTGCTGGTTGCTTGTTTTAAGAAGATCTTCGTTTTGAATAACAATTGATATATGGTTTGAGGTCCATTCTTTAAGGTTTTAACCTGTTGAGATACGTAATTGATGTTCTTTATTGAAGCTTTAAATATTCACATACTTTATCTACAATAATTCTCTCTTTGTTGGTCTACATACCTTTGTAACGGCTTTTCTCGCCATTTTATGGTTCTCCTTCGTAGATCTCGTGTTTCATTCTTGTAGATATTTCAGAAAGCAATTTATTTTGTTTTGGGTAGCCTCAATCCATGCTTGATCTGGCCAGAGCGTCTGTAAGCTCAAAGCAGCATGTTTGAGTAAACACCAGAACCTTTTGAGCACTCCATGGATAGCGTCTGACGTCTCTTATGGCAATATGGTTTTGATATCCCTCTTTAACTCGCTAAATATTTGAATAGGCATTAGGGAGTTAAAGAAAGATATCAAAATCATATTTCCATATTTGCGATTGATAGTGGTAGCTTATATTGTTATACATAATGGGAAATAGTCATATAAAAAAAATAAAATAAAAATATAATTTTTTACCATTTTATAATTTTATATTGTTCTTCATATTGTGCATATTCGACAGTGAAAAAATGGTCTAATAACGAGCACGGGTTTGGGAGTTTCAAATGCCCAGTCTACCAGGAAGCGCTGTGTAGAAACTGCAAATGAAAATTGTCCAAATAAACCTAAACCATTTTGAAGCCGTGCAGTTTAAGTTAAAACACTAACGGAGGAGGGCCATCGTTGCTGAAGGCTTTTGCGAGTCTTCATGTCACTTTCATAGACACGGTTAGTGTTCAACTTTTCGTAGGGGAAATATGAGCTCTAGAATTGATCTCACGTTCATGAGTGCATGTCTTGCAAACAAACGATATAGAACGTGAAGGCTACACACAGTGATCATCAAGCTAACGTGTATGAGCTATTATATTTGATCGAAACCCTTTGATCTCAAACAGACAGAAGAGGAAGCAAATTGGTTGGAAAGCCAATTTGCTCGATGAGAGCATTTTCCTGCATATGTTAATGGAAACCTGCCTAGCAGGAACAGTCGAAATGAAAATGACCCAGCTCATGGGTTACATTACTAAGGCTTGTGATGTAGCAATGCTAAAAAGGATAGCTGTAAAAGAACGAAAGCCCGTGTTATGGTCGAACATGGAGATTGCGGAGCAGAGAGCCTCAGAGCACAGAGAAAATATCATACGAGAAAGATGTCATGAGATCCAACTCATCGGAATTGAAACGTGTCACCAATTTAAGTAAGCAAAAGTGCTTCCGCGGACCGCGACGCATGCAAGGACGTAATCCCTAGAGTAGATGTTATAAAAGGGTAATGGAAAAGCTTGGAGGTAGACATCCTCTTATATCCACATGTCCGGTTATGCTAACTAATATAATAGAAGAGCTGTTTCCACAATACCTTTACTGTGAGCTGAAACAAGCAGGACATACAGAGGAAGGTATTCAACCAGTGACTTAGGCAGAAGTCCTAAAAGCACGTTCAGTTAGGAAATGGCAAAACGCCAGGTCAAAATTGCGTGAAGGACATAGCGCCGAAAACGGAAATCCGATCATCCACACACATGTTCAGCGAGCTTTATACGGGGTGTCTTAAGGAAGGAGTTTCGCGGTAAAATGGAAGGAACAAAAGCTGTTTTTGCAACTGAAAGGGAACAACCCACTTGGAGAGTCATTTTCATACCTGCTTGCTTCACTGAAAAAAATAATAATAAACTAAAGCTAGTTTAATTGGTTTTAGTTATAATAACCCCGTTTTGGGTTGATTTGTTACAAATTTACTATGTTTAACTTAAACTGAGCAAGTTTTATAATACAAAACTAGCTAAGTTAATTATTATTTCGATTTTAATAAGAGAAATATGAATTGGGATGTAGATTTTAACTGAAACTGTGTTACTTTAAGTAGGTATTAGAACCAATTCCCTATAAATTGCTGTATAGTACCTGTAGATGATCTTTAGAAGATTGAAACCGGTAGTACGGAAAATAAAAAATAAAAAGTTTTAAAATTTAATTCTAAGTTTTAGTTTTTTTATTAAAGTGAAGAATACTTATTGGTGAAACATACAAGTTCAACAAATACTTTGTAATATATGTAAAATGTTTCATAAATTATTGTTTTCCATAAAGTTAACTTGCACTGAAAAATTAACATATGCGAACGGTTATCATTACTTAAACAATTAGTCCAGTCATTCAACGGAAAATAAGGCGAAACTGTATAATTCTTACAAACAGCACCGATTTGCACAAAAAGTTGGATTAAAGTGCTACTTACCCTCTACTTCGTGCATTTACCCTGTAGGTGGTGTTCGCGAGGGAACATTTCAACTGGTCTTTGACTGGACTAAATATAAAAAAGAACTGTATAATTTTAACTATGCATAGTAAAATCTACTTATACACCAAAGTTGATATTACCAAGCATCCAGTTTAATTTCAGCCAATTTTTCTTCATGTTTTGTTTTATGATCATAATACAGTTAGGTTTTCAGAATATTGCTCTGCAGAATTGTATAAAATCAGAAGTTCTTTCGTTAAAAAATCATTTTAAAGTGGATTTTATTGTTATAATAATAATCAAAGTGTTTTTAAGTGAATGTTTTTATAAGTGCTATTATAGTAAACAATTTATTGTTACAGTGACTAAGGTGCCGAAGTTTAAAAAATTAAAAATATTTTGTTAGTGCTCTTTTATATAAAAGA
>OY856188.1:223867429-223924929 GCA_963693315.1 Diogma glabrata | reverse complement strand
ATATTTTGAACAAAGCCAATACTATGGTTACGCCTTTCTAAAGCCTATAAAATTTTTTATTATTAATAAATTATTTTACTTAAGTGTCGCCCAATGTTCCTCAACTGATATAAGTATGGAAAAATGCGCATTGCTAAAAACTAAACTAATGCATATGCAAACTCCTTGGTATGAAGTAATTAATATATGGAAAGAGACGGCATGCAAAAGAATCGAAGAAATTCTTACGAGTAGAGATTCAAATATGACTACCATTTTCGAAGAATTGCCATTATTTAAATATTTTCAAGCTCCAGAGCTGGTAAATTACAACATTTTCAAGAATCACAATTGATTTGAGATTTTTCTGATGAAACCAATTGTGGATATTTTTTATTGCAGATAACCTACGATTTCTTAAAGAGATATCCGGCACATTGTAGTATATATGAGAAGTGGGAGTAGTTCCTTAAAGTTGAAAAACATTTCAAACTAAATTTAAAAGAGCCTAGAAATAAAGCCTTATTTGAAAGAGTCCAAAAGTCAAAACTGGAACTAACAATAGGTAACATATTTTGTAACCTTAATTTTTATTTGTTTTAATTTATCATAATATTAACCACTCACTTAATATTTGCTTTTGAAATTTAGATACATACAATTTACAAATGATATATCTCCTACCAGTTATTATGCCTCCAACCCTTCAAAAAGTGAATCAAAAAGTGATCTACAAAAAGCCTACTATTTCTGATTCGCAGACTAATTTTATAATTAAGGCAGAAGATAGTTCTGATTTAACAAAAAAATTGGACTTGATACGTAAAGACAGCAAATTGAAAAAGCAAAAAGTGCAACCACTACTAGGTGTCATTGGAGATGATTTAGACTTCCACCAATTTTTCGTAATTTTGGACAATCATAAATTTAAGTTTGGAAGTTTTTTAGAGGCTCTCGATATATGCTTCAAAATCTTCCACATTTTCGATCTGGAATACCCCAAAGCTGCTTATAATCCGTGGATGTTCATCCAAATGTTTTTTTTATAATATTACAACAAAATATGATGATCATATTCCAGCAGTACTGACTTTATGCCACGATCTAAAAGAGTCAGCGTAATATTATTTATAACGTAATTATTAAACAGTAATAATTTAATACTCAATATTTCAATATAATTTTAAAGTTTTATTATAATCTATATAATGTACATATTTTTTAAATATAAATTTGTAATAAATGAATTAAGTAACAAATAGTTTTTGGTTTTTTTATTTCAAAAGTTCACAAAACACACAATTTTTTTTTTTAAATTGACAAAAAGGATTGGTTGTTGTGTATTTTAATGGTTTACTATCACGAGCAGTTCTCCTATTATAGATAGGGGTAGTTTTAAAAATTACGGCTTTCATATATGTTCAATTTAATGTATTTCAAGAACTAATTGAAATTTGTATTTTGTTTTAAAGGTAAAAGTGAGTCCTTTCCAAAAAAAAAATTAAAAGTTACAATTTTTTATAATTTATTATTACAACATAATAAGGGATGTTGATATATTCTTTTATTGTTATTTGTTCATACAAAATTGAGTCAACTGAAGTTATATCATTGTTTTTCTACATAATTTTTAAAATTGATCAAAATTCAACATTTTGGTATTATGTAGAAAAATAATGAAGTTTTATAATTGTGGAGAAAAAAAACCAGGTATATCAAACCGTCGAACTCTTATTATTTTATGATTTTTTTATAAAAATTACCAAAATTTGTTATTTTGACCTCAGAAAAACCCCACATTTACTTTTAAGACAAATAAACATTTTTAAAATCCTTCAAGTAGTTCATTAAATACATAAATTTGAACATACATGAAATCCGTAGTTTTAAAAATATCCCTAGTATGTATATATAAAACCTATAAAGGAAAAACAGCTCGCGGTAAAAAAATTGTTAGTCTAAGAAATGTGTTTTTTTTCTTCCACTGTAAAAAACTTTAAGCAAATCAAAGAATGTGTGGCAAAACGATGTAACGAATTGTCTGATTTTGACCAATGTCGCAATGTTTACTTAACAAAAGGCTTGAAACCACATACAACAGAAACAGAAACAGAATTTTATACAAATTTTACAGAAACAGAATTTTTTCCTGTCAAATTTGTATGAAATTCTGTTTCTGTTTCTGTTGTATGTGAATTCCCGGCTTAAGAGGTAGTTTAACATATGGTTGAATTCAACTATTACGCAAAGTTGAAGAATGGTTAGTTTAAACAGGCAACTTCGTTAAAAATGTGAATAGTTGTTTCATAATTTTCAAAAGTTACCTTAACTTAGCAATTCTTTTGAAATTTTGTTAAATTTACATACATGCTTCGTTATGTGAACGTTAGAAACGTAGTTTAATACAAACTAACGTTTTTTTACTATATAGGTGAAAATAACTAAAAAATTGGTTTAATTTAAATGATTAGCAAAGGTCAATACAACATGCAGGCAATAGTTGATGCCATTAGTTAAAATGGACTAGATGCAAGGTTAAAATCTACATAGCAAAAGTAACGTTTAAATTAACTCTAGCAAAATTATTAATATTAAACTTGCGCTTAGCTGGTTGAAAAACAACCGATTTGCTTGGTTTATTTTAAGTATAGTTTTTGGTGACAATTACCTATATTTTTTTTTCAGTGTTGATACGTCAGGAAAGATCTTGGAGAGAATTATATGTGACCGGTTACAAGATTGACGCAACCAAGGTCGTGATGGATACTGCAGAAAAGGCATTATCCGGCACAAATTGGCTGCTAGAAAACAAAATATAATGGCCGTGGTAACGCTGGACGTGAGAAATGCTTTTAACACAGCTAATTGGAAATGTATTTTTGATGCGCTAACCCAGAAGGAGGTACCAACGTTCTTGCTAAAAATAACTACCAGTCACTTCAGCCAGATAATACTTAAGTATAACATGGACGGTGCCAGTAAAATGCACCCAGTAACTGGTGGTGTCCCACAAGGTTCAGTACGTCCCACATTGTGTCCCACAAAGGTAGTCTCAGCCTCTGTCTTCAGCATTTGCCCTACTTTGGTTTTTGTCCTTGTGTTAGGTTAGTCTTTGTTTTTGTCTTTGTCTTCGTTTTTGTCTCTGTCTTTGTCTTTGTTTTAGTCCTTTCCCATATTCTTGTTTTTTTTCCTTTGTTTTGGTCTTCGCCCTGGGCAAAAGAATTAAGAAATAAAAAATTGAATTAAAAAACACAGAGAGCCGTGATATCTTGGTAGTTCTACACACGAAGAAAGAAATGGAGCTAATTACGGCACGACATGTTTTTTGCGTATAAGTTCTGGCAACTAGTTTTAGTTAAAGTTGATGACGTTCTTTCAACTTTTCTGAATGTGGCCAGTCAAAAAAAAAAAAATAAAAAACAAAAAAATACAAGAATCAAAATTACAAAATATCCTTCTTACTCCTAAATTAATTCAAAATTATCTCAATATTATCTCAAAACACGAAATAAACATTTATCTAAGTCTACCTGCTTTTAAATCTTCCAGGAGACTGAGAATTTATCAGTATTTCGCTTAAAAATGACAAAATTACGCCAAAAAAAAAAAAAATAAACGGATTCTATACCAAGGCAATTCACGACATATAAAACTACAAAATTATCTGTAATTAAAATACTGTAATAAACTTCGTCCAGAATGGGTTAATTTAATTTACTTTACTAATAAATAACCAATACATTCTGCATTCATGAATTAAAAAAAGGAGTTACCTAATACATTTTGCATAAATTGAATTTGAGTTTGCTAATACAAATGTTTACATTTATGCAAGTATGAATGAAGATGGGTGTGGCCTATTCAAGATGTACATACTACGTAATATTGATTTCTAGAAAACTACAGTGAGTTACCAGACGTTTTTGCTTAGTTGTTTTTGAATATAAATAAGCGAACAAAATATCAGATAGTCAGTTTAATTTTGCCATTAAAAGTGTTAATAAATATTCGCAAGTATAAGGAATAATCGGTGGTACTTGAGCCTGGGTACTAATAGTAAAAGAATTTGAACTTAGTGGAATAGTAAATACAGATTTTACGATTCCGAATATTATTGATTCAAATTGTGGAAAAGCGGTGAAGTTTATCGTGCATAAGTTGGAGACCCTGGAATTTATTGTAATTAAAATCGGAAGTTGCTGTAACTGGTTGATAAATAAAGTTTGAGATTTTATTAACTAAAGATCTGTCTTTTTACTGTCGTATTTGCTCAATAATTGAAAAGAACCAACGAATAGTCGTTACAATACTTTTTACGAACATACTTGCCAGGGGACTGATAATTTGACTGGGCAAAACACGATCTTATTAGTAATGATGACTGTTTTGATTGATGAAACCTCGGACTAAGTAAAACACTTGCAATATTATATTTATTGAACTTTAATTAATTCCTGTGACTAGCGATAACTTGATAGAAATATGAATTTCCAATATTTTCAATGTGTTTTAATTGGGCAGGAGAATAATAACAAATTGGTGGGACAAACTTTAATAGGATATATCTTATATGAAATATAGAGTAATGTTATGATTATTTACACATTATTAAAGCATCATTATTCAAAACTATTACTGCAGTGTAAATTTGTCTCTACACACTTAGAATCATTGATTATTTAGTTTACCAGCTTTGACTTTCAAGGTGGGACACGCCAGGGGACTGAGAATTTGACGTTTTGAATAATTTTTTTTCTAAGAAATATAATTGAAACGGGTTTGTTTTGGGTGACCAGCTAGACATAGTTAAGGTTTACAAATTTCATTTGAAAAAAATTTTTTTTTTTCATATTAATAAACGAAATAAGCAGAGCCGTCCAAAATTCCTATGTTTGTAGAACTACCCATCTACATAAATTAAGAGCTGCTTATGCTGAGCCTGTCCCACGACGTTATACTTAATTGTAGTTCCGTTTAAGTTTCAAGTGACAAGGTGTGGATATGTAGATCTCAAACGTGATTTTTTTCAACAGAGTTTCTCATCTCTGGAATGCATTACTTGCATGGGTATACAACACTTAATATGCAATTCTTTATATGCAACACTTAATTTTCATTGACAACATACTCATTCCTACGGTTAAAAATCCGGCATTGTTGGGGGGTAATATTGGACCCATTGAACTTAAATTCAATGCTCATGCTCAACAGATGATTTCGAAACCGACAACAGGAACACATGGAAAGCACTAATCGGTGGTTCATTGGGCAAAGGTAAAAACACAATAATTGCAACATGTAAAGCGATAGAAAAACCCATTTCAAATTATGCTGCACCTATATGAACTGAGCACCCCAAGTCAGCTACTCCCACTGGAATAAGTTACAAATATCAGAAAACCCTGTCTTGGAAACTACAACTGAAGGTCACTCGGTGGCTCACCGAGATCACCTGCACGATCAATGTAACATATTACCGGTCAGTGAACATAATGAAATGCAAACCAAGCAATATTTATGGGTCTGTCACAAAGAGCAACATCCCTGAAATAACACCTTATCCACGACTACACCACCTAGAGACATAAGGCGAACAGTGAAATGTTTCTTACATGATGTTAGAAACAACCGATTCACCGGTAACATCGACGAGCTTACGTATAAAACGTGCTTAAAAATAATACATACAAAAACTGTTGAAGACACAATAAGAAACTACGCCTTAAATCCAGTTTTCTTGCAACTGAGCAGGCCACCACAGGTCGATGCGGAAGAGATTAAACAACCGCGCAGCACAAGCTCCATCTAGCGCAATTAAAATCTGGCTGGTCGCCATTATTAAACAAATACATGATTAGGATTGACCAAGAAATTGTTGAAAAGTGTCCCGCATGTGGGGGCACGCCACATGATGCAGATCACTTATTCTAGTGCCCAAAAAATCCAACCGACCTGACGAAGGAAGATTTGTGGTATCACTCACAGATAAAAGCAGAATTCCTGAACCTGAACATAGAGCTGGAATAGTAGCACCGCACCAGTCGCAACAACAATATAAAATCAAATTAACATAGTATAAGACAAAATGTAGATCCTTTTGGATGTACAACCCGATATCGTAGTTAAAATATATATAATATAGTGATTAGGCAGTAACAAATTTTTGAAATTCCGAGAAAACCATTACAATACGTAGTTTTTCGTATGAACTTTAAAAGAGACTTGCTACATGTTGACCCAATAAAATAAACGAGTTATTGTTTTATTCTTATTAAACAAAATAACATAAGGGATATTGAGAAAATTCGTTCGTCCATTAAACTATCACTAAAAATAGCGACTCAAACGAAAATCAAAGAAATTCATTATTTTTTTGGGAAATTTTCGCTTTATTTTGCAAACAAGGTTTCACAAAAATGAAATAAATAAAATAAAATATTGAAAATCCATTTGATTTTCACTTTAGTATAAAATATAACTTAATTTTAATCTAAACTATAATATAATATTGATTTTAATTTCAAAAAGATTTTTATCACGACGTTTTGAGTAGCCTTTAAAATATTCTTATATACGGTTTTTAGCTGTCAATTACTTATTTCTAATTTTTCCTAAAATTCACTGCAAATTCATTCTGAGGGGAAATTTGAGTAGGGGTATGTAGAGTTTTTTTTATATTTTTCAATTGCGTTATAACTCTCCAAAATTCGATATAAATATGCGATATAGCACTACAAAATGACCATCCTGATTATTTGAAAACATATGCAAAAAATAATGAACCTTGCCTTATGCAAAAAAATTAGTGTTTTGATGAAATTTTTTAAAATTTTATATTTTTTTAAATAAATTTTTAATAAAATTTAAAAATTTGCTAAATTTTTTTTATTACGTTTTATATTTCAAATGATTCTATATAGGTTTACGATTTTTCTGTGCTAAAAAAACACTCAGACTTTGAATATAGACAGTTTTGACTGTAGGTATATTGTATTACGATCATGTATTACAACTGTAATAGCATATTATACAACCATACCAAAATAACCTCGCGCTACTTTAAACGCTCTATGCGTTTTTGGATGGAGGAAACAACAACAACAACTAAAAATGAAAAAAAAACAACGAAAATAGTATATTTTCCTACGAGAGATGAAAACATTTTATTTTACTATCATAACCTCTCGAACCCACCGCGTCTCGTGAACAAACGTTTAATCACAAAGAAAACGGTGTTTTAATATTTTGTGTAGCAAATAGTTATTTATAAGTATTAAGGGCAATAAGGAGTGCTATACCGATTGAGGATATATGTTTTGAGATCGAGACAAAGTGGAGATCTCTAATATATCCCAAATCGGTAAAACTCTTAATGCCCAAAATGCTTATTACATTTGCACGATCAATAAAAATTCAATTAAAATTCATTTTTAAGTTTGAATGTTTTAAAGAAAATTTCTTAAAATCTCATTTCAAAATAGTAAGCTCTGCGTTTCATCATAATTCTCTAAGTTTTTTTTGTTGCAGAACTAACTTTCATCGAATAATTTTTTAAAATAAATTGCTTTTAAATCTGTTATTTGCAATATTTTTAAAAGAATATTATTTAAAGTTGAAGCTAGTATAAGTTGACCTGCAAATTTATTTGAAAAAAAAAATCGCTTTTATTCATACGGAGTTTCCCTTACCGGTAAGTAATTACTTACCGCCTGCATGATCGGTAAGTAATTACTTATCGACCTGTGATTTGTAATAGTATATTACATATCTAGAGTTGTAAATAGCATTTTACATGCAAGGGAAAATTTTGCGCACGAGATGCGTAGCGTCGAGTGCAGTATCTTCACGAGCATGGAAAATGCTTTACAACTCGAGATTTGTTATATACTTTTTCTACGACTTTATTTTAATGCCCAAACGCATATAATTACTTGAAAAAATGAACTACTAATTATAAATTAAATGCAAATAGTTTACAAATTGTGGTAGGCTTTGCATTATTTTGTGTCAAAATGAATTGAAATATTTAATTTTTAAAAATCAAATTTTTCTTTAAATAAAAATTTTTCTTTTTATTAGAGCGTGCGGTAATATATATATATATATATATATATATATATATATATATATATATATATATATATATATATATATATATATATATATATATATATATATATATATATATATATATATATATATATATATATATATATATATATATATATATATATATATATATATATATATATATATATATATATATATATATATATATATATGAAAATCCATTACCGCACGCTTATTTTACTTACTGCACGCTATTTGAAATAATAAATTTACATGTCATGGATAGTGTGATGTAATTTATAATTTACTGTGATAGGAGTAGAAAAAATATTTTGTATGCCTGGCACACACGCCGCCTGCATGTGAGATTTGTTATTAAATCTATCCTATATATAATATTTTTATAGCACTAAAATATCAAAATAATAATTTAAATAACTTACCATATAGTAAAAACAACTTAAACACATTGCATCATTTGAAATTGCAAGAAAAAACAATTTATTTGGGTTTTCAAAGTTTACAATTGTGACAGCTCTTATTAGATTCCTATGTTTTTTTATAAAACCGGTAGTTGGATTCTTATGTTTATTTTTTACTGGTAGTTATAGTTATAAGGTAGTTATAATTTATAATTTATAACTATTGCAATGAAGATGGCGAACTTTAATTATTTAAATGTCTCAAATTTGTTTATAAATTTGTTAAATAAATGATTAAATTAACAATTAAATAAATATTTATAAATTTTATGCATTTGTTACAAAAAATAGTTTTTCTATTTTGCGTCTAAAATAAAGTCATTTCGATACCCAAATGCGTATCGAAATGGCATTCATTAAGATACGCAAAGTTTTGTTTTTCATGGTTGGTCACATTGGTCATACAAACGTCAGTGAAAGTTAAAACGAATAATTATATAAATAAAATTATTCTTATTAATTAATCTTTTTATTAAAAAATAATCTAAATTAGTGTTAAATATTTTAATTAATTAAAATAATTAGTAATAATAACAAAATATCAAATTGACTATATTTTAATAAAATACACATTTTATGAAAGCTAGTTTTGCAACAAAAAAATATATAGAAATATGATGAAACGCAGAGCTTACTATTTTGAATTGAAATTTTTAGAAATTTTCTTTAAAACATTAAAACATAAAAAATATTTTTTAAAATTTCAAGACAAAAAATGCAAAATAGAAAAAATAGTATAAAAAACTCGTTTCATAAGACGTTTTATCGCACTTATCCTTTAGAAAACTCCCCGCTGCGCGGGTCGTTTTCTAAGCAGATTGCGTGCGATAAAATCGTCGATTATGAAACTAGTTTCTTAATATACTATTGTATTACTAGTGCGAATGCGTTTTCCAAACGCGAGTTATTGCCGCACTCCCTACGGTCGTGCGGCAAACTAACTCTTATTTGGAAAACGCCTTCGCACTAGTAATACAATCTACTATTTATTTCGTAGCTATTTTTAAAGATCTAAAGAATTTTATAATGTTTTGCGTTGTCCTAAGCATTTTCATAATTTAATAATTATGTCTAGGATAAAAAATATCTTTTGGTGTGACACAGGGTTTATTGCGTTGTATTAATCAGTGGTGCATTGCCAACAGAATAAGTACCGGAACGCTTTAGGTTAGAATTGTTTAAAATATATAACAATAGTTCAAATCAAGTTCCAATCAAAATGGCGAGCGAGTAGATTCTTTGTTCACAACCGATGGAATTTTATTACAATTATTTTAAATATCTTGATTGTTTTAGTGCCGCTATTAGTTTCTTTATTCTCGGTTTCTCGGTAGCTTCAGTTTTATGACTAGTTTAACTAATTTGGTCGTCTAATTATAAGAGCTTGTTTGAATTTATTATTTTTTGTCATGTGCTACGGTAACTTTGAGTGATTTTCTGATTGGTGTTTGACTTTTATATATTAATAAAATTTTGTGCTTATTTATGTCTTCATAATACAAAGACAATGTTCTTTTAAATGAAAGATTTTTGGACAAGTCTTATTGTAACTTATCTAAAATTTATGTGTTATTTAGTGATTTCTGAGTGAAATTTATATAATATTTAAAATTTATTTATTTCGTCATCAATCATTTTTTCTGTTTGATTATAAATAATATACAGTTTATTTCTCACTAAGTTTTCAATAAATTTTTATATTTTTGTTCAGCTGTTTAATACTGGTTATTACAGTAAACTGCAAGTGACGTCCATTTTAAGCTTTATCTATTGTTTTTGTACCCTTTTGTACCCTTATCGTAGAAAATAAATATTTTTTTTGCATGCCATGTTTGGTGTCGATTTCAATATAATCGGGGATGCGGGGTTCAATGATGATGATAAAAATGGGTGCTGGACTCGGGGTAGTCCAAAAAGGGGTGGAGGTTGGGGGGTCGGTTATAAAAAATATCGAAATTATCGTAATAATAAAAATTGGGGTCGGACTCAAGGTAGTCCAATAATGGAGTAGTTCGGAGGTGGGGGTTGGGGGGTCGGTTATACAAAGTACCGAAATTATTGTCATTATTATCGATTTTTACAAAATCGAGGATGCTGAGTTCAATGGTGATGGTAAAAATGTTGATCGGACTCTGAGTAGTTCAATAAGGGGTGGGGGTTGGGGGTCTGGTCATGAATAGTATCAAAATGATCGTCAATGTTAGAAAAATTAAGAAGAAATTTCAAGTTCTCTAAATCTCCATTACTTTTATTGAAACCTTACCTGAGTGATAGAAAACAATTGGTTCTTCATAACAATATCTTATCTGATCCATCATATATAACATCTGGAGTTCCTCAAGGATCAATGCTAGGTCCTATATTATTTTCTCTCTTTATTAATGACATTATTCTAACCCTAAATGTTAAATTTCATCTTTTTGCAGATGAATTACAGATATATGATTCTGATTCGCTTTTAAACTTTTCCATCTGTATCAATCGTATGAACCAAACCCTCGTCAACATACCGGATTGGGCAAGAATTAACAATAATAACATTAATCCTGATAAATCTAAGGCAATGGTCATTACCATAGGAATGTGTTATCCAAACTTCAAAAACAAGCTATGCTCAAATGGCTCAATAACAATAACCAGGTATTGTTTACCTTTCGTGGGGCAGTGCATGGTCATTCAAAGATAACTATATACTGGCTCTTTCCTGTAAACCACAGATCGGCCGATGAATGGTTCTAGTACTAGCTAAATAACAATAGTGCTGTCAATCATTACTCGAGTTCTTGGCCGTATTTCATAGTCCAGCAAACCCTGCTTGGGTAGCCAGTTTCTTTTCTTTTTGAAGATCGTTTTTAAATATAAAATTATGCGGTAAATCCATTTATCTGCTTGTACTATATGGACGCATTCCGTTTTTGCAACGTTTCGGAGACTAAATATTTCCCATAAAGCATCATATATATTATAATACCAAATTAGTTACAAACTGTTTAGCTGTTATTTGTTTACTTAATCCGTTAAACAAAGCTTGGTCTGTTTTGGATCGCATATTATACTTTTACCAGAATTTTAAAAATGATTGCAGAATGACGCAAAATTCTACCATTTGGTGGATACAGTTTTAAAAGAACTGGCATTCAACAAACACTAAACATTCGTCCAATTTTTAAATTTTATTTTCGAAGTTAGTAGCGCAGCGCATTCATTTCTCTCTGGTGTTTAGCTGCTTGCCTATATTTTTATTTGGTTTTTAGCTCATTGACCATAAACGGAATAATGTTTTTGTAACACATGCGTACAAAATATTCAATTTTGTACTAGAATAGAATACAAGAAAAAACTACTTTTCCGCACATATGGCCACAAAATATTTTGTGCACGGGCTAGTCCTAGACAACGCTGGCGTAATGACATCATCCAAGACCTTCGTGATATAGGATGTCGAAACTGGGGTCAACTGGTCATGGAACGAGATAATTGGAAGCTGATTGCACAGACGGCAAAATCCCTCCATGGGATGTAAACGCCAGAGAGAGAGAGAGAGAGAGAGAGCTAGCACGCCGCCTGCATGTGAGATTTGTAGCTAAATCTATCCATATATCTATCTATATATAATATTTTTATTGCACTAAAATTTCAAAATAATAATTTAAATGACTTACCATATAGTAAAAACATCTTAAACACATTGCATCATTTGAATTGCAAGAAAAAACAATTCATTTAGGTTTTCAAAGTTCACAATTTTGACAGCTTAGTTGGGGTACTATATGTTGTTAGTTCGAATCTTATGTTTATATTTTCGAGCTAGTATAATTTACAACTATTACAGCGAAAATGGCGCACTTTGATTATTTAAAAGTTTAAATTTGTTTATAACTTTGTTAAATAAATGATTAAATGAATAATTAAATAAATATTTATAAATTTTACGCAGTTGTTACAAAAAACAGTTTGTATTACTAGTGCGAATGCGTTTTCCAAACGCGAGTTATTTGCCGCACTTCCTGCGGTCGTGCGGCAAACTAACTCTTGTTTGGAAAACGCATTCGTACTAGTAATACAATCTACTATTGTCCATAAATATTTGAAAATGATCAATACCATTTACTTCCGCAATCGCATCTCATAATGCCAAAATATATTTTAATATTTTTCTGATAATTCAATCAGATCAAGAAATAAAAAATGAGGATATTGTGGGATTTATCGGTTTCACATATTTTCAAAAACATTATTACAGTTGATTTTTGTCTTAACGTTGTGGACTCATCAATCATATTAATACGTTAGAAAAAAACTTTGTGGAGCCTAAGGCTTTTTTATTCGCAGATGGATTCATTTCAAATTTTCACAGCTAACTGATATTAGTGTAACCTATATTCGGATTCGGATTCACACAAATCTTTTTATATACATATGCATTATAAGTTTACATACATACAAAAACGAAATTAAAAATTTATTTTATTTTTTTATATTTTATTTTTTATATTTTCTTTTTTATATATTAGCTATCGAACAACGAACAACAAAAACGAAACTTAAACATTTATTTTCTTTTTTATATCTATTTTTTCTCATTCACTTCAGTCGTCTTTTGTCTTTGAACAAGGACGGTTTTCGATATTATTTCGATTATTTTGTTTATTGATATAAAGATATTTGATAATTGATATAAAGATATTTAATATTGATATAAAGATATTTTGTTTGATATTGAATTTATTTGATATTGATATTATTTATTTATTTATTTATTTATTTATTGATCGCATATAATTATTTTCTGTATAAAAGGAAATTGTTGAGATGAGTTTAAATTTAAACTTTACAACAACAGAATTTAAATATAAAATAGTACATTATTTGAAAAAAAAAAAAAATAAATAATTGGTATTTAGAAGGTTATTTGATCTTCTTGTAACTACAAAACTAAAACTAAAACCTATATTCTAACTTACTAATATTTTATTTTCATATTATTCACTCATTTTATTGCTATATAAAACTTAAATTGCGAATTAGTTCATTTTCGGATAAGCTCAATTTTGATAGATAATTAAAAGTTTGCTGGTTGGCAATTTCATGTATTTGATTCATGTTTGTTTTGTGATGGAGTAATCGTGTACTGAACCTTTTTGGTACTTTAAGAATTAGCTTTAAAAATTTGTTTTGTTCTACTTGAAATTTTTTTTTGTGAGTTATAGCTGCTCGCCACCATATGGGACAACCATACATAATTACTGATAGTATAATTGTTTTATATATCAACAGCTTGTTTTCAAAATTCATTTTACTCTTAGCACACAATAGTGGGTAAAACATAAAGAACCACATAAGTGGGTAAAACATTAATATAACTATTAAGTCGATATATAAGTGGTGAGGACAACTCATCACTTGTATAAATCGCAGTATCATCCGCAAATAGAGCTATTTCACAGTTATTCATCTTTGGAATGTCATTTATGAACAGATTGAATAAAATTGGTCCGAGTATAGACCCTTGCGGAACACCTGCAGGAATATTGTGAAATGATGATTTGTCTTCTAAGATTTGTACATAGAATAAACGACTATTTAGATATGACCATATAATTTTGAGAAGATATATAGGAAAACGGTAATTTCTGAGCTTGTGAATGAGTCCTTTGATCCAGACTTTATCAAATGCCCTTTCCAGATCAATAAGTACTAGTCCCGTTGATTTCCCTAAAGTTCTATTTGCTTTGATATAATCAATAAGTCTATGAATTTGCGAAACTGTAGAGTGACCACTACGAAAACCGAACTGTTCATTAATAAGGATATTATTTTCTTCTACTATTTCTATAATTTTATCTTTGATAAGGTATTCAAACAATTTTCCTAATGTACATAGTAGACTTATTGGTCTGTAGTTTGTATGTATTGTGGGATCTTTTCCAGGCTTAATAATAGGTGTTACGCGCGCACACTTCCAACATTGAGGAAAATAACCGATTTTGAGACAGCTGTTAAATAGATTTGCAATAAATGAAATAGAAATATCGGGCAGTTTTTTAAGAAGAACGTTTGGTATCTCATCGATTCTTGGGGCTTTAAACGGTTTAAGAAAGTTTAACACGTTTTTTAACATATCTTGCGTAATTAAAGGGGGAGCTGCTAAATCAACACAGTTTAGTGAATCAATTTCATGGACAGTATCATTAACTGAGTTTCCAATATTTAAATTAGAATTTGTGTTTAGGCATTTATGTGCGTCAAGGAATCCTTCCGCGATTAGTTCACATTTTTCTTTATTATTAAAAACCAAAGCAGTTTCATTTTTGATGGGAGGAATCGGTTGGTATTTTTTTTTTAGATTTTTTGCGACACGCCAATAAGGTTTGGAACCCTTTTGGAGACTCTCGAGCTGCTTTTGCCATTTATCATTAATTAGCTCGTGAATTTTAGTTTTAATCAACTCGTTTAATTCACTAACTATGCTTTTCAGAAATGGATATCTCAGCCTTTGCCATTGCCTTCGACGAGTGTTTCTTATTCTGATAAGTAGCTTGACATCGTCACTAAGGATGATTCTTTCATTGTAATGAAATGGGACTAATGGTGTTGATAAATTTCTTGCCAGTATTATTTCTTCCGTCAGACCTTCGATAGCTTTGTCAATACCACAATTTGAACTCAAATCAGAATTAACGATTAAGGTTTTATTGTGATTCTCTATATGATCCTTATACATCTTCCAATTTGTTTTTTTGTAGTTATATTTTTTGTTATTTATACTTATAACAGTAGGACAAAAGTTAACCGTTGCAACAACAGGCAAATGGTCTGAATTTAATTCATTTAGGCACTTAATATCGCTAACTGGTACGTGGCCATTTGTTAAAAATATGTCGATGGTACTTGATCTTCCAATAGGACTTATATGAGTTGGTGAGTTTGGGTACATTATAGTACAACCATCGTTACTAACCGATAAGTTACTAAGAGTTCTGCCGCCTTTATTATTGCGTAAGCAATTCCATTGGTTGTGGTGACAGTTAAAGTCTCCGCCTGCAAGATATGGTTCATCTCTGTTTGTCAAACGTACCAAATCAGATCGTAGATTACTATCGCTAGATTTAGGGCAATAACATACAAAAATTTTGAGGCAGATGTTATTATGAGTTTTAAGTAGAATACCCATGTTTTCTATTGATTTCAATTTTAAATCTGGAAGTAGATAATGTGATATAGATTTTTTAATTAGTATCCCTACCCCACCTTTGGATTGGAACTCCCTGTCTCTTCTGTAAAAGTTATAGTTCTGAATGAAAAATGAGATATTGCTTTTTAGATGGGTTTCAGTGAGCAGCATCATATCTATATTGTACTTGCACAAAAATTCTGACAGTTCGTATTTTTTGGCCTTAACACTCCGGCAATTCCACGTAGCAACAAGTAATTTATTATGGTTGAACAGCATATTTAATAGCAACTGGAGCTATAGTACGAAATTGATCTTCGCGAGATCTACAGTTTCTTAAACTTGTGACAATTTCATTGAAAATACTAAAAAGTTCAGATGTAGTGAACAAAGTGTCATGATTCGCCTGTGGAGCTGAAATTAAATTAAGATTATTATAACTAGTTCTTTGTTGAGTTGAATTAATTGGAAGTGTTTCGTGTAAAGGTACTGTTTGATTAGTGTTTTGTGACTGTGGTAAAAGTGGAAACTGTTGAAAATTAAAATTATGATCCGCTTTTTGTGATACAAAATTTCTTATGTTTAATTTCTTCCGCATCGCTATATACTCATCTCTTTTTGGACAAATAACACTGTTGGCTGCATGATGTCCTTGACAATTTGCACATTTATATTTGGTTTCGTCTTCTTTAAATGGACATTCAGTTTGATCACCTGGATGATGAGTTGAACAATATCGACATTTTGGAACCATATGGCAGTTGTTGATACCGTGACCGAACATACAACATCTAATACACTGTATTGGGCCTGTGTTGTTTGATGGAGCTACAATATCCCACTTGCAGACGGTATGGTAAATATATTTACACTCTTTAAGTTTGTTTAAAGTAACAGTTCCTTTTCTAAAACTGACAAAATATATGAAGTCATCACAATTCCTTGATTTTTTTGGTTGAGTTTTAAAGATCTTCAGAGGATTTAAACCAATCGCCTTTAACTCATCTTCTACAATTTTGGTTTCAATAGACGGTAATCCAAAAAGAATAAAACGGGTTATTTTATTTTCTTCAAGTGCAAATGTAAAATATTCAGTACCATTGATTTTATTTAACTCGTTTATCAATGAATTGTAATTGTTTATCGAATAACACAAAATTTTTGTTCCAATTGACTGTATTTTAACGTTATATTGATTTATTTTAAGTTTTTTCATTAACTCATGAATATCCGTATATTTTAATTGGCAGATAACGGGCGGTATTTTTGACTTATTTTGAATAGGTAAAGATGTATTTGTGTCATATTGTTGATTAATCAGTGGTTGAAACTGATTACTTACCGGTACCTTATACATTTTTGATTTTTTTTCCTGATTTGCCAGATCTAAATCATCTGCAGATCTCTTGTAACTAGTATTTTCTGTACATGTCAAGGACATGCACCCATCATTCGTTTGCCCAGGAAAAATTTTTATTTATTTAAAACTTGAATTCAATTTGATTTATTGTTTGTAAAAAATTTATCTCACAACTTTTTACTTTTAATAAATATTTAATTAATTAATTTATTGCTCTTGATTTCAACTGAACACAATGAAAGCTAAAATTCGACCATATTGATATTATTTGATACTAGGAGGGCCCGGCGTGCTTCGCTACGCTTATAAATAAAGTTTTTGCGTAGACCACGCTTATAAATAAAGTTTTTGCGTAGACATTTTGTTGACGTAGAAGCAATGATTTCAAAAAGTGGTAATGAGAAATGCTAGCATATAATTTTTAATTTTTCTTTTTAAATATATGAATGAAAAATAATCAGAACTCTAGCTGATCAGTTCGGATATATGACAAATTAGCGATCAAATAAGTTAGAGATCAAATAAGCTTACTTGAAAACTTATTTGATCGCTAATTTGTCATATATCCGAACTGATCAGCTAGAGTTCTGATTATTTTTCATTCATATATTTAAAAAGAAAAATTAAAAATTATATGCTACCATTTCTCATTACCACTTTTTGAAATCATTGCTTCTACGTCAACAAAATGTCTACGCAAAAACTTTATTTATAAGCGTGGTCTACGCAAAAACTTTATTTATAAGCGTAGTGAAGCACGCCGGGCCCTCCTAGTTATTATTAACTAGGAGGGCCCGGCGTGCTTCGCTACGCTTATAAATAAAGTTTTTGCGTAGACATTTTGTTGACGTAGAAGCAATGATTTCAAAACGTGGTGATGAGAAATGGTAGCATATAATTTTTAATTTTTATTTTTAAATATATGAATGAAAAATAATCAAAACTCTAGCTTATCAGTTCGGATATATGAAAAATTAGCGATCAAATAAGTTAGTGATCAAATAAGCTTACTTGAAAACTTATTTGATCGCTAATTTTTCATATATCCGAACTGATCAACTAGAGTTTTGATTATTTTTTATTCATATATTTAAAAAGAAAAATTAAAAATTATATGCTAGCATTTCTCATTACAACTTTTTGAAATCATTGCTTCTACGTCAACAAAATGTCTACGCAAAAACTTTATTTATAAGCGTAGCGAAGCACGCCGGGCCCTCCTAGTTTCAATTATTCAGTTATTTTTCATTTACTTGCAAAAATATACTTAAGTCGGATGAAATTTGTGGCACCTATTCACAAAACATTGACACCAATACCAAAACTACGTGAAAAAGCCTCAACAATTCAACCGCGCATAACTCCGATTCAGAGTACACAAAAAATAAAAGCAGAAATAACTTTTTTCCTTTCGTCAATACCAACAAAATATCAAAATTTCAGATTTTTTAAAAATCAAAAATTTAAAAATCAACAAAAAAATGTACGTTTTCAAAATATTAGCCCTCCTATAATAAAAAAACAAAGAAAAATATTACGTCTGTCGACCCCTAAATCAATTCATAAACTAAATTCTCTAAACTTCAAAGGAAATGTATAAACTAACTAAGAGAAAATAAATATAAAAAAAGAAAAAAAAGTTTTAAGTTTTAAACTATTACCAAAACTACGTGAAAATGCCTCAAAAATTCAACCGCGCATAACGCCGATTGAGAGTACACAAAAAATAAAAGCAGAAACAACTTTTTTCCTTTCGTCAATACCAACCAAATATCAAAATTTCAGATTTTTTAAAAATCAAAAATTTAAAAATCAACAAAAAAATGTACGTTTTCAAAATAATAGCCCTCCTGTAATAAAAAAACAAAGAAAAATATTACGTCTATCGACCCCTAAATCAATTCATAAACTAAATTCTCTAAACTTCAAAGGAAATGTATAAACTAACTAAGAGAAAATAAATATAAAAAAAGAAAAAAAAGTTTTAAGTTTTAAACCATTACCAAAACTACGTGAAAAAGCCTCAAAAATTCAACCGCGCATAACTCCGATTCAGAGTACACAAAAAATAAAAGCAGAAACAACTTTTTTCCTTTCGTCAATACCAACAAAATATCAAAATTTCAGATTTTTTAAAAATCAAAAATTTAAAAATCAACAAAAAAATGTACGTTTTCAAAATAATAGCCCTCCTATAATAAGAAAACAAAGAAAAATATTACGCAAATATCTTTATATCCACGAGTATATTTATTTATATTATATTTACCGAGTTCCCCAAAGATATTTTATTTAGTATGTGTGATGAACCAATAGGTGAATGTAAAAACATTCGTTTATTGGGTGTCACAGTTTCAAATGACCTACTCTGGAACGATCATGTAATGGCGATGGCAAAAAGCGCGTCTAAAAAACTCGGCCTCCTAAATAGATGCAAAAAATTTTTCACTCCATACCAATTGCTCCATGTTTATAAGTCCTATATTCGTCGCTGTATGGAGTACTGCTGTCAAGTTTGGGGTGCTGCCTCTGTTTCCATCTTGGCCCTCTTGGACTCTGTTCAAAAGCGAGCTATACGAATTGTAGGTGATCTAACTTTGACATCAAAACTTGATTCCCTACAACATCGTCGCACTGTTGCTGACCTCGTTGTTTTTTATAAATATCGTCATCAGCAGTGCTCAGATGAAATCAGCGGCATCATGCCTCAAACTTATTCTTACCCCCGTTCCACTCGGCAATCGGCTGCCGCAACCAGTGAAACGGTAAAGATCCCGCGCTGTCATACTGGCAGATCGCAGAGAGACTTCTTTGTCCGAACTACGTACAAATGGAATAGTTTGCCGGAACACTTAGTCTCCGGTGGCTTCAACCCACAGATGTTTAAAAAAAGCGTTAATCTACACCTCAGAACGCCAGTTGTTGTGGGACCCAGGTCTAGACCTAGGTCTTAAAAGGTATTTATGTGTTGTTGTGACACATATTCTAAACCCTATTACACAACACATTTTATTAAAAAAAAAAAAATATCAATAAACAAAATAATCGAAATAATATCGAAAACCGTCCTTGTTCAAAGACAAAAGACGACTGAAATGAAAGAAAATAAATTTTTAAGTTTCGTTTTTGTTGTTCGATAGCTAATATATAAAAAAGAAAATATCATTCATAAAATATCATCATAAATATCATTCATAAAATATCATTCATAAAATCAACATTATTACGCATATTACGCATATAATCTCTTTTATTCCGACGACTCGAAAACCATCCTTTGTTCAAAGACAAAAGACGACTGAAATGAATGAGAAAAAAAAGTTTCGTTTTTGTTGTTCGCTAATATATAAAAAAGAAAATATAAAAAAATAAAATACATTTTTAATTTCGTTTTTATATGTATGTAAACTTATAATGCATATGTATATAAAAAGTTTTCCTTATATAATCTTTTTTATTTATGATCCGATTTGTGTGAATCCGAATCCGATTATAGGTTACACTAATATCAGTTAGCTGTGAAAATTTGAAATGAATCCATCTTAGAATAAAAAAGCCTTAGGCTCCACAAAGTTTTGATCTAGCGTATTAATATATAAGAAGATAAGTTCCGCCAACATTTAAAAATGTTTACGAAATTTTCTGTTTCCTTTGTTTTCCAAAATAATCTATTCTATTATATGAACTTGTTGCACTAAAACCTTGGTTTTAACCCTTGTGCAATATTTGCTCCACTCAATTTTTGAAGATCTAAAAAAAATCTTCAATATATAGTTAAAAAAAATAATGGTATATAAAAATGAGATTATATTCAAGCTTATAATAATAAATGAAATCAATAATTTAAATTAATAAATTATTGTTAAATTGAATCACCAAACAATCTTTTTAGTAAGTATATTTATTTATGACGCGTTTCGAATATTAAATATTCATCATCGGTACAAAAAATATGACATTTTATCAAATTTTATCAATTCATAAAAATAGTACATTATTAAATTAGAAGCTAAAGTGATACTTTTTGTGTTGAGTCTATAGTTTGACAATTATAGACGATACACAAAAAGTCATTTTAGCTCCGAGTGTATTTAACACTATTTTTTCGGCAAACGTTTAAATTTTTTATAAATATGAAATTAATACATCAAAATTTTTTTAAATATGAATTTTTATTGTCATAATTACTTCCAAAAAAGAAAAAAAAATATTGAAATTTGTATGAATAAAATTTTTTTTCAAAGCAGCCTTTTCAAAATTTCATAATCCAATTGAAATTGTTGTTATTTTGTTGTCATAGTTATACAATAATTCAAAATTTCATTATCCAATACAACTGTTTGTTATGTTTGGTTGTCATAGTAACATACAATAATTCAAAATATCATAATCCAATGAGAATCAACTTATTTTTTGTTGTCATAGTTATACGATTTGTTTGAAAAAATAACAAATAACTAACTAAACTAACTCCCTAGCGGCAGTAAAGTTAAACTTTACAGCTGTTTGCCGAAAATAGCATATTATTGAATTAGGAGCTAAAGTTGTACTTTTTGTGTTGAGTCTATAGTTTGGCGGTCGATCGTAGGGAGGCCGACAATTATAGACGAAACACAAAAAGTCACTTTAGCTCCGAATTCAATACACTATTTTTTCGGCAAACGTTTAAATTTCTTTAAAAATATGAAATTAATGCATCAAATTTTTAATAAATATGTTTTAGGTAATAAATTTTCTGAAATTAATTTTTATTGATTTTAATTCATTAAAATGAACTGAAATGCATTCTGTTTTGAACAAATTAATAATTTCATGTTATTTTACTTTACTGCCGCCGTAAAAATATGAAAATTACTTTACTGCCGCCGTAAAAATATGAAAATTACTTTACAGCCGCCGTAAAAATATGAAAGTTACTTTACAGCCACCCATAGATAAAATAAAAATGGCGTTATATTTGCAGCCGCCTGCTAACAAGTAAGACTTTAGCTACTCCCCAGTGGCAGTAAAGTTAAACTTTACAGCCGTTTGCCGAAAAAAATATTGATAAATCAAACCTCTGTAGCGGCCAAAAAGCAACTAGATCAAAATCAATGTGTTTCTATATTTTTAAAAGAAAACAAAACAGCGAGAGTATAACGTGCTGCTTTGCTTAGTCGAAAAAATCGTATTCATATAATAGTTGCACTATAATAAGAGCTATTTTTGTTTGGAAAAGAAAACCAATTACCAATTTTTGTCACTATAATGACAGAGTAATTGCGTAGGTTGCAAAAACGCACACAAACAATGCTTATAAAGTAGTTTATGTAACTGAAAATTTAATTCTATAACATATTTTAAATATTTTTAAATAAATATTTTCATAAAAAAGAACTGAAACGCGTTCCGGCAGTACAAAAAAGTACCGGTCGCAATACACAACTGTGGAACATGAGTATTTTTGATGCATGAGGTACGAAAAATCATTCTTTCTACGATAGCAGATAAAAAGTCTATTTTCATAAAGGCTTAATTCCCTGTGAAAATGGTATTTATGAAAATGGTATAGTTTTGTTTTTAATAAAATATGTTGTGTAGTTGGTGTTGTTGTGACAATATGTGTCACAACAACACATAAAAACCTTTTAAGACCAAGGTCCCACAACAACATATGTGATCTAAGCCCTAAGGTGTTGATGGACCCAAATCTGTTTTTTAGGGTTCCGTTTTTTATACGGAACACTATTGGTGAGAATAAAACGAGTTTTTCACATTATATCGATTATCTCGTAAACTATACATGCTATGAATTTGAAATTTGATGTGCGTATAAAACTAATCTGTCCACATGAAATGACGGATACAAATAAAACTAAAGTGGTTTTCGTTTGGTTTACAGGGGTACGATGTGAGACCTTTGAGAAAATACATTTTTTTATAGATTCAAGTAGGGTATCATATGAAGGGCTTCATTTCAGCATTCCTTAAAACATTATTTTGGAATTTTGCACCCCACCATTTTTTGTATAATTTTGAATAATAACGTTTTTTTCAACCTAACTGATCGAAAATTTTCAAATGTATTTGGAATGAATGAATAATTAGTAAGTTTTTAATAAAAAATATATAAAAGTGTTATATATTCATAATTAGATTTATTAAGGGGGTTTAAATGAGAAGGGGTAAAAACACTATTTCACCGAAAAAAAAACGTTGGTAGAATCAACTACAAAGCTTGTTTGATTTTGCGTCTAATACGAACGTGGTTATTTTAACCAATGTAGCATTGTCAATTTATTTTAAAAAACGTAACAATTTTCATTATTTAAATCAACCACGACGTGATCAATTTTTCTTGTTCATATTTTTCAGTTCAGTTTGTTCATGTTTTTTGTTTGAAAATTATTGTGTTTGTTAAAATAAAAAACTAGGAGAAAAGAAACTAATACACAAAATAAAGAAAATGAAAATAAACAAAAGAATAGAAAAATAAAAAGTTTTTATATATTTTAACATGGCTGGTTTTATTTAACATTTTACTTTAGGAAATAATTTAGATGTGTTTAATTGATTTAAATAATTTTCATATTATTTGCATATAAAATTATGTGCGAAAGAAATTTTTCAGTTAATGTTATAACAAAAATATCGTTAATGAAACAGGCCCTTTCTATAATTAATTTTGGTGATTTAAAAAATTATTACATTTTTTTAATATTTTTTATTGGTCTTGTTTCATGTCCATTTATCGATATTTTAATTTAATTTTTCATAATAATGAGAAAATTATGGAAAATTAGTATAATTTTCTACACATAATTCAAATATTTAAATTTTTTGATATCTGAATTGTGGTCTTTTAAATTGTATCATTAAAAAAATGGCGAAAAAATGAACGCATCCTTTACAAACAAAATCACACTCATACATTTCCTATTTAGAACGTAAATATACGAACGCTAGCTCTATGCATAAAAATGTTTGTCGGGATTGATGCGAAATACATACTTCTAATATAAAAAATTTCAAATATTATATTTACGAAAAAAACGAACCCATACAAACATCGATAGCAGCAAAAACATAACAAAGATGTACCAAACCAAAAGATTTAATACGGCGTATTGCTTGATTCTATCACAAACGTATTCAATATCACTATTTTTAGTCTAATTTTTAATTTACCACGTTTGTAGTCAATTGAAAATTAAATCACAATTGACTCAACTAAAAACATGGTTAAATCAAATATGTTTGTGATACTTATAAAAAAATATATCAACAACGGTTAAATTGTTAATTTAAATACGGAGCGTTGGTTGATTCAATCACAAACGTATTTAGTTTCCCAATTTTCACTTAATTTTCGATTAACAATGCAACATGTTTGAATCAACCAAGATTTTTTCTTTCGGTGTTAAAATGTGGTCAAGTGGGGTGTCATTTGAAAGAGAACTTAATTTAGAAAACAAAGCAGTTTTTTTAGAATTTTGCGATGCACAATTTTTGAGTTATAGTAAAAAAAGTGCGACTTTCAGACCGTCCCCCCCCCATACATTTGCTGTACGCATGGAGGGATCAGTTTTTATTTATTTGTTAATTTTTTTCTATTTTTTGATCCACGGGTGTGACAACCCCGCGTACTCCAGTCCCTGCTATTGCCATATGAGTTAACGTGAGATATCACATACCACTGGCAATAGCAGTGAGATATCACTAGCCAAGGTGATATCTTAGGGGTGCCGGCGGATGAACTGTATTCAGTCGACGGTAGCAATCTTAGCTAATGAATATTCCTTGATGCTGGAACGCTGTAGCTTGCTCGAAGAAACGAGCCTTCATATAACTATATATCTGAGCTTAAATCATTGAAAAATATGCTGCGTCCATTATGCCATTAGCTGGACTATTGGCAAACCAATTTTAATTTTGTTCCTGCAAATTTATAAAACAAATTTCCTTTTTATCTCTTATTTTATTTTTATTTTCCCTATCCTATCACGAAATATTGGCCTATGTCATATTTTATATGTGATAGGATTTGTGGTTTGGTTATCCATTATTTAACAAAAAAATATTAAAAAAAAACAAAAAAAAACAGATTTGCGTCTATTAACATCAATTTTAATTCCACCAAAACAAAGCTATTGATTGTTTCCAGATCAAAGACCGAGTTTCCCAACGATATTTCAATTAATATGTGTGACGACCAAATAGACGAATGTGAAAGCATTCGTTTATTGGGAGTCACAATATCCAATGACTTACTCTGGAACGATCATATAATGGCCATGGCAACGAGCGCGTCAAGAAAACTCGGCCTCCTCAATAGATGTAAAAAATATTTTATTTCGCATCAATTACTCCCCATTTATAAGTCCTATATTCGTCCCTGCATGGAGTATTGTTGTCAAGTTTGGGGCGCTGCATCTGTTACTATCCTGGCTCTTTTGGACTCCGTTCAAAAGCGAGCTATACGAATTGTTGGTGATCGAGATTTAACATTAGATCTTGATTCCCTACAACATCGTCGCACTGTTGCTGATCTCGTTGTTTTTTATAAATATCGTCACCAGCAGTGCTCGGATGAAATCAGGTCCATAATGCCTCAGACAAATGTTTTTCCCCGTTTTACTCGTCAATCGGTTTGTGCGGGCGGTCGGACTGTCGAGATTACTCACTGTCATAGTAATAGAATGCAAAGGGATTTCTTTGTGTGTACATCGTACACATGGAATGCTTTGCCCAAATCAATAGCCTCGAGTGCCTTCAATCCACAAAGATTTAAAAAAAGCGTCCACCTATACCTCAAGACGCATGTTGTTGTGGGACCTACGTCTTAAAAGGTATCTATGTGTTGTTGTGACACATTTTGTAATTCCTACTACACAACACTTTTTATTAAAAAAAAAAAAATTTAAAAATAATTGCAATTATTTTAGAATTTTTGGGTGCACAGTTTTTTAGTTATGAACAAGAAAGTGCAAAATTCAGATCGTTCCGCCCCCTACGTTTCGACGATGATTGACAGAAAAATTTAAAAATATTCACAGAGACAGGAATATTGGTAAATTTTGGATGAAAATCATAGCGAAGACTCAAATAATTATATTTCTTTGTCTTTATGGGATGGGTGTGGAGAGGGTAAAAAATGAAAGAGTCATATGTGTCATATGAAAGAGCACTTAATTTAAGAAATTTAAGAAATATAACAATTTTTTTTAGAATTTTGCAATGCACAGTTTTTGTGTTATTGAAAAAAAATATTTTTAGTCTGTAGCCTTTCCACCCCCCTAAATTTCAACACATGATTGACCGGAAAAATAATCAAATTTAATCCATTTACAAGCTGGTGTAATTGAATCTTTCTTAAGTTACCAAAAACATCTATGGATAAGATTTAATTTGAATTAACATTTTTTTTGCCATTTTTGATCAATGTAGATTTGATTGTAATTTATTATTGACATTTACAATTTAACATTTATTTTGTTATGCGTCTATGGTCTGGAAATATAGGGACATTACAACACAATTTTTTGTCAATAATTTTTGATATTGTGTTCTTTTACATTCACGGAACCCTTGACGAGCGAATTTTATTCGCACTTGTCTGACTTTTTTATATTGTTTTTATATAAGGGATAACTAAACAATAAATCTTATCACATAAAATATATGACATAGGCCAATATTTCATGATAGGATAGAAAAAATAAAAATAATATAAAAGGTAAAGGGCAAATTTATATTAACAATTTGCGGGAATAAAACTAAAATGTGGTTGCCAATAAACCAGCTAGTGACATATTCCTTGATCATCCGACGCACTTCCTTCCTCAATGGTTAAAGCCCATTCAAAGAGTCATATGAAGACTCGATTCTTCGAATAAGCAATAACGTGGCATCATCAAGAAATACTCCATAGCTGAGATATCACCTTGGCTAGTGATATCCCACTGCTATTGCCAATGGTATGTAATATCTCACGTTAGCTCGTATGTCAATAGCTGGGACTGGAGTACGCGGGCAAATCATTTTCGCTTAACTGATAACAAATTGTAGTTGTTATCGTATTGTTATGTATAATTTTACAAAGCTCTTAAAACAAAGCAACCATGAAAAACTAGAATATGAATTTTGAATGTTATGTTGTCGATACCTAATTTAATAATTTAAAATAAACATCGTTTTTTGGCAAACGGCAGTAAAGTTCAATTTTACTGCCGCTAGGGAGTTAGTTAAAGTTTTACTTTTTTATTTTACTTTACGACTGCAGTATGCTACTTGCATTTGTTATTTACTATATTGTTATGTTTTCAAACAATTTACATAACTATGACAACAAGAAATAAGAAATTGATTCTGATTGGATTATGAAATTTTGAATTATTGTATGTAACTATGACAACAAAACATAACAAATAGTTTTTTATTGGATAATGAAATTTTGAATTGGAGCTTGCTTTGATAAAAAATTTTATTTATACAAATTTAAATGTTTTTTTACTTTTTGGACGTAATTATGACAGTAATAAATCGTATTTATAAATTTTTGATGTATTATAATTTCATTATAAATTTTCAAAAAATAATCCCTACGGTCAGCCGTCAAACTATAGACTCAATACAAAAAGGAGCACTTTAGCTCTTAATTAAATAATGTACTGTCATATATTTACTATCGTAGAAAAACTTTTCTACCCGAGATGAAAACGTTTTACGTTCGAGAAATTGGCCAACTCGATGCTAACGCGTGAACAAATTTTCACTCACAAAAAAGCAGTGCTTTCATCTCTTGTATAGCAAAATTAATTAAATAAAAATAAATAAAAAACACCGTACTTTATTTTTAATTGTGCATCAAGCGGAATATTTCTGCATGCAGAATTTTCATTTAATTGTTTCAAATAAAAACACACTGCATGTTGAACTATTCACATATATTTTCAGCAATAATCATTCGTATATATAATATCAATTATTTTTAGGCACTGTCCGGCTGGTTTACATTTTTCACCGGGAATAGATGTATGCGATTGGCCAAAAAATGTAAATTGTGTACCATGCTCAGAAACCCCAAGCTGTAAACAAGAAACATGTCCTGTAATTCCTGAAAACGAGGCAGAAAAAGTTTTGACTTTATTAAAAGTTTCATCCGATTGCACAAAATTTGTTCATTGTGATCGAGGTGTTTCATATATCAAGTTTGTCAATTTTTTATTTTTATATTTAGTCATAATAAAAAAATATTGTGGATTTTTAGAGATTGTCCAGCTGGATTACACTTCAACAGAGATCTACATGTTTGTGACTGGCCAGAAAATGTAAACTGCGTTTCATGCTCAGGATCTGGTACTATAGAAACTGAAGCAACTACAACAAAAGATGGCACTATAACTAATGCACCGAGTAGTACGACACTCTCATCTGAAAATCCAGATACTGGAGAAGATAGCTGTGAACCAAAAATTTGTCCATTTGTACCTATAAATGAAGCAGAACCTGTTCTTACTTTATTAAGAGTTCCATCTGACTGTACTAAATTCATTACATGCGATAGAGGTGTGCCATATTTACAGTAAGCTTTAAAATTTTTAAACCTTATATTATTACGATTATTGAATCATGGCACAAATAATCTCTATTTTAATTATATAGGAATTGTCCGGATGGATTGTACTTCAATCCAATCCTTGATGTTTGTGACTGGCCAAGAAACGTACAATGTTTACCTTGTAAAATAAATGCATCACCAAAACCGCCAACAGAATGCGAAGAACAAGAAGAATGTCCACGCGTTCCAGAAAATGAAGCAGAAGCAAAGTTAACACTTTTACCAATTGTTAATAACTGTAAGAATTTTATAATCTGCGATCGCGGTGTGCCATATGAAATGTAAGTTGAATGGATAAAAATAATGATTTTCGAAGTTTTTACAGTTAATGCATTTTTTTTATTAAGGAATTGCCCTAGACAACTACATTTTAATAGATTGCTAGATGTTTGTGATTGGCCTGAAAATGCAAATTGTCCAGAATGTGACTGACGTTTGAAATAAACTTGAGTACTGTTAATAACATTAAGTATACTAAGAAAATCATACAAGTTTATTTTAGTAATATCAAAATAAATGTTTATAACTAACGCTAACTCTCCATTACTCTTTTTCATCTTTTTTTTCTAGCCAAAATAGAACGAGAAACCATGATTAGTTTTCTAATGAGAGAGTAAGGTGAATATCACAATTTTTCATGGAAAAAAAATATTTTATAGGTTTGGATGGATGTTTGACATTTCACCATTATTTTTAATAAACATCTAATGGAACGTCAGAGTAGCACCTTTTGTCGAATTTTTTGTGAACAAAAAAGCCAAAACGTATCATGCCGGGATAGAAGTCAGTATTCCCAGACGAACCCTGGATTTGGAATCTCTTACCCTTTTGAATCTATTCTATCATTTTATGAAACGCTAAAAAAAAGTCAGCATTTGTATGGTAGACCCCCCACCACTTTGATCAATGTGTCCCAAAAGATGATAATTATCTTCTCACACTAATTGGAACCCTTTTCATAAGTATCATCATAATCACTTCATTATTGTAGGCTGTAGTGTGCATAAGGACACTGAAAAAAATTCAAAAAAGTACAAAACAAATTTTTTACCGGAAGTGAAAAACCGGAAGTTGGGATGCAGAACTGTTGTGAACCGCACTACATACTCATGTACCCAGTTTCATCCAATTCGCTTATTAGGTACAGATGTTATAGAGCTTTCAAAAAAACAGGTGCTCCAGGGACCCCACACCATTTTGTTCACTATCGCTCAAAAACTAATCAGTTCCTTGTCATACCTGTTTGCATCTTTTTCCAAAGTGTCATCAAAATTCATTCACGAATGAATGTTTTATGCTCCCAACAAACATAAAAACTTTGTGGAAAAAACCACCTGTTGTATGGTGGACCCCTAAACCCTTTATCCAATGTGCTCCAAAAGCTGATAAAATCTTTCTCATGTTATTTAAAAGCTTTTACAAACGTTTCATGAAAATCGATCGGTAATTGTAGGCTACAGTAGGGATAAACACCTGAAAAAAAACTTTTTAACCGGAAGTGACATAACGGAAGTTGATATGCAGAAATATTGGAAACAGTACTAAAACCTTATATACTAAGTTTCAATAAGATCATAGTGCGGAATCAGAAGTTATTCAAGATTTAAACTTAGAGATGTTCGGGAGACCCCCGCCATTTTGTCCAAATTTAAAATGAATCCAGATCTTCTATTTTCAAGTGAACTTGTATTATTTGCCAAAGTTTCATCAAGATCCTATGCAGAAAACTCGAAACCACCCAGCACACACAGACGTACACCAAATTTTTTTTGGCTATTTAGATAGAGGATGGTCCAAAACAAAATAAAAATAAAAATTTGGGGTATGTAAGATTTTTTTTTCACGATAGATTGCATTACTTCACACAATTTAAAATTGTGGTGAAGTAAAAATTTACTAATGTTGTAAACCTTTTGAAACGAATTAAATTTAAAGTAATATTTCGAAACTTAATTTGGTTTAACTAAAATTTGTCTGATTTCACAATGCAAAATATTTTAAAGTCAAAAGTGCAGATTCGCATAATTTTTATATTTAAAAAATAAATATAAAAATTGTGTGAACGAACTTATTTTTGTATTGGGAAATCCTCTAAATTAGGTCATTTTGTTTAATTGTTTTTATAAATTTTAATTGGTTGGTTTTTTTATTATAACGGAAAATAAACGGTTTACAACATTCCCCTCCAAATAATAATTAATTTGATTGAATTATTAGTAATATTAAAAAAAAGAGGAGTATTTTGGCAATAGACCGGAGTGGTCTTAATAGTTTATTAAAAGAAAAGTTGTTTTAAAAGGGAGTTTTGTTTTTTAAGAAAAGTTGCCAAGTGACAACTTGTACGTGTATAATAATTGTTTTATTAAAGAGTGAAAAAATTAAATAACGAATTTTAAGAAAAATGATAAGTGTTGTGTTTTTGTTAAAGAGTATTGGAATAAATATTGAATAAAACTGAGGTACCTATCCATAAAAAATAAACAGTGTTATCCTAATAAAATTATTAACCCCAGACCTAGGGTAAATATAGTAAAGTTTGAAAAGTGATCTAAGTTATAATATATATATATATATATATATATATATATATATATATATATATATATATATATATATATATATATATATATATATATATATATATATATATATATATATATATATATATATATATCCTAGACAAAAGGATTATAACAGTTGGTAAATACATATATAAATATATATCCTAGTTTAAAAGGATAAAACATTTGGCGCAGCCGGTAATCCGCCCCTTGTAGTTTCAAATAGTCAAAATAAATTTTGGAATACAAGGAAAATTTAATCAAGCCTTAAGATTAAATTTGGCGATTGCATTACACAAAAAAATAGCAAGCTGTTCGTGATAGAAATACGGAGGAGACGGTGCCGTATTTCTGCAGAAAATATAGTACACCTACTCGGACAGAGTAAGGGCAGCGGCCGCTTTAGCGGAAAAAGACCAAGTGGTCCAACAGAACAATAGAAGTCAGCACAGCAGTACAACCAATTTCAGCAGATAAACAAAAATAAATCTGGAATTTCAACGAGAATTTCAACGAAAATACTAGAAACAGGAAGCAGCATGAAACAATCCGTCAAGCAGTATTATAAATATCAGGGTGAGTCAGGTTTAGTTATTTTAAAGTGTTAGACAGTTACTAAGTTAGTTTTGTGATTAATTTCACCATACGGAAATTAATACGGAGATTAATTTCACCATACGGAGATTAATTTCACCATACGGAAAATAAACGGTTTACAACATTCCCCTCCAAATAATAATTAATTTGATTGAATTATTAGTAATATTAAAAAAAAGAGGAGTATTTTGGCAATAGACCGGAGTGGTCTTGATAGTTTATTAAAAGAAAAGTTGTTTTAAAAGGGAGTTTTGTTTTTTAAGAAAAGTTGCCAAGTGACAACTTGTACGTGTATAATAATTGTTTTATTGAAGAGTGAAAAAATTAAATAACGAATTTTAAGAAAAATGATAAGTGTTGTGTTTTTGTTAAAGAGTATTGGAATAAATATTGAATAAAACTGAGGTACCTATCCATAAAAAATAAACAGTGTTATCCTAATAAAATTATTAACCCCAGACCTAGGGTAAATATAGTAAAGTTTGGAAAGTGATCTAAGTTGTAATATATACCTATATCCTTAGTATAAAAAAGGATATATTGTGATATATTTATATCCTAAGATTAAAAGGATATAACACTAAATATATATATATACATATAAAAATTGAAAAAAAAGAGAGTAAACTCAGCTGGTAAGTGTTGATGGTAATGTTGATGAAATTTCGTCCGAATATCCCAATTTATTTTAATGTATCCAAACAAAGGCCTTCAAGTTCTTCCCTTGTATGTCGACTTTTTTCTTGAGTTCCGAAACTCTAGATCTAAGATGAGAGTGCTCAGACAAGGAGTTCCACAAGTTGGAGTTCTCTCGCTTTCATTATTCAACCTTTACCTAAGTAGTTTACTGGCACCACCGGAAGGAATAACTATCACGTCATATGCAGACGATTGTACGGTGCTTGCAACAGGTAACAACCTGGAACAACTCACCAATATCCTAAACACCTACCTTCCCAATACCTTGAATGAATGGTATTAAACCAAAAAATTGAAACTCCTCTGAAAAGTCCACTTCCACACTTTTCACCATATGGACGAAGGAGTTAAATACAACACTCAATATCTGAATTGACAACATACTAATTCCTACTGTCAAAAATTCAAAATTGCTGGGTGTAACATTCGATCCACTACTTAAATTCAACACAGTTAAAAAAGTTACTGACATTTTTAATACAAGCTTTACAATATGGGTTATGTATAGCAAGTTATTATTAAATTGCAAAGCAAATGTTGCATTAAAACTAATTCTAATGCAAAACCATAAATTTTATTACAACTCTACCATCATAATTTATTTTTTATACTAATAGTAGAAGTTTGAAAACAACTTGCTAATGCAAAGAGCATTAAATTTATTTTTAAAGCAAGCTTTGCTATGTTTTATAATAGAGACTTCCGTAGGACCTATATGTGTAGCAATTTGCATTACATATTCAGCTTATTTTTAACTGTGAACGCTCATGCTCAACAAGTAAATACAAAACTTAAAAACGGGAATAACGCACTGAAAGCTCTAGCGGGTAGTTCGTGGGGTAAGGATAAAAACACAATAATAACGGCATAAAAAGCAATAGGAAGGCCTTTCATAAATTACACTGCTCCCATATAGACACCCCAAGTCTCTGACACCCACTGGAATAAGTTACAGATAACACAGAACGCAGCCTTGCGTACAGCAACCGGATGCCACTTGATAGCCCACCGGGATCACCTACACGAGGAATGTAACATATTGCCGGTCTGCGAACACAACGAAATGCTTACCAAACAATATCTTTGGTCCTGTCATAGAGAGCAGCATCCCTGCAATGACACTTTATCAATGACAACACCACCTAGAGACATAAGAAGGACTGCAAAATGCTTCCTACAAAATGTTAAAAACAATCAAGACATAGATAACATCGACAAGCCTACATACGTATTAGAGGGGGTTGAAAAATTTACATACCAAAGCCGTTGAAGACACAATAAAGAACTACGCCCGAATCGAGTTCTTAATAGCAAACCACCACAAGTCGCAGCCGAAGAGGTAAAACTGCCACGTCAAATAACTACATGAGTAGATTTGACCAGGAAATTGTTGACAAATGTCCCATATGTGAGAGCACGCCACATGATGCTAACCACCTTTTCAATTGTCGAGAGAAACCAACCGACCTGACTAAGGAAGATCTGTGGTACCGCCCAAAGGCAGTAGCAGAGTTCCTGAATCTGGACTTGGAGCCGGAAGAATAGCACCATAACCCGTCGCTACAACAACAACAACATAAACATCTAATTTTATTATATATTTTCATTTTTCAACAATGTCATATCCAAAATACACTGTATGTTAATTATTAATATATTTTTTCAGTGCAAATCATCTTTTTCCATAAAACAGACTTGCATTATAGACTTTTTTTTATAGTAGAACACTTTTTTTATAGTATAACGCCTTTTTTTCCAAAAAAAAGTCATGGAAAGTAAAAAAAGTCATGGAATAAATGAAAAGTCTTCGTCTTTTTCCTTTCGCACTTACAATATTTTTATATCTTCTATTTCAGAAAATACAAAAGACAGTAAAAAAAGACTAATGGAGAATATCCTTAAAAGTAATAGTTATTTATGTATTAAGGGCGTAAAGTTAGTCTTTTTGTTTGAGAATGAAATTGCTCGAGGCGTCAGCCGAGGGCAACAAACACTCAAAAACAAAAAAGATACTTTATGCCCGAATTACATACAAGATTTTTTGTACGAGTAAGATTCTGCATAATTTGCATAAAGTAAAATACATATATTTACCCAAAATAGTAAAATATTTTTTGAGAAAATTGTTTAATCCAAGTAGTTTTGCTTTTCATATTTAGTCTACATTCACATGATTGTTTTTTTCGTTGTCTTTTTTTATATCGTTCTACAACAACAAAAGTATGAAAATATCGGTTTAAATTTTTTCCCCTGACAAATCAGTCAAAATATTAACTGTTTTGAAGAGAGAAGCCAACATTTTTTACTATTGGATTACTTATTTAACTTATAAATAATTTAATAAATACGCGATTATCATAGATAGTAAAGTTTATTCCTGTTTTGGTTAGAGCCCTTCATATTTTCTTCGATTTCTAAATATTTTACTTATAAAATATCACTCGAATTCCTAATTTTAATGAAATTTCAATTTAAATAGAAATAAAATATCAATTTAATCTTCAGAGCATTGATAATCCATTAATAATCCTCAGAGCATTTTTAAACATTGACCGATAAAAAGGTATGAATGTCGGTCGATATAAACCTATCGACTTTAAAAAAACAACGATAAGAAACAACCAAAATTACTTTATGACCGAGATAATTTGGAATTGTTTTATATCGTTGTTTTTCGGTGAATATTAGTTTTGGGATTCACATAATTTGGCGCTACATTCTACGCGTTTTTGGATGGAGAAAACAACAACAAAAAATGAAAAAAACAACGAGGAAAACAATCATGTGAATGTAGAGTTATTTTCCTAAATTTCTATAGCAAGCAATTTTGTTTTAAATTTCTATTTTAATTTATTTAAAACATTTTGTTTTTCAGTTGTATTTGATCTATCGTATAGAAGACTATAGAATATAGATAAGTATATTATTGTGTTTTGTAAAATATGTTTTGAAAAAATTGTTAAATTCAAGTAATTTTTTGTTTGTTATTTTTTTTTCTAAATTTCTTTAGCAACGAATTTATTTAATTTTAATTATATATAAAATTACAAACAAACAAAAAGATGCTTAGATTAAACAATTTTCTCAAAATAAAATTTCACAAAACATATGTGTCTGTAAATATATGTATATTTTTTTTGGAAATAGCCATTATGTATTTTGTTCTCTAAAATAGTAGTTTTAGGGATTGTTATTTCAATTTTAGGCATTTTTATTTCAATATTAAAAAAGGCGTAAAGCAGGCCACAATTTTTGAATCGTTAAAGTGCATTTTACGGTTTACTCGTACAAAAAAACTATTTTTAATAATTTTTCAAAAATGTTGAAATCTTTATTTTTATTTGTTTGCTTTCAAAAATTGTTACCAGCTAAAAATCTTGTTACACAAAACTTAATTAAAATGCCACAAAAATTTAAATAATTTCAAAAATAGATTAATCTTACAAATTTAATTTTAACACTTAATTAGTTAAACAATATACATTAAAACTACTTGTGGCACAATGCCCACTGATAACAATTTTATTGTTTGAACTTTACATAAAGATCTCAATCGGACAATTTGATCGAATGTTATAGCGAAAATGTGCATATTTCCATTTCTTTTTAAATATATATAATTCGCATTCCCATCACATGATTTCAATATATAATTTTATTTTAAATGTAAAAAAAAAGTAAAACTAGATTAAAATAATTTTTTTTATAGGAACAAGATCTCTTTAGGTACCTACAGACTAAGAAACAGGCATGAGTGCTACAAGTCAATCAACGAAATTCTAAACATTCTCCTATGCAGCACTCAGTCTAAACATCTTCTTGCAAGCTCATATATTTGTATACAAAATTCATTGTTTGCTCATGCAATCAGAGCCGTCTTAAACCTTTCGTAGGCCCTAGGCACATTACAATATATATTATGAAAAAGAAATTAGTACACCAGAATTATTTTCTGAACAGCACAATTTGGATTTGGATTTTCAACATTGCAATTTGAATTTTCAATTTTCTTGGAATAGTTCATAGGCGCATAGCACAGTTAAATATAAGTTTGTATAATTTGTGTTATTTTATGAATATGGGCATTTTTTTACAAACCGAACACCTTTTTGACCAAAGCCTTTTTGGCTGAAATTTGTTTGTGGGTTTTATATTGAAAAAAAGATATACGTGCTCCAGAATTTTTTTTATTTTTTGGAAATCAGAGCTTTTTTAAATTTCGAGAGTTTCGTAATTTTTTGCCTGAAGACTTATTTTCAAAAATTAATAACTTCGGTTCTATTAAGATAGAAACTTCTATTTTAATTTATTTTAAACTAAAAGGATGCAATTTAAAAAAAAATAATATCAATAAAAATTATTAACAAATTCTTAGTGTTATAAAAGGTGCGTTCGATTTGACTGAAACAACTGAAAAAACAACAACAATTGCATTTAATTTTTCAGTTGCTTCAGTTGTTTCAGTCAAATCGAACACGGCTAAACAAATAAATTGTTAAAATCGATTTTTAGTCATTTAAATGTCACTAATTTTAGTCACGTAATGAGTTTTTTTTTTAGTATGACCATCGTATTGTAAGTTTAATTTTCTATAAAAATCGTATTTTATATTAATGGAAAAATTATTTTTACTGTTAGAAATAAAGTAATCTATCGAGCGCGGGACGACGAGAAATTCCATAAATGGGTCATTCTTTTACACACTGAACAGATTAGGACAAAATCTGACCAACACATTTTTGATTTAGCTTTTTACGGGTTCTATATCGAAAAAAATATACGTTTTTTTTTCTTTTTTTTTGGAATTTAGAGTGGTTTTAGATTTCGAGAATTTCGTGATTTTTGGCTTAAAGACTTATTTTCAAAAAAGCATCTTTTAACTTTAAAATAAAACATAACAGAAATTTCTATCTTTAATAGAACCGATGTTATTAATTTTTGAAAATAAGTCTTTAACCCAAAAATCACGAAATTTTCGAAATTAAAACCGCTCGAGATTTGAAACCCCTAAAAAATTTCAGCCAAATCAAAAATGTGTCGGTCAGATTTTGTCCAAATCTGTTCGATTTGTAAAAGAATGCCCCGCATGTGAATAACTATGTGCATTATTCAAACAGATCTCAGCGTCCAAATTTTCAAACTTACATCATTCAAGGTTTAACTTTCTAATTTGTATTTATGTCGAATTCTTTTTGCCAAAAAAATTGTTCCGATACACCCCTTTTTGCTCTCAGATCAATTTTTTTGTGACATTACATGTTCTATTTGGCCAAAAAACTGATATTTTTTTGCCCTAAAACATATTTTTGAATCTAGATTTTTAGCTCGAGCAAAGCATAAAATACAATAAATAACACAATAGCTATTTATGTATTAAGGGCGTAAAGTATGTCTTTTCCGCTTGAGAGTGAAATTGTTACTCGAGCCGTTAGCCGAGAGCAACTATCACTCGAAAGCAAAAAAGATACTTTATACCCGAACTGCATACAAGATTTTTTGTACAAGTAAGATTCTGTATTATTTGCATAAATTAAAATACATATATACACAAAATAGTACAATATTTGTTAAGAAAATTGTTTAATCCAAGTAGTTTTGCTTTTCATATTTATTTTCTAAATTTCTATAGCAACCAATTTTTTTTAATTTCTATGCTAATTTATTTAAAACATTTTGTTTTTCAGTTGTATTTGAGTTATCGTATAGATAGATATGTATATTATTGTGTTTTGTAAAATGTATTTGGAATAATCGTTTAGTTCAAATTATTTTTTGTTTGTTATTTTTTTTCTAAATTTCTTCCAAATTATTTAATTTTAATTATATATATAAAATTACAAACCAACAAATAAATGCCTAGATTAAACAATTTTCTCAACGTAAAATTTCACAAAACATGTATGTCTGTAAATATATACGTATGTTTTTTTGGAAATAGCCACTATGTATTTTGTTCTTTTGAGTTCGTTTGATGTTGTCAAAATTATTTACGCTTTAGGGCGAAAAATAGTAATTGTAATAGTTTTGGTATTGTTATTTCAATAGGAAAAAAAGGCATGCCTTACGCACAATTTTTGAATCGTAAAAGTGCATTTTACGGTTTGCTCGTACAGAAATACATTTATATATCTCTCAAAATTAGTAAACAAACAAAACGAGATTTACTTATTATGATTTTTAAAGAGAAATAGTTATTGTTTAAATAAAAGTTTTTTTAAATCGTGTTTTAAATTAAAAATTAATAACAATATTGAAATAAAATTATTTTATTTTCTTTGTATACATATGTACATATTTTATTTTTTCTTCGTAGGCCCCCTTAAAGTTCGTAGGCCCTAGGCACAGTGCCTATGGTGCCTATTGGATAAGACGGCTTTGCTGATGCAATTCGCATCAACTCACACAAAAATGTTCAAAGTAATACACGGGAACACGTTTCAAAAATTTATTCATTGTATTACTAATGAATTGTATACATGTATAAGAGGTGTTATAAGTTCGTTTCGACTTTAAATTAAATAAAGCCGAACCGAAATAGAAAAACAAATAAATTTATGGAATTTCTTTAGAAATTGAAGATTCTTGTTTCAGAGTAGAAATCGAAATAGACCGATTGTTACAAAACAAATCGATTAAATTAAGTCTTAAGACTTAAAGTGAAGCTCGACCATAAAATTGAGTGCATTAAAATTAATACAGGTAAAGGACACTTGTTGACAGACTACGTTGCTATAGGGCACATATTTTTTTGCCTGTATATGGTCATAGAAGGGTAGGCTGCCACCAAGTGTACCTCACCTATATATATTAATTTCATCAATTCACTGAATTTTATGGTTGAGTTTCACTAGAAGACTTATTCATCGATTAGTTTTATTAGGATCATCAGCCGATAGAGTGTTTCCATTTTATCAGCACATATGTTTTGCTTAAAAACACTTTAAATAGATAGGAGTCGAACCCGTGTCCTAACCACTAGGCCACCCAACACAGATACAGGTTGGCTGGATGAATGGAAAAAACAATCCTTTTTAGATAAAATTAGTTTTTTTGAAATTATACAAAAATCATTGAAATCATTTTTAGTATAAAATGACATGACATTTCATGAAATCCGATAACGGTAAGTTTTTGACAGAAATCCTCCGGTTGTACTAAAATCTAATATTTCAATCATTGTTTTAACGTTAATTTTATGTCAAAAATCATCCGGTAGATGTTAAGCTAACGGTAGATGTTTGGTATTATTAAATGGCGTTATAAGATATTGGTTTGTTCATGTTTATTCATAATTTTATATTTAATAGTCTTTTATTATTGATAACGATAACAATCCGACCGGTATTGACGACCGGATTTCATAATACCACCACTGACTTTCTGAACAGTCCTAGTACGACTAGTATTGGAAGTTTCGGACACATATCAGTCAAATAATTACAAATTACTCTGTCCATAAACTACCTTCAAAATTAATAAAAAATATTGACACAACTGGTCAATATAAGATGATCATTTACGACCTTGGCAAACGCCCTATGCGGTTTCAGATATAAATATACCCAAACATGAACCAAAGTTTATTTACAATGGCAGAAAACAAAAGAGGTCCATATGTTTCCGGTCACAACTATACCTTGACATCGGAAGTATAAGAGCTATTTTTGCACTTAGCTTAAATTAAGCTTATCAACAAATTCTTTGAATCGAAAAAAATTTTTATTGTTCCTTATTGAATTAGTTTATGATTTAGATGAGCGCGGATATGAGAAATAAAGCTTTTATTAGCTTTTATCATTTACTGAAAAATAATAATTCGATAAGATTGATATATGTTATCTTGTATTATCGACATTCAACAACATGTATATAAATGTTGCTATTGTTTTTAACATGTTAAATAGTTTTAAACTTAAAGTTGGATAAGACAAATGAAAATAAAATTATCAAATTAAAATAAATGATAGTTTTAAAACAAAGATATAATTATGATAAGTAAAGTTTTACTTAGTTTTTTACTAAGTTGTTTAGTTTTAAGTGATGGTGTTCATTGCCATGTGAACAACATTATTTGTTCTGATATTCCAAAATCAAAATGTCCAAGTGTACCTGATGGAGACCCAGAACCGGTATTAACGTTACTACCAATTGCAAATGATTGTACTAAGTTTATAAAATGTGAACGTGGATATCAACATATCAAGTGAGATTTTTTCTTTACTATTCCAAAATTACTATGAAATAAAAGTGAAGAAATTGTAGAAAAACATTAAAAAGTTAATGTTTTTTAAATTAAATCATATAATTTAAGTTATTTCAATTTAGATAAGAAACAAAAACTAAGTCGTTTTCAGTGAATGTATTGCCAAAAAGTTTGAGCTTTTAATTTAGCTCAAGCTCAAGCTTTTAGCTTAGCTCAAGCTCCACTTATGCCATCTAAAAAGTAGTTACTGTGTGCTCAGCAGTTGGTCATTAGTTTAGATTAATTTTGGTATGGATGATTTAATTGAATCGTGCATCTTTTGATTTGCATGTCATCATAACCGATCATTTTGAAGTTTTCATCTTTGTCATTTTATTAGTGTGACAATTTCATGTGGTTTATGGCACGCAAAGAAAACTTTTTTAAGATGTGAGCTTTGTCTAGGTAATTTTTTCGAGATTTTATTACCGTTTTTCAAATATAAAGAAAATTCGTTTGAGACATTTAATGTGAAATATATTATTTAAATAATATATTTATATATTTTCACTCACGAAAAAGCAGCCTTTTCATCTCTTGTAGGAAAATATACTATTTTCTTTAACGCATGTTGTTTTTTTTGTTGTATGTTTTTAATATATTTTATCCACGACTACTAAAGAATATATACTTTCCATGCGTATATCTTTCATTATAATTGTATTCATTCCTTTCTATATATCAAATTCTTTTTTATTTATTTCATTCCATTTTATTTATTCAAAATTCCCCTAACAAATTAAAAACTTTATTTGTTGGTATAGTAATATAAACAGATCAAACAAGAACAATACATATAAAATAAACAAACATGTTTTGTTTTGTTTTATATTTCATAGATTTATTTCAATATGGCGATATAAACTTTTACAGGAAAACTTGAATGAAATTATTTGAAATATTTGTAGTCGTGGATAAAATAGTATCTTGTATTCGCTTAGGATGAAGGCAATTCTTCACTCGGATAATTCCCTCCACTCGCTACGCTCGTTCCGGGAAACTTCATCCTCGTTAAGAATTGCCTTCATTCTAAGCTCATACAAGAATCGACTATTCTTTTTCGAAAATCACAAAGGAATTTTGCCGAAACGTAAACAAATAAATTATGTTAATAGTTATTTAGGTATCAAGGGAATTATAAGGATGTTAATTGCCGAGGGAAACGTTTACTACCCGAGGGCCTCTGGCCCGAGGGTTAGTAAGTTTCACAAGGTAATTGACATCTAATAATTCACGTGATACATAAATAATTTCTTATTCGCCTACATATTAAAGTGTTACTTTATTACTGTGATTTGCGGCTTTAAAGTATCACTTTTCAACTATTTATTTTGTCGTCATAGCTACGTCCAAAAAAGTAAAAAGCATTTGTATTTGTTTAAATTCTATAAAAATAAATTTTTTTATCAAAGCAACCCGCAAATTCAAAATTTCATTATCCAGTTAAAATAGTTGTTATCATTTGTTGTCATAGAATTTGGAAAAAATAATAAATATTTTTTCAAAGGTTACTTGTTTCACATATTTTTATTTTAAAATTTATGAAAATTTATAATTTTAATTTAGAATAAACAACTTTTCTTAAAATATTTTGCTTGCGGCGAATAAAAAATAGTATATGATGCACGGACGTAAGCTATTTTGGACTTAATGTGTGCAAATCTCGGCTAGCGCCTCGATTTGCAAACTCCACATCCGTCCAAAATCTTTAGCTTTACGTCCTAGCATCATAATGTACTATTATGTTTTACTACCTAAAACATTTATTAAACTAAAACATTTATTTTTATCAAGTATTTGATAGCATGATTTTTCGTTTTAATTGATCAAGTTAGTTATTTTTCATTTCAAATTGTATTGCTTGGGTATTGTTATTCGTTACTATGGCTTTATGTAAATAATGTTGTTTATAAATAAATAAAACAAAAATTTATAATGAAAACTAGGTCTATTATGAATCCATATCTCCCTCTTATAATTCCCTTGGGAATTAAGAATGTCATTATAATTTCGGTAACTAAGGTCTAAACGGCTTAAAATAAATCAGTAAAACATAAAGTAATTAATGCGTTTCATTTCAAATAGAAAATAAAATTACTAATATAAATCGCTTTTCTCATAAATTATTTGTAAATTTTTAAACGTTTTTTAACTTGTATTGAATGTGTGTAATGTGCGTCAAACAAGCGACATAGATCAAAGTATAGAATTTTTAATTGCTAATTCAAATTAAAGTAAAACTAACCGTATTTATTTAGGGACTGCCCAGATGGCTTGCATTTTTCACCAGGTATAGATGTATGCGATTGGCCAGAAAATGTAAATTGCGTACCATGCTTAAATAATGAACCCGAAACAACAACAACTGAATACCAAAATCTTACGACAACACCAACTGACCACACTATAACAGCAAACGGAACTACGCCAACCCCGGCTGTTACTCCAGCAAACAATAGTACAACACCTGTTGGGCCAAAAGAATGTGAACCAGAATCCTGTCCAGTTATTCCCGTTGGGGAAAAAGAAAAGGTTCTCACTTTATTAAAAGTTCCATCCGACTGTAGCAAATTCATACATTGCGATCGAGGTGTACCATACCTGAAGTAAGATTGTTTTTAAAATTTAGCTTTATTCCCATTAATCATTAAATAATTAAATATTCTTGGCAATTTAGAGACTGTCCAGCTGGTTTACACTTCAATCCTGGCATAAGTGTTTGTGACTGGCCAGCAAATGTAAGTTGTGTTGCTTGTTCAGGATCTGGTGGACCAACGAATGGAACAGTACCAACTGACCCAACAACAAAATCACCGGAGGAAACAACAAAATCAACTGACCACACTATAACGCTGAATGGAACTACGCCAGCACCACCTGTCACTCCAGAAAACAATAGTACAATAACTGTTGGACAAGCAGAATGTGAACCAGAATCCTGTCCAGTTATTCCCGATGGGGAAGAAGAAAAGGTTCTCACTTTATTAAAAGTTCCATCCGACTGTAGCAAATTCATACATTGCGATCGAGGTGTACCATACCTGAAGTAAGATTGTTTTTAAAATTTAGCTTTATTCCCATTAATCATTAAATAATGAAATATTCTTGGCAATTTAGAGACTGTCCAGCTGGTTTACACTTCAATCCTGGCATAAGTGTTTGTGACTGGCCAGCAAATGTGAGTTGTGTTGCTTGTTCAGGATCTGGTGGACCAACGAATGGAACAGTACCAACTGAACCAACAACAAAATTACCGGAGGAAACAACAGTATCGATTGACGACACTATAACGCTAAACGGAACTACGCCAACACCACCTGTCACTCCAGAAAACAATAGTACAACACCTGTTGGACAAGCAGAATGTGAACCAGAATCCTGTCCAGTTATTCCCGATGGGGAAGAAGAAAAGGTTCTCACTTTATTAAAAGTTCCATCTGACTGTAGCAAATTCATACATTGCGATCGAGGTGTACCATACCTGAAGTAAGATTGTTTTTAAAATTTTCCTATATTCCCATTAATCATTAAATAATGAAATATTCCTGGCAATTTAGAGACTGTCCAACTGGTTTACACTTCAATCCTGGCATAAGTGTTTGTGACTGGCCAGCAAATGTGAGTTGTGTTGCTTGTTCAGGATCTGGTGGACCAACGAATGGAACAGTACCAACTGAACCAACAACAAAATTACCGGAGGAAACAACAAAACCAACTGACCACACTATAACGCTGAATGGAACTACGCCAGCACCACCTGTCACTCCAGAAAACAATAGAACAATAACTGTTGGACCAGAAGAATGTGAACCAGAATCCTGTCCAGTTATTCCCGATGGGGAAGAAGAAAAGGTTCTCACTTTATTAAAAGTGCCATCTGACTGTAGCAAATTCATACATTGCGATCGAGGTGTACCATACCTGAAGTAAGCTTGTTTTTAAAATTTACCTTTATTCCCTTTAATCATTAAATAATGAAATATTCTTGACAATTTAGAGACTGTCCAACTGGTTTACACTTCAATCCTGGCATAAGTGTTTGTGACTGGCCAGCAAATGTGAGTTGTGTTGCTTGTTCAGGATCTGGTGGACCAACGAATGGAACAGTACCAACTGAACCAACAACAAAATCACCGGAGGAAACAACAGTATCAATTGATGACACTATAACGCTAAACGGAACTACGCCAACACCACCTGTCACTCCAGAAAACAATAGTACAACACCTGTTGGACAAGCAGAATGTAAACCAGAATCCTGTCCAGTTATTCCCGATGGGGAAGAAGAAAAGGTTCTCACTTTATTAAAAGTTCCATCCGACTGTAGCAAATTCATACATTGCGATCGAGGTGTACCATACCTGAAGTAAGCTTGTTTTTAAAATTTACCTTTATTCCCATTAATCATTAAATAATTAAATATTCTTGACAATTTAGAGACTGTCCAACTGGTTTACACTTCAATCCTGGCATAAGTGTTTGTGACTGGCCAGCAAATGTAAGTTGTGTTGCTTGTTCAGGATCTGGTGGACCAACGAATGGAACAGTACCAACTGAACCAACAACAAAATCACCGGAGGAAACAACAAAACCAACTGACCACACTATAACGCTGAATGGAACTACGCCAGCACCACCTGTCACTCCAGAAAATAATAGTATGATAACTGTTGGACCAGCAGAATGTGAACCAGAATCCTGTCCAGCTATTCCCGATGGGGAAGAAGAAAAGGTTCTCACTTTATTAAAAGTTCCATCTGACTGTAGCAAATTCATACATTGCGATCGAGGTGTACCATACCTGAAGTAAGCTTGTTTTTAAAATTAAGCTTTATTCCCATTAATCATTAAATAATTAAATATTCTTGACAATTTAGAGACTGTCCAACTGGTTTACACTTCAATCCTGGCATAAGTGTTTGTGACTGGCCAGCAAATGTGAGTTGTGTTGCTTGTTCAGGATCTGGTGGACCAACGAATGGAACAGTACCAACTGAACCAACAACAAAATCACCGGAGGAAACAACAAAACCAACTGACCACACTATAACGCTGAATGGAACTACGCCAACACCACCTGTCACTCCAGAAAACAATAGTACAACACCTGTTGGACAAGCAGAATGTGAACCAGAATCCTGTCCAGTTATTCCCGATGGAGAAGAAGAAAAGGTTCTCACTTTATTAAAAGTTCCATCCGACTGTAGCAAATTCATACATTGCGATCGAGGTGTACCATACCTGAAGTAAGCTTGTTTTTAAAATTTACCTTTATTCCCATTAATCATTAAATAATGAAATATTCTTGACAATTTAGAGACTGTCCAACTGGTTTACACTTCAATCCGGGCATAAGTGTTTGTGACTGGCCAGCAAATGTGAGTTGTGTTGCTTGTTCAGGATCTGGTGGACCAACGAATGGAACAGTACCAACTGAACCAACAACAAAATCACCGGAGGAAACAACAGTATCAATTGACGACACTATAACGCTAAACGGAACTACGCCAACACCACCTGTCACTCCAGAAAACAATAGTACAACACCTGTTGGACAAGCAGAATGTGAACCAGAATCCTGTCCAGTTATTCCCGATGGGGAAGAAGAAAAGGTTCTCACTTTATTAAAAGTTCCATCCGACTGTAGCAAATTCATACATTGCGATCGAGGTGTACCATACCTGAAGTAAGCTTGTTTTTAAACTTTACCTTTATTCCCATTAATCATTAAATAATTAAATATTCTTGACAATTTAGAGACTGTCCAGCTGGTTTACACTTCAATCCTGGCATAAGTGTTTGTGACTGGCCAGCAAATGTAAGTTGTGTTGCTTGTTCAGGATCTGGTGGACCAACGAATGGAACAGTACCAACTGAACCAACAACAAAATCACCGGAGGAAACAACAAAACCAACTGACCACACTATAACGCTGAATGGAACTACGCCAACACCACCTGTCACTCCAGAAAACAATAGTACAACACCTGTTGGACAAGCAGAATGTAAACCAGAATCCTGTCCAGTTATTCCCGATGGGGAAGAAGAAAAGGTTCTCACTTTATTAAAAGTTCCATCCGACTGTAGCAAATTCATACATTGCGATCGAGGTGTACCATACCTGAAGTAAGCTTGTTTTTAAAATTTACCTTTATTCCCATTAATCATTAAATAATTAAATATTCTTGACAATTTAGAGACTGTCCAACTGGTTTACACTTCAATCCTGGCATAAGCGTTTGTGACTGGCCAGCAAATGTGAGTTGTGTTGCTTGTTCAGGATCTGGTGGACCAACGAATGGAACAGTACCAACTGAACCAACAACAAAATCACCGGAGGAAACAACAAAACCAACTGACCACACTATAACGCTGAATGGAACGACGCCAACACCACCTGTCACTCCAGAAAACAATAGTACAACACCTGTTGGACAAGCAGAATGTAAACCAGAATCCTGTCCAGTTATTCCCGATGGGGAAGAAGAAAAGGTTCTCACTTTATTAAAAGTTCCATCCAACTGTAGCAAATTCATACATTGCGATCGAGGTGTACCATACCTGAAGTAAGCTTGTTTTTAAAATTTACCTTTATTCCCATTAATCATTAAATAATTAAATATTCTTGACAATTTAGAGACTGTCCAACTGGTTTACACTTCAATCCTGGCATAAGTGTTTGTGACTGGCCAGCAAATGTGAGTTGTGTTGCTTGTTCAGGATCTGGTGGACCAACGAATGGAACAGTACCAACTGAACCAACAACAAAATCACCGGAGGAAACAACAGTATCAATTGACGACACTATAACGCTAAACGGAACTACGCCAACACCACCTGTCACTCCAGAAAACAATAGTACAACACCTGTTGGACAAGCAGAATGTGAACCAGAATCCTGTCCAGTTATTCCCGATGGGGAAGAAGAAAAGGTTCTCACTTTATTAAAAGTTCCATCCGACTGTAGCAAATTCATACATTGCGATCGAGGTGTACCATACCTGAAGTAAACTTGTTTTTAAAATTTACCTTTATTCCCATTAATCATTAAATAATGAAATATTTTTGACAATTTAGAGACTGTCCAGCTGGTTTACACTTCAATCCTGGCATAAGTGTTTGTGACTGGCCAGCAAATGTGAGTTGTGTTGCTTGTTCAGGATCTGGTGGACCAACGAATGGAACAGTACCAACTGAACCAACAACAAAATCACCGGAGGAAACAACAAAACCAACTGACCACACTATAACGCTGAATGGAACGACGCCAACACCACCTGTCACTCCAGAAAACAATAGTACAACACCTGTTGGACAAGCAGAATGTAAACCAGAATCCTGTCCAGTTATTCCCGATGGGGAAGAAGAAAAGGTTCTCACTTTATTAAAAGTTCCATCCAACTGTAGCAAATTCATACATTGCGATCGAGGTGTACCATACCTGAAGTAAGCTTGTTTTTAAAATTTACCTTTATTCCCATTAATCATTAAATAATTAAATATTCTTGACAATTTAGAGACTGTCCAACTGGTTTACATTTCAATCCTGGCATAAGTGTTTGTGACTGGCCAGCAAATGTGAGTTGTGTTGCTTGTTCAGGGTCTGGTGGACCAACGAATGGAACAGTACCAACTGAACCAACAACAAAATCACCGGAGGAAACAACAGTATCAATTGACGACACTATAACGCTAAACGGAACTACGCCAACACCACCTGTCACTCCAGAAAACAATAGTACAACACCTGTTGGACAAGCAGAATGTGAACCAGAATCCTGTCCAGTTATTCCCGATGGGGAAGAAGAAAAGGTTCTCACTTTATTAAAAGTTCCATCCGACTGTAGCAAATTCATACATTGCGATCGAGGTGTACCATACCTGAAGTAAGCTTGTTTTTAAAATTTACCTTTATTCCCATTAATCATTAAATAATGAAATATTTTTGACAATTTAGAGACTGTCCAGCTGGTTTACACTTCAATCCTGGCATAAGTGTTTGTGACTGGCCAGCAAATGTGAGTTGTGTTGCTTGTTCAGGATCTGGTGGACCAACGAATGGAACAGTACCAACTGAACCAACAACAAAATTACCGGAGGAAACAACAGTATCAATTGACGACACTATAACGCTAAACGGAACTACGCCAACACCACCTGTCACTCCAGAAAACAATAGTACAACACCTGTTGGACAAGCAGTATGTGAACCAGAATCCTGTCCAGTTATTCCCGATGGGGAAGAAGAAAAGGTTCTCACTTTATTAAAAGTTCCCTTCGACTGTAGCAAATTCATACATTGCGATCGAGGTGTACCATACCTGAAGTAAGCTTGTTTTTAAACTTTACCTTTATTCCCATTAATCATTAAATAATTAAATATTCTTGACAATTTAGAGACTGTCCAACTGGTTTACACTTCAATCCTGGCATAAGTGTTTGTGACTGGCCAGCAAATGTGAGTTGTGTTGCTTGTTCAGGATCTGGTGGACCAACGAATGGAACAGTACCAACTGAACCAACAACAAAATTACCGGAGGAAACAACAGTATCAATTGACGACACTATAACGCTAAACGGAACTACGCCAACACCACCTGTCACTCCAGAAAACAATAGTACAACACCTGTTGGACAAGCAGTATGTGAACCAGAATCCTGTCCAGTTATTCCCGATGGGGAAGAAGAAAAGGTTCTCACTTTATTAAAAGTTCCCTTCGACTGTAGCAAATTCATACATTGCGATCGAGGTGTACCATACCTGAAGTAAGCTTGTTTTTAAAATTTAGCTTTATTCCCATTAATCATTAAATAATTAAATATTCTTGACAATTTAGAGACTGTCCAACTGGTTTACACTTCAATCCTGGCATAAGTGTTTGTGACTGGCCAGCAAATGTAAGTTGTGTTGCTTGTTCAGGATCTGGTGGACCAACGAATGGAACAGTACCAACTGAACCAACAACAAAATTACCAGCGGAAACGACAGTATCAATTGACGACACTATAACGCTAAACGGAACTACGCCAACACCACCTGTCACTCCAGAAAACAATAGTACAACACCTGTTGGACAAGCAGAATGTGAACCAGAATCCTGTCCAGTTATTCCCGATGGGGAAGAAGAAAAGGTTCTCACTTTATTAAAAGTTCCATCCGACTGTAGCAAATTCATACATTGCGATCGAGGTGTACCATACCTGAAGTAAGCTTGTTTTTAAAATTTACCTTTATTCCCATTAATCATTAAATAATTAAATATTCTTGACAATTTAGAGACTGTCCAACTGGTTTACACTTCAATCCTGGCATAAGTGTTTGTGACTGGCCAGCAAATGTGAGTTGTGTTGCTTGTTCAGGATCTGGTGGACCAACGAATGGAACAGTACCAACTGAACCAACAACAAAATTACCGGAGGAAACAACAGTATCAATTGACAACACTATAACGCTAAACGGAACTACGCCAACACCACCTGTCACTCCAGAAAACAATAGTACAACACCTGTTGGACAAGCAGAATGTGAACCAGAATCCTGTCCAGTTATTCCCGATGGGGAAGAAGAAAAGGTTCTCACTTTATTAAAAGTTCCCTCCGACTGTAGCAAATTCATACATTGCGATCGAGGTGTACCATACCTGAAGTAAGCTTGTTTTTAAAATTTAGCTTTATTCCCATTAATCATTAAATAATTAAATATTCTTGACAATTTAGAGACTGTCCAACTGGTTTACACTTCAATCCTGGCATAAGTGTTTGTGACTGGCCAGCAAATGTAAGTTGTGTTGCTTGTTCAGGATCTGGTGGACCAACGAATGGAACAGTACCAACTGAACCAACCACAAAATTACCGGAGGAAACAACAGTATCAATTGACGACACTATAACGCTAAACGGAACTACGCCAACACCACCTGTCACTCCAGAAAACAATAGTACAACACCTGTTGGACAAGCAGAATGTAAACCAGAATCCTGTCCAGTTATTCCCGATGGGGAAGAAGAAAAGGTTCTCACTTTATTAAAAGTTCCATCCGACTGTAGCAAATTCATACATTGCGATCGAGGTGTACCATACCTGAAGTTAGCTTGTTTTTAAAATTTACCTTTATTCCCATTAATCATTAAATAATTAAATATTCTTGACAACTTAGAGACTGTCCAACTGGTTTACACTTCAATCCTGGCATAAGTGTTTGTGACTGGCCAGCAAATGTGAGTTGTGTTGCTTGTTCAGGATCTGGTGGACCAACGAATGGAACAGTACCAACTGAACCAACAACAAAATTACCGGAGGAAACAACAGTATCAATTGACGACACTATAACGCTAAACGGAACTACGCCAACACCACCTGTCACTCCAGAAAACAATAGTACAACACCTGTTGGACAAGCAGAATGTGAACCAGAATCCTGTCCAGTTATTCCCGATGGGGAAGAAGAAAAGGTTCTCACTTTATTAAAAGTTCCCTCCGACTGTAGCAAATTCATACATTGCGATCGAGGTGTACCATACCTGAAGTAAGCTTGTTTTTAAAATTTAGCTTTATTCCCATTAATCATTAAATAATTAAATATTCTTGACAATTTAGAGACTGTCCAACTGGTTTACACTTCAATCCTGGCATAAGTGTTTGTGACTGGCCAGCAAATGTAAGTTGTGTTGCTTGTTCAGGATCTGGTGGACCAACGAATGGAACAGTACCAACTGAACCAACAACAAAATTACCGGAAGAAACAACAGTATCAATTGACGACACTATAACGCTAAACGGAACTACGCCAACACCACCTGTCACTCCAGAAAACAATAGTACAACACCTGTTGGACAAGCAGAATGTGAACCAGAATCCTGTCCAGTTATTCCCGATGGGGAAGAAGAAAAGGTTCTCACTTTATTAAAAGTTCCATCCGACTGTAGCAAATTCATACATTGCGATCGAGGTGTACCATACCTGAAGTAAGCTTGTTTTTAAAATTTACCTTTATTCCCATTAATCATTAAATAATTAAATATTCTTGACAATTTAGAGACTGTCCAACTGGTTTACACTTCAATCCTGGCATAAGTGTTTGTGACTGGCCAGCAAATGTGAGTTGTGTTGCTTGTTCAGGATCTGGTGGACCAACGAATGGAACAGTACCAACTGAACCAACAACAAAATCACCGGAGGAAATAACAGTATCAATTGACGACACTATAACGCTAAACGGAACTACGCCAACACCACCTGTCACTCCAGAAAACAATAGTACAACACCTGTTGGACAAGCAGAATGTGAACCAGAATCCTGTCCAGTTATTCCCGATGGGGAAGAAGAAAAGGTTCTCACTTTATTAAAAGTTCCATCCGACTGTAGCAAATTCATACATTGCGATCGAGGTGTACCATACCTGAAGTAAGCTTGTTTTTAAACTTTACCTTTATTCCCATTAATCATTAAATAATGAAATATTTTTGACAATTTAGAGACTGTCCAGCTGGTTTACACTTCAATCCTGGCATAAGTGTTTGTGACTGGCCAGCAAATGTAAGTTGTGTTGCTTGTTCAGGATCTGGTGGACCAACGAATGGAACAGTACCAACTGAACCAACAACAAAATCACCGGAGGAAACAACAAAACCAACTGACCACACTATAACGCTGAACGGAACTACGCCAACACCACCTGTCACTACAGAAAACAATAGTACAACACCTGTTGGACAAGCAGAATGTAAACCAGAATCCTGTCCAGTTATTCCCGATGGGGAAGAAGAAAAGGTTCTCACTTTATTAAAAGTTCCATCCGACTGTACCAAATTCATACATTGCGATCGAGGTGTACCATACCTGAAGTAAGCTTGTTTTTAAAATTCACCTTTAGTCCCATTAATCATTAAATAATTAAATATTCTTGACAATTTAGAGACTGTCCAACTGGCTTACACTTCAATCCTGGCATAAGTGTTTGTGACTGGCCAGCAAATGTAAGTTGTGTTGCTTGTTCAGGATCTGGTGGACCAACGAATGGAACAGTACCAACTGAACCAACAACAAAATCACCGGAGGAAACAACAGTACAAACTGACCTCCACACTGTAACACTAAACGTAGCGCCTGAGGAATGTGGAGAACAACAGAAATGTCCAAGTGTTCCAGCAAATTTGCCGGAACCAAAATTAACGCTTTTACCAATTGTTAATAATTGTAAGAAATTTATTATCTGTGATCGTGGTGTTCCATACGAAATGTAAGTCAATTTGATATCACATGTGTGTGGAGACATATTTTGAATTATTTTATTTTGTTTTAAGGCGTTGTCCTGATGAACTACATTTTAACAGAATACTGGATGTTTGTGACTGGCCTCAAGATGCGAATTGTCCTAAATGTAACTAAATTTTAATGTAAATTTAATATTATTAAAAGTAGTGTTAACTTAATATAATAATTAGTCAATAATAATTGTGAGAGTAATATTAAAATAAATGTAAATATCTTTTAATGGAATTTTTATACTATACAAACGTTTTTACTACGCAAAGATATAAAATTAAAATCATAAGGTTTTCGATTTTCTGTTTATGTTAAAATTTAAGTATCTCCATGTCTGGAGATTTTGGTTTGATGAAACGTGGTATGTATTTCAGTTTCTAGTAAAGTTTTTAACACTTTTGTCTCGCAAATATCAGTTAACGAAAGGATGTTTGAAAAAAACGTTTTAAATTCAAAAGCGTTAGTCTACACTTGCGACGAAGTTCTCCAACTCAAAAGGATATCTCGAAGGAAACAGAACGAAATCTGAATTCATAAAATGAAGAATTCGACAGCTCATAGCGTATACACTTTACATTGAATCTGATAATAAAGTCGAAAAAAAACACTGAAGAGAATTTTTGTTTATGGCGCAAATTTTTTGTTTTAACTAAACAATAAATACTATCACATGTTATAATGACATAAGCCATCCCAGCTAGCACAAACGTGATCGATTACGCTAAAAACCCAAAGTAATGCATTTTTTATACATTCTATTGGTCACGATACATTGGTCACGATACATTCTATTGGTTCCTCCAATATAAAACTTGTTTTGTTGTTGTTGCGTAATCAATATTTGCACTCGCGTAATCAATAATTGGTCACATTTTGACACATTGAAGCCTTCAATGTGTCAAAATATCCTTGTCGTGCTGTCGTTTGTAAGGAGTATTTTAAGTAAAAATAAAGTATGTATCCATAAGAAAATACGCAAAATAGTGTATTTTGCTACAAGAGAAGAAATTACGTTATTTCCGTGAGTGTACTTTGTTAGTGTTCGATGTAGGTTGATATTTCAACTATTTAATAAAGTTTTTATGGTTATCTGTTAGATTATAGTTATGTGTTATCGGACATGTTTCACATGTTAAATTTAACGTCGGAAAATTGCCTAAAGATAAAATATCAAATAAATCGTTTTTAATGTTTATAAGAAAATTCATTTATAAAAAAATCGCAGAAAAAATTAATTGAAACGAATCTAAAACGCAAGGCTATTGAATTTGTTTCGTTATTTAAGCCAGATACAGGTATGTTGTTTAATTTTTAGTGCACTTTATACGCAAAACTTAAAATGTTACAATTAGTTGTATATATTTATAACAGCGGGGTTATAATCTTGGTTCGGGGAGTAACTGGTGTCTTGCTCTTCCAGCATTCGGCAAGATTCGCAAAAGAATTGTGTGAACTGTAGCTACCTTGGCTCCAACTATTTTAAGTGTTCTTTAAACGATAATCTAGTATCTATCATTATCCCCAAGTATTTAATTTATGGGTTTGAAATAATTTTATGCTCACTGAAATTTAACGTTATGGTAACTCGCTACTTTTTATTTTATATACCTTGGCACTTTTCATAGGCCAAGTGGTTCCATGATTCGTGGCCATCTGGCAGAATTAAATGCAATTTTAACATCCAGTGCGATAATTGCGCAGTACTTTTCGGTTCCTCCCTTCCATTTGTTCCCTGCGATAATATTTAGGTAGATTTCATATAAAAATCTACCTATTGCAATCAGTGGCGTGGGTGGGTTTCGATAGACGGTAAGCAGATTATATAAAAAAAACAGAGCATTCTTCAATTTAAACCCACATGATAGTTTTTCAGTTCATTAGTTCTTGATTGTATTGTTTGCATGACGTGATAGGGCGTTGGCATATCAGTCTGCCAAAATATCTGCACTAATATCTGTAAAAGCTAAGAGTCTTTCAAAAACTTCTTCTGTTTTAGTTACAAATCGTCCTATTGTTGACAACTTTTTTTTTTTTTTTTTTTTAATAAAATGTGATGTGTAGTAGGCATTACAATATGTGTCACAACAACACATAAAAACCTTTTAAGACCAAGGCTCCACAACAACATGCGTTCTAAGGATGTTAATGGACGCAAATCTGTTTTTTTTTTGTTTTTTTTTGTTAAGTAATGGATAACTAAACCATAAATCCTAGCACATATAAAATATGACATAGGCCAATATTTCGTGATAGGATAGGGAAAATAAAAATAAAATAAGAGATAAAAAGCAAATTTGTTTTACAAATTTGCAGGAACAAAACTAAAATTGGTTTGCCAATAGTCCAGCCAATGGCATAATCCCTGATTATGGGACGCAGTATATTTTTCAATGATTAAAGCTCAGATATGTAGTTATATGAAGGCTCGTTTCATCGAGCAAGCTACAGCGTTCCAGCATCATGGAATATTCATTAGCTAAGATTGAGAGTGCTATCGTTGACTGAATACAGTTCATCCGCCAGCACCCCTAAGATATCACCTTGGCTAGTGATATCTCACTGCTATTGCCAGTGGTATGTGATATCTCACATTAACTCATATGCCAATAGCAGGGACTGGAGTACGCGGGGTTGTCACACCCGTGGATCAAAAAAATAGAAAAAAATTGACAAATTATTAAAAACTGATCCCTCCATGCAATCACTGCGACTTATAAGAGATATCTGATGTTTCATCAAGAAGTATGGCAATAAATAAACAAACTTTGATTTCTAAAAAATTTGAGTTTTTTAGATCAACACCTATTGATTCACTCAAATCATTTTGTATATGACTGAAAATGCCTAAAAATACTTTGGATTCCTATAAAAATATGTCCAATTCTTGATCATATATTGATAACACTTTCAACATTATAACACTACCGAATAATTTGAAAAAAATTGATTGATTAATATAATATGCCTTGGTGTTTACTAACGGCATTAAAATAATTATTTGAATTATGATAACCATCGTAGGTTTAAATAACCTTTTCTTTAGAAAATAAAATAAACATTTTTAGAAAAAATGAAACAGACTTCAGAAACAACAAAAGAGACACAAAAAAGTGAAAAATATTTCAATTGTGGCTTTTAGAGACAGAAGGTGCGTTCGATTTGACTGAAACAACTGAAAAAACAACAACAATTGCATTTAATTCTTCAGTTGATTCAGTTGCTTCAGTCAAATCGAACACGGCTAGAAATACATATAAATTTTGATTAATTTAATTTAATTATACTTAACTACAAAAAATTACACTTTTAAACAAAGAATGTTATATTATAAAACTTATATTTTATTATAATTATTATAGTTGTTGTAATAGTTATTATATTATAAGATTTATTTGTAGTACAAAACTGTTGGCAATCAATGCCAAGCATTAGATGTCAATGGTGGACTTCGACTTCGAACATTTTGTATTGAAAATAAATTTCATAATATAAAAGCTATTATAAAAAAATAACTTTTACATTATAATATCTTTGTTTAAAAGCGTAATTTTTTGTATGCAACTAACTATAATTAAATTAAATTAATCAAAATTTATACGTATTTTTGTCTCTAAAAGGCACAATTGAGTTATTTTCCATTTTTTGTGCCTCTTGTTTTTTCTGAATTCGGTCTTATTTTTTTAAAAAGTTTATTTATTATTTCATTTTGTGTAGTCATAAAATCAAAAGGCGGCTAAGAAAGTGTTTTTGAAGTAATAACTTAAAATCGCGGCAAGCATTCATCGATGAAAATCTAACAAATATGGTTTTATCATATTTTTGAAAAAGGGGATATTTTCTGTCATAGAAAGGAATTTAGGACCATTTCGACATTTCACATCTATACCATTTCACATCTATATCAATTAAATATAACTCAACCCGTCCAAATAGATCCAAATAGATTAAGCTGTTTCAAAGAAATCGACGAAAATGCATGAAAAATATAGTTTTTTTTTCAATTTCCTGGACAACGACCGTTTTCCACGTAATATAAAAAATATGGGACCACCTCGGCATCTATCTTAATAGAATACATTTAAACCATCCAAATCAAGTGAGCTGTTTTCGATAAATCGGCGAAAATACATAAAAAAATAGAGTTTCTCCAATTTTCTGAAAATAGTACATTTTGCTACAAGAGATGAAAACGCTGCTTTTTCGTGAGTGAAAATTTGTTCACGAGAGCCGTTAACGTCCAGTTGGACAATTTCACGAACGCAAAATGTTTTTATCTCGCGTAGGAAATACACTTTTTTCTATGATAGTAAATACATAAACGATATTTATTAGAATTTATTAAATTAGAAATCGACAAAATAACATTCAAAATTCATATTCTATTTTTACATATGGTTGCTTTGTTTTAAAATTATATGAAAATACCATAGCAACTACAATTTGTTATTCTTTTTACAATAGAGGGAAAAA
>OY856188.1:223830924-223864729 GCA_963693315.1 Diogma glabrata | reverse complement strand
TTAACTAAACAATAAATACTATCACATGTTATATGACATAAGCCAATGTTCCATGATAAATTGTAGGAAATATAAATAAAATAAGTGGTAAAAAGAACAAAGAAGTTAAACTGTGATTGCCAATAATCCAGCTAGATGACATATTCCTTAATCTTGTGATGCATGTCTTCTTTAATGATTTAAGCTCACATATAGAGTTATATGGAATACTTCATAACTATAAGATTGAGAATGCTGCCGTTGACTGAATAGAGTTCATCCGCCAGCGCTTGACTAGTGATATCTCACGTTGACACGTATTTCAATCCCAGGGGTTGGAGTATGCGAGGTTGTCACTTCAAATTTATTTATGCCGTTGAAATGAAAAAGAGAAAATAATATTTTACTTGCAACTAAAAGTAAAAAACTAAACAAAATACAAAAACCACATTACTTTTTGTTTCAATAAAATATCGTTGAAAGAAATAACAGTAATATAGTCCATTTTGCTACAAGATATGAAAACGTTGCTTTTTCGTCATTGAAAATTTGTTCACGAGACGTACGTGTCGCGTAGGAAATACAATTTTTTCTATGATAGTTAATTTTTTAATAGTACATTATTTAATTAGGAGCTAAAGTGATACTTTTTATGTTGAGTCTATAGTTTGACGGCCGACCGCAGGGAGGCCGACAATTATAGACGAAACACTAAAAGTGACTTTAACTCCGAATTAAATACACTATTTTTTCGGCAAACGTTTAAATTATAAATATGAAATTAATACATCAAACTTTTTATAAATATGAATTTGTATCGTCCTAATTACTTCCAAAAGAGAGAAAAAAAAAACATTTAAATTTGTATGAATAAAATTTTTTTATCAAAGCAGCCTTTTCAAAATTTCATAATATGAGAATCAACTTATATTTTGTTGTCATGGTTATACAATATGTTTGAAAAAATAACAAACTAACAAATAACAAATGCTACTCTACAGCCTCCGTAATATAAAATAAAAATGGCGTTACTTTTACTGTCGCTTGACGTTACTTTTGCTGTCAGGCTAAAAAGTAAGACTTTAGCTAACTCCCTAGCGGCAGTAAAGTTAAACTTTACAACCGTTTGCCGAAAAACGATATTTATTAGAAATTATTAAATTAGAAATCGACAAAATAACATTCAAAATTCATATTCTATTTTTTCATGTTTGCTTTGTTTTAAAAACATTGTAAACTATATGAAAATTAGCAACTACAGCAACTACCATTTTTTATTCTTTTTACACTAGAGCAGATTATAAAATATGTACAGAATAAGCATCTTTTTTAAGTTGAAGTTTCTTTTATTAACAAAAAGTAGTGTGCGAATTTTACGTGATAGTATTTGCATTGAAAAAACGCAGTAGCCTAAAAATTTAAATATCATTGAGGTTTTCTGTTGCTTGACCAAACATGCTTACAAAAATCCCTTTCCAATCGAGTGAATTACTGAATCATTCACTTAAACTGAATTGCATGCCGGAATTTGCATGTTCCAATTTTTTAATATTCAGTTTACACTGAACGTAAACTGAGCTACTACAGAGCTAAATTGGATTGAATAAATTGAAGAGAAAATAGGTTCATCAGTTCAACATATTCATGTTTTTGTATTTACGGTTTGTGGCCAAACGTTAAAAATAATAAAAATCTAAATCGTAGTGGTTTTGTAAATACGAATGGAGTATGAGTTCACCTGGCGTTGTAAGTCGATTGCAACGTCTCTGTTGAAGAAATTTAAAAACCAGTTGACAATCGTATATATTTATCATAATAGACTGAGAGCTAGTGAACCCTTTGAGTAACGGTCGTTCTGTAAGGCTAGAATTTTTTTCAGTGATAAGTTATGAAATATGAAGTACGGAACCACCACCGGGCAGGCATCAGCCGTGCACATGTGTCTGCCAGGCGAATCGAAAGTGTTCGATAACTTTACTGCTGGAAGTATGTCAAAAAAATCGTCAAGTGTGTCAAAACAAGGAAATTCGCATATTTTTTGCTTAAAAAACGTTTATTATAAGTGATTACAGATAGAAACATTGAATTTGAAGAAATCTTGATGGTCGGGATTGGTATGTGAGACCAAAAACTATATTATTGCATTATAAGCTTATCAACAAAATGTTGTCAAGTGTGTCAAAAGAAAGATTTTTATTTATTTTTGTACCCAATTTTTTGGAAAAAATTAAAATTAATTATTTGTATGACCTGAAATTTTATTATTATTATTTAGAATTATGGCATTATGGTTTGTCAAAAAAATGTTGTCAAGTGTGTCAAGAGAAAGATTTCACTACGGTTTATTAATTTTTTTACAAAATTTTTTGGAAAAAATAAAATTAATCATTTGTTTGACATGCAATTTTATTATAAGTTTGTCAAAAAAATGTTGTCAAGCGTGTCAAAAGAAAGATTTTAATTTCCTTTTTTAGAAAATAATAAAATTAGTTATTTGTATAAAATGAAATGTAATGAACATGATATTATTATTATTGAGAATTTTATTGCATTATAGGTTTGTCAAAAAAATATTGTTAAGTACGCCAAAAAAATTAGCTGTTTGTATTATGTAAATGTGGCACGAAAAATTTTTGAACTTGTTATAGGTTTTGAAATATGTTTGTAAAAAGTTTGTATTTTTGATTTTGTAAGAATTTTTGGAATATTTTTAGAATTTTGAAAAATTTTAAATTTCGATTTTATTATAATTTTTGGAAAAACTCTATTTTGTTCAAAATTCTAGAAATATTGCAAAAATTATAACAAAATCAAAAATTTGAAACTTTTTTCAAAATTCCAAAAATTAGAATAAAATCAAAAATTTAAACTTTTTCTAAATTCAACTAATATTCCAAAAATTCTTAAAAATTCAAACTTTTTCTAAAACTCTAAAAATCAAATCAAAAATACAAACTTTCTTCAAAATTCCAAAAATATTCCAAAAACTATAACAAATTCAAAAATTTCCATGTCCAATTTTATTTTCAATTACATTTACGTCATAAAACAGCTACATTTTTTTTCCAAAAAATTGGCTAAAAAAATAAATGAAATAATTTTTTGACACACATGACATTATTTTTTTGACAAACTTATAATGCCATAATTCTCAATAATAACAATAAAATTTGATTTTAAACAAATAATTAATTTTATTTTTCTCCAAAAAATTGGGTAAAAAAATAAATAAAAATCTTTCTTTTGATACACATTTTTTTGACAAACTTTTTTTTTTTTTTTTAAGGCGTTCATGCTCCATGTAGGAGCGTTGCCAGGTTGATCAGCTTTGAATATTCACCACGGTCATTCGCAACAGCGACATAATTATCATGGCAGCCGATTTTTTTAAGGTCGTTTATTACGTCAGTCTCCCATTGTAGTCGTCGCCCACTCCCTGGGGTTCTAACGTACATTTTTCTAATCATTCCAGACTGTGAATCGGCTCGTAGAACATGCCCAAACCAAGCAATCCTATTAGAAAGGATACAACCTATTATATCAGGACCCTCAAGAAGGTCTCTGATCTCAAAGTTATATCGGGTTCTATACTCTCCATCGTCTGTCTTAAGTGGACCAAAAATGTAGAGTAGGATCTTACGCTCAAATACAGATAAATGCGATTCGTCATTTTGTGTAAGGGTCCACGTTTGTGACCCATACATCACAACAGCAGCCAAATTCTGTAATTGTGAAGCGGTGAAGTGATAAGTTTTTTAATGAAAAGAAACGAAGAAATTTTTATCACTTCACCGCTTCACAGTTACAGAATTTGGCTGCAGGTCTAATCAATGTCTTGTATAACTTGAGCTTGGTGTTAGTTGATACATACGGTGATCCAAGGAAAGGTTTAATTGAGTAGAAAGTTCGATTACCTGCAGCGAATCGAGCATTTATATCTGTAAGTATGCTGTTGTTTGAGTCAAGCATTGATCCTTAATATTTAAAAGATTCAACTCGCTCAATTCGTTCATCGCCGCACATCAAATCTTTCTTCTCAGCCTCCCTTGAAACATTCATATGTTTGGTTTTATTTTAGTTAATTTGCAGACCAATTTTTCTAGCACCATTCTCAAGCGACTTGAAAGTCTCACTCATAACAGCTTTATTTCGGCCGAGGATGACAACATCATCAGCGTAAGCAATCATCTGTACTGAGTTTATTGACAAGATATTGTTATTAGTCGGTAGTTTCTTTTGACGGCACACATATTCCAAGGCTTAATTAAAAAATATAGGAGAGATAGCATCACCTTGTCTTAAACCGGAGTCGACTTTAAAAAATTTTGATATTTCGTTTTCTACTCGTACATAGCATTGAGAGTTCTGTACTGTCATTTTGCATAGTGATACCGGTTTACCAGGAATTCCCATTGACACCAGAGCAGACCATAGAGTCTCTCGTTCGAGAGAGTCGTAGGCCTGCCTGAAATCAATGAAAAGTTGGTGCACAGGTATGTTGAACTCTCGACACTTTTCCAAAATCATCCTTATCGAGAAGAGTGCATCGACAACCACACTGATATTCTCCAAACAGTTGTTCAGCAAAAGGATTGATTTTGGATAGCAAAATGTAGGAAAAGATTTTATATGCTGTGCAGAGGAGAGCGATGCCTCTGTAGATTGCACATTGTAGGCGATTACCTTTTTTATGGATTGGTATCAGCATAGCTGTGTTCCAGTCCTGTGGCATGGTTTCAGTCCTCCAGATCATTTGAACAAGTTCAAACAATCTTAAGGATAGAGTTTCGCCACCATGTACAATCATTTCGGATGTTATATCGTCGATACCAGGTGCTTTATTGCGTTTTAATTTAGACAGCGCCGCATTGAATTCCTCTTTGGTTGGTTCGTCTACATGTACCTTTGACGCAGGAATAAGCTTTGCTCGTCGCCCGACTTGTTGCTGGTCACTTAAGTTGAGAAGATTCTCAAAATTAGCGGCCGAAGTATCTAAAATATTTTTAAGGTCTACTTGTAGCACCCCATATCTTCGTTTTGAATAGCAGTCGATCTAGTTTGAGGGCCCTTCTTTAAGGCTTTAACCTGTTGAAAGAAGTTACGCGATTGATGTTTTTTATTAAAGCTTTCAATCTCCTCACACTTTCTCTTCCACCATTCTCTCTTCGCTGGTCTACATAGCTTTGTAACGGCTTGTCTTGCCAGTTTATAGTTCTCCTTCGTGGACCTGGTGTTGCGTCCTTGTAGACACCTCAGATAACAATCTCTTTTGTATTGAATAGCATCAAGGCATGTTTGATCCATCCATGGCTTCTGGGAGTGGTTCTGAGGTCGTCCAAGTATTCCCTCAGCAGCGCTTAAAACAGCTTCTTTGAGCAAATACCATGACTTACCATTAATGATATATCCAATGTTTCGGCAATATGGATTTGATATCTCTCTTCTGTTTCAGCATTCTTTAATGATGAGATGTTAAAACGTTTCCGTTGATTGAATTTTGGAATGCCTGGATTTGGGAAGTGGAACCTTATCGTTGCACATACAAGGAAGTGGTCAATTCCAATGTATGCACCTCTAAAGGATCGCACATCCAGAACGCTCGAAAAGAAACGTGCTGTTACTAGAACGTGATCAATTTGATTTCGAGTATTTCCATTCGGTGAGACCCAAGTCTGCTTATGAATCGATCGATGCGGAAAGAACGTACTGGCAATTCTCAAATTATTTGATAATGCAAACTCAGTCATTCTCCCACCATTATCATTCGACTTCAAATGCAAGCTGTTGGGACCCACCACATTTCCATAAGAGATATCTCTTCCAACCTGTCCATTAAAGTCACCAAGAACCATAATGAAGTCGCGTGTTGGTGTTTGTTTCATAACCTCTTCCAATGCTATGTAGAAATTATCCTTCTCGTCGACGGTCTTAGCTTCAGTTTTTTTTTTTTTTATAGTTCGAGTTAATCACTTAGGTTATTGACCTCTAATGCTTTATGCACGTGTTAACGATAGGAAAGGAAAGTTTAAAGGTTGGTATTTAGGGATTTGGGATAGGACTGGAGCGATAGTGTTGATGTACTGCTGATTTAAAAGCTTGAGGATTGTAAGTAGCAGGGAAAACATTTTTTGGTAATCGATTACACCAGTATACCGAACGTGGAAGGAAGGTGTTATTATAGCTAGATGTTCTCACATATGAGGCCTCCAAGGTATGCTTATGGGAATGCAACGATTGTCTCGTGGCTCGTGAAGATTTGCGTAATGGTGGTATTAAATCATTAACTTCTTTAGAGCATTTACCATAGTAGTATCTGTAGAATAGTGTAAGAGCTCCAACCACTCTTCTATGATGGAGAGAATCCATACCCGATGTTATCATTGGATCATCAATCAGTTTTAAAGCACGTCTGTAAACTCTGTCTACAAAATTTAAAGAGGTTTCAGGTGCTGCAGCCCATAAATGGGAGTCGAATTCGAGGATTGGTCGTATATATGCCTTATAGATCGTAGCAATTTCAGATGGAGAGAAAAAACTTTTACAGCGACGCAGGAAGCCAAGTCGTTGGGATCCCAATTTTGCAACAGAAAGAATATGATCATGCCATTTTAGTTTGTGATTGATATTAGTACCCAACAGCTTAAGCGTAGGCGAGTTTATTATTGGCTGGCTGGAAAACGTTGCATTGCAGCTATATAGCGAGGTTTTATGAGACAAAACACACGACTTCGTCTTCGTAGCATTAAATGTCACAAGATTCCGTTTACCCCAATCCAGGATTAATTCAAGATCTACATCCAAGGATTCAACCATTTTTCTACGATGAGAGTTGGTGGTTAGACTAGATGGCTGTTTTTTAAATGAATAGGAATGGAAGATAGTACTGTCGTCGGCAAAGCTATATAATGGGTTGGTGGTGATAGATAACAAATCGTTGATAAAAATCAGAAAAAGGGTTGGTGATAGAACCGAACCCTGGGGAACACCGGCTTGGATTGGGAATTTATCCGACATGGTACCATCCAGCACTACTCTGATAGATCTTTGGGATAAAAAATCTTCTAACCTACAGATCAAGGTCTTACAGACTCCAAATGAAATTAATTTATTAATTATTACGCAGGCCCTGATACGGAGCCAGTTATTGCGAGTGCCACTGTAGGTGGCTTGAACTTTTAAACTAACAGTTCACTTAAATATAGAAAGAAAATATCTAACCTACGGAATATACTCGTTTGCACCCACACGAGTCCAAATCTTGGGCATCTCTTAACTTCCCTAAAATTAATCTAACATTTTGTACGGAACACAAAGAGAAAAATCTACAAATTCAACATTAATATTTAATAAGATAAAATAAATTGAGATAACTTGCTTGGATCTGTTGCTGATGTCTTCTGATGACCAGATGCCTTTAAAACATTCCTTGAATTTAGGTGTACACCCACTAGATTTGAATTCAATGCCAGCACTATCAAAACTATGAATTTCTATCCAAATCTCTCTCTTTGCCTCATCAAATTTATCCTACGTGTCAAATGAATTATCCAAATTTATTTCTGCACCATGCCGAAATACGTCAATGATGATATATTTAATAATTTTGAGTGTTTCCTGTTTCTTTAGCGATAATATTACTTTGGTGAACTTATCCTTATACAATTGCTCTAACAGACTGCCTTCACTTATCCAATGTTGCTTCCCGTTGCAAAATAAAGTTTTACTGTCGGGGAACGAAACATGCTTTCACCATCACAATCTGCAAACACTTAATTATTTCCTTTTAGCTTTATCACTTGGAATTTATTCATAAGGAAGAAATTAAAAAATTTTTTTATTTAACACATGTATATTTGGTTCTTCTCTATTTTTTTACAGCATTATCCGTACAAAAATCGAAATACTTTCTACAAAAATGCTTACATGTTTTTTTTGTACATTTTGCTTTTACAAAATTTAGAATAAATGAAATGATCTAGCTTTTCCAAAAAAAAAGAAAAAACGAAAACGTTTTTCTTGAGAACTTAACACAGCATGCATCTACATTATTTTTTTTCTAAAAAAATCAACTCTGAAAATTATTTTGTTGAAGCACAAAAAAAAATTACCTCTCAAAATTGGAAAAACGTGATTTTTCTCACTTTGACATCTTCTCAAAAATGAAAATATCAAATCGGACAATACCGAAAATTCAACAAAGATCAATAACGACAACGACATCTGTTCGCTAGAATTGGAAATAAAACTGAGTACGTTCGTTTGCTTTCTATAGTATATTCAAAATTTAACTAGCAGTTAAGTTTTAGAAAATTTTAAAATTATTATTAATGTAAAAATAAACGGAAACTAATGAAATACATTTTTATTGAGTTGAAAACGAAGAGGAATTTGGTTTTATTATTGTTTTGCGATCATTGCGATCGTTACACCATGAATTCAAGGTAAAAATCAAGATTTCTACTCTTGAAATCACAAAAACGTCGCCACCCCCTCCATGACAGAAAACCACCGAACTACTTCCACTTATTAAACTGTATCTGGGATCGAGATACCCACAGTCACTGGCGTCAAGACCGACGACCGGTTCCAACACTCATGAAGTCCTTAAGAACTTCACTGAGTATTGAGACCGACCATCCATCCGAACGTCAGCACCATGGACACCCCGATACAACCAGTAAGTATGACCTGAAGATGTGAACCCCAGAGACGACAATCAGCCAGAGGAACAACCCTACCTAACGAAAAGACATCATTCCCTGATGTCTTTCGCGTGATGGACTCCAAGATTCTTACCGCTCATATCTGTGCACTCGTAGAGTACATTTCCAATCTTAGTCTTAATCATTGCAGGTAAGAACTTTGGAGCCAATTTTGCCGAGAACTTTTTGGTAGCGTCACTCAAATGATGTTGCCGTACAAACACACGTTGTTGCGGTTGAAAAGTCCGTAGTTTAGATCGCAGGTTGTACTGATGTTGCGATTTTTTGAAGGCTGCTTTTAAATTTTGTTGAACCCGGTTCCTGAGCAGAGTCAAATGATCAGTGCGTTCCATTTCCTCACCAGCATCTTCACCAAGCTGGTGTAGTGATCTCAACAAATGGTAAGTATTTCCATCCGAGATTGGATGTTGACCAAACAATAAATAGTACGGTGAGTACTTGGTAGCAGAATGTACTGCAGCCCGCAGTGCATATGCGGTTTCACCAATTTGTGAATCCCACTTGGTGTGTTGACCTTTAATGAACGCTCGAATTGCTGCTAAAACTGACCTATTGACCCGCTCTGACGCGTTACTTTGAGGACTATAAACACCGGTCCTAATGTGTTTAATGCCGAAACCTGACAAAAGATTTTGAAAGTTCCTACTAGTGAACTGTTTGCCATTGTCACTGTGCAGAAACTCTGGTACCCCATATGTAAGAAACACTTCATTCCTTAGAAAAGCATTCACCTTCGGTGAAGTTGCGTTTCAAAGTGGCTTCAGTAGTACAAACTTCGTAGCATGATCCAGAACTATCAATAACACCGTATTCCCAAGTGTAGAACGAGGATACGGTCCCAAAAAAATCTATATAGACTCTCTGCCATGGACGTGCTGTTTCGAATTGATATTGCATCGGAGGACGCAATATCTGATTCGTGGCTTTTGTTTGTTTACATGTGTCACAGGACACAACATAGTTGTGTACCTGCGACGCCATGCCCGGCCAATAATAAAGACGTCGAAGTAATTCTAAAGTCTTTTTAACACCTCCATGAGCAGCAGTACTATCATCATGATGTTTCTGAATCATGTTTGAAGTCATCGGTTCTGGTACCCAGAGTTTCCACACAGGAACATCGTTGGGTATTGCATCAGGTCTTGGCTCAATACGTATGTATAGCTTATCATCCACGACTTTAACTGAAGGAAAGTCCTTAGGAGATGATTGAACTTTAGCTATCATATCCGTATATTCCTTGTGCCGATAACCTTCATTGTCGATTTTAATGTCGTTAATGTGATGTACTAATGCTTCCGTCAATTCTTCGTGTGTATCGTCATAAAGACGAGATAGAGCATCAGGGACTATATTTTGGGTACCTTTTTGGTGGACAATTGTAAAATCCATATGTTGGAGTTTTAGGCTCCACCTAGCCAGACGGCCACTCAAGTCTTTCTGTGACATAAGCCACTTCAGACTTGAGTGATCAGTCACAATTGTAAATCGGTGACCTTCAACATAGCCCCTGAATTTCTTCACACTCAGAATTGCCGCAAGACATTCAAGCTCAGAAACTGAGTAATTTCTTTGAGCTCTATTTAATTTCTTCGACATGAAGGCTATCGGACACTCTTGTCCGTCAGTATCAACCTGATACAACACACTACCTACCCCTGTCAGACTTGCATCGCATCTAATAAAGAACTCTTTGTTATAGTCAGGGTTTATCAATACTGGTGCTGTAGTCAGCAATCGTTTTAAATTTTCGAAAGCAGCTTGCGCTTCTAATGTCCATTTCAATTTCCCCGAACTCTTCTTTAATAAATCTGTAATTGGTGATACCACGCTTGCATAGTTTGGTATGAAACGTTGGTACCAACCAGCCATTCCTAAAAGACGTCGTATTTGTTTTACTGTGGATGGAGCTGGATACTCTGCTACAGCTCTTACCTTGTCAGGGTCTGTTCGAAGACCATCTTCACCAACCAAAAATCCCAAGTATTTCACCTCTCTCAGAACAAATTTACTTTTCTTGAGGTTTATTGTTAACCCAGCCGCTCTTAACAATGAAGAGACTTTGGACAGCAATTCCATATGTTCCTGGAACGTGGAAGAGACTACCAATAGATCATCTAAATAAACAAAGACATTTTCGTGATATTGATGTGGTATCACTTTGTGCATTAGCCGACACATTGTCTGGGGAGCATTGCACAATCCAAAGGGCATAACCCGGAATTGATACAATGGACGACCAGGCACTGTGAAGGCTGTCTTGTCTCTAGATGCTTCTGCCAGAGGAATCTGCCAGAAAGCATCTTTGAGATCAATACTTGAAATGTACTTTGTGCTATTTAGACGACCTAGTAAGCCATCAATCAAGGGAAGTGGGTAAGCGTCCTTTTTAGTTAGTGAATTGACACGACGGCTATCAATACATAATCTGTTTTTACCAGATTCTTTTTGTACCAAAACCACTGGCGAGCACCAAGAACTGTTAGACTCTTCGATCACGCCCATTTGAAGCATTCGGTCGAGTTCGGCATAAACCTTTAGTTGAACAGCCGGCGATGTGGGATAGTGTCTCTGTTTAACAGGGGCACTATCACCAACATCGATGACATGTTCAACCAAAGAAGTCTTTCCGAGTCCAGACACTTCAAATGACGGGAAAGAATCCTTGATCATATCCAGTTCATGTTGCTGATCAGTGGTGAGGTTATGTGTATTAAAAGTTTGTAGCTCTGTGCGAGTCAGTTCACTAACAAAAGAAGGAACAATACCGAATTTCTCCCAGAAATCTATGCCCAGGTAGAGCTCTTCTCGTAATCCAGGGACTATATGGAACCGCATTGGTTTAGTGGAGCCATTCACAGTTATTGGAATTTCGATGTAACCCAAAATTTTTGTTGCAGTACCATCTGCCGTACGAATACACGATGTGTACTTACGGTAAGTTGTACCTGCTGATTCCAATAATTCCAAGGAATTTCTTCCAAGTATTGTGATTGACGCTCCACTATCCAATAGACCTGAAATATGTTTGTCCAAAATCTTGATTGTCAATCGCGGCCGAGGATCCTTTGTTTCTGAAAGGATAGATGAAATACAAGCTTTACGAAATAATTTCCTCATCCTCCAATATCTAATGTTGCGTTCAAGACGTCTAAAATATGTGTGATGTAATGATGGGAAATTAAATGTATTCGATGATTTTATTTGGGTTTCGTTGGTGGTTGCCGATCGTCCTCCGTCGCTACATCTCTCGTCGCCTTCTTCGTGCTGTTGTTCGGGCTGTTTTGAATCCATCGTTTCAATATATCCATCTCGATCTAATTCCACATCCACCTCATAATCATCCACCTGCTGTAGCTTGCTAATTCTTAAATTTGATGTTCTGGTCGGAACTGGTGTGGACCACAACCGTTCAAACTTCTGACATAAAGTCCGAAGTTCATCAATTGAATGTATTGTTGCAGCTAGAGTTGCGTTTTTGAGCTCCACACTCAGTCCCTCCCGAGCAATTTCTAGCATTTCACGGTCAGCAAATGGACGTGCTAAACGACGATTTAACGAACCAATCTCCACCAGATACTCGTACACGCTCTCCTTTGACTTTTGTTTGCGGTTCAGAAGAACTCGCAAGATCGCCTTATCATCAGTGAGCGTACCGAAGGTTTGTAGGAGTCCCTCCCTTAGCACTGGATAGGTCACCACCTCATATTCATGAGTTAAGTTCAAATAGTATCTGTCGGCAGCCCCCTTGAGATACCGTGGAACGATAGACCTAAGGTCGTCCCAATTCACGCGGTCCCTCCTGGCAGCCGCCTCAACTCTGTGAACGAACTCATGAACATCAGGAGAGTGACCATCTCCTGTGAAGGTTGGAACCCAATTTGAGTCATAACGACTCAAATTGTTCCCACGAACCCCTCGGTACTCCACTGGTGCTAACGCTGGAGCCGCGTCCCGCCATACCTGAGGAGGTTGGTTGTATGGTGGTGGTGCTGTTAGTGGAGCTTGTGGATAATTTAATGATTGTTGTTGTACCAATGCTGGATTGTTGTGTATGTGTTCAGCTTGGAAAGATGGACCCAATAGTGGTATTGCCAGGTCCTCTGCTCTCAAACCTGATTGCTGAAAATATGCCGGTGGTAATTGATCCGACCGTCTCTGTTGTTGATGGTCTGTACGATTCAGACTATTTATTGTCTCAGTTATTGGCTGTACTGGGATCGGTGTGGATCTCTCACCTGGTCGAAAAGCAGGTGAAGCAGATGGAGCAGATGATACTCCTGGTTTATTCTGTATAATTGGACGTGTTGACAGTGATCCTATTATATCCCAAGCGCGTGACAATTGCGAGATAGCGTAGGTGCGGGCTTCTTGCAAGTCATTGCGAGGACCCAACCTATTCATCCTACCTGTATAATGCAACACTCGATTCGCCAAACCATCTAAGAAGATCTGATTAACCGGTGGTTGAAGTCGACGTACCTGATCTAAAACAACTTGTGCTGCCTGCACCACCGTTTGAGACTCAGCTACCAAGTCTCTCGCATGAGATACCGTTACCGGAACTGCACCATGATTTACGTGGTTTCGCAGTTCCTCTGCCCAATTGACCCCTCTAAAATCCACACCCCGAACCAGACATTCGATCTGCAGTTCACTGGATTCCAAACCATAGAACGGATGGTCCACGCCAATGTGACTTGACATTTTGATGGTAAAATTTACAAAATCCCGAATTCACAAAAAAAACGTCAACACCAATAATAAAACCAATTCCAACTAGAAAAAAGGTGGAGTTAATTCGCCCGGAAAAATTCGTCCGATGGAAGTTGTAAAACGCAAAGAAATGAGAAAAAAAACAACGAACGCCCCAATTCAAAAAAAAACACAAAAACCTTTTTGTAAAAACACCCTTTGTAAAGGAACAAAAAAAAACACTGTCGTACCCAATCTTTGCTGAATCTTTCACAAAAATTCCTAAAATATCGTATATAAAAATATAATTTATTTATTTTATTTTCAGATATGCTGAAATTTATATATATACCTAAAATTAGTTATTGACGATAGCACCCCTAAAAATATTTATTTATTTTTAAAAAAAATTGAAAAATAAAAAATATTCAAAAGAATGTTTATTTATCGGATGCACCGTCTTAACTTTGAAATATTTATTTATTTTTTTAAAAAACAAAGAATATTTATTTATATCTTGACGTAAAGCTTAATTAAGAAAATTTATTTATTTAGCTACCTAAAATTATTTAGATTCTAAAAAAAATTATTTATTTACCTAAAATTATTTAATTACGAAAATTTACTTTATTTAATAAAAAATTTTATTTATTTAATTTTTGAAAAATTTGTTTGATTTATTTTATTTTTATTTAATAATATAAGAGATTCCCAAAATCAAGACTCGTCTGGAGACAATTTAAAAGTAAGTATGGTACAATATCCATTTCATTTAAATTTGAAATATCGCGTTCGCGAGCCCACTCCAACCATGCATGTGAGAACTGACTAGAAAAGCCCCTAACGACCAGATTCTACAGAACAGTTTCTCCCCAACCTAATAAAACAATCACAACTGTCACGATTAGACGCTAGGTCCATTTCTACTGACCCAGTTGTGCTTGTTTAACCTACAAATAAATTACAACTAAACCTAATGCGAAAGTTGAAGAACGCTCCCGAGCACCAGACTTCAAAACCTTAACTCTATGAAAAATTGTTCTATTGTAAATGCTAAGTGGAAAAAAATGGTAAGTTTTTGAATTTGTATGAGGTGAAGCCTCTGATCCTGAAAGCAAAGTACAATTGGTTCTTCTCTTCATTACACCGAAGAAGCCTCTGAGCAAGGAATGGTACTACTGGTTTGCACCTAAGTACAAACACAGCAACACCACTCCTCGTCCCTGAGGACTTCCTCGCCGAATGAAGAGAAGAAACCAATGTTCTTCGATCGCATAACCCCGATGGCCATAGGCGATCTAAGAACGACATCAATGTTAAAGAGTGAAGCTCTATGGATGGCTTTTTAGGCCTACCGCTGAGAAAGTGAGTCAATAAACTTATTCAATACCATAATATATATATAAAAACACCAATAATTGGTTTTCCAAAAGAAATTCAAAACAAAAAAAATTAATCACCAATAAAAAATTGAAAATACAAAAAATATATCCTGCACACACCCATATCATGTTCATTGAGCGAATTCCACGAACCACTGTACTTGTACTTGTATACAATAACCTATTTACAACTATGTACAAGACTGTACATTGACAGTACCAAAAAATATTTACAAAATATGTACAATGTGTACAAAACAAATCCAAAATATGTACACGATTATATACAAAAGAAAATTATTTACAAAAATATGTACAATATGTACAAAAACAACTTCCAATGACAGCACAAAAAAAACAATCTCCAAAAAAAAATTGCTGTCCCAAAACGGTTTTTTTTTCAAACAACAAAAACCAATGCATAAGCTTAGCTTATCCAACAACCAGGAACAGGAGCCTCCTGTGGTCCAATCCACTCCTCTACCTGTCGCGTGGTCGGTGAGATGGAGACCTCCTCGACCACCTCAACCACTTGAGTATCCTTGGTCGAGGAAGACCCCATCTCCACGACCAAGCGACTCTCTTCCTTCCTCTTCTTATTCCTTTCCCTCTTCTTCAAGGTCGATTTCCTATTCCTGGAGATCCTCCTCCTTTCACGCCAGCCCACATTCGGCTCTGACAGAGGGAGATCCTGGATCAGCTGTTCCAGGAGGTCTCCAACTATCTGTTCCGAATGTGGATCTGGCTCACCTCGATCCCCAGGTCTCGTTCTCTGTAGAACAGGTCTGTAGACCCGTCCTACCTCTTCCTCCCTATTTCCCCTTCTTATAATTTGGACCCCGTTGAAGAGGGACCGAACCGCTACCACGTCTTCACCATTGAAGCTCCTCTGCCCCTGTTGTCTTTTACAATACATATTCTTATTTCTCAAGAATTCAAAAAAAAATTAAAACAAATCCAAATATTTTTATTAGAATATTAAGACCAATAGCTGGTTTCAAACAAAAACCAAACAATTCGGACACTCCAAATACACAAGAAAAAATTTAAAAAAACCAATATCTGGTTTATCCCCAAAAAAGTTTTAAATATTATATATATTTAATATATGTATTTATAAGAAAAAATATAAAACAAACCAACAAACAAATTCAAACACTTTCCAAAAAGAACGATCTCTAATAACTGGTTTATCCAAAAATAGTTTTAAATATTATATATATTTAACATATGTATTTATAAGAAAAAATATAAAACAAACCAAACTGGTTATTACCGAAAAGAAAAAAAAAATTATTTTGCCCCAAAATAACCAGTTGGAAACGCCCTAGTACAAATCTTTAATATATCAATATATTTAATATTTATATAAAAATTATATAAAAAAAACCCACTGGTTTATCAAACAATTCACCCAAAAAACCAACCCGGTTCTATAAAAGAATTACGCCAAAAAAATATGATTTATGCAAATTTTGCGCCAGGAATAACTTTATATTAATCATTTAGAACCGTTATTACACTTTTTAAGGTCCGGTTTTGGTTCGGCGTCACGTGTTACAAGTGCCACTATAGGTGGCTTGAACTTTTAAACTAACAGTTCACTTAAATATAGAAAGAAAATATCTAACCTACGGAATATACTCGTTTGCACCCACACGAGTCCAAATCTTGGGCATCTCTTAACTTCCCTAAAATTAATCTAACATTTTGTACGGAACACAAAGAGAAAAATCTACAAATTCAACATTAATATTTAATAAGATAAAATAAATTGAGATAACTTGCTTGGATCTGTTGCTGATGTCTTCTGATGACCAGATGCCTTTAAAACATTCCTTGAATTTAGGTGTACACCCACTAGATTTGAATTCAATGCCAGCACTATCAAAACTATGAATTTCTATCCAAATCTCTCTCTTTGCCTCATCAAATTTATCCTACGTGTCAAATGAATTATCCAAATTTATTTCTGCACCATGCCGAAATACGTCAATGATGATATATTTAATAATTTTGAGTGTTTCCTGTTTCTTTAGCGATAATATTACTTTGGTGAACTTATCCTTATACAATTGCTCTAACAGACTGCCTTAACTTATCCAATGTTGCTTCCCGTTGCAAAATAAAGTTTTACTGTCGGGGAACGAAACATGCTTTCACCATCACAATCTGCAAACACTTAATTATTTCCTTTTAGCTTTATCACTTGGAATTTATTCATAAGGAAGAAATTAAAAAATTTTTTTATTTAACACATGTATATTTGGTTCTTCTCTATTTTTTTACAGCATTATCCGTACAAAAATCGAAATACTTTCTACAAAAATGCTTACATGTTTTTTTTGTACATTTTGCTTTTACAAAATTTAGAATAAATGAAATGATCTAGCTTTTCCAAAAAAAAAGAAAAAACGAAAACGTTTTTCTTGAGAACTTAACACAGCATGCATCTACATTATTTTTTTTCTAAAAAAATCAACTCTGAAAATTATTTTGTTGAAGCACAAAAAAAAATTACCTCTCAAAATTGGAAAAACGTGATTTTTCTCACTTTGACATCTTCTCAAAAATGAAAATATCAAATCGGACAATACCGAAAATTCAACAAAGATCAATAACGACAACGACATCTGTTCGCTAGAATTGGAAATAAAACTGAGTACGTTCGTTTGCTTTCTATAGTATATTCAAAATTTAACTAGCAGTTAAGTTTTAGAAAATTTTAAAATTATTATTAATGTAAAAATAAACGGAAACTAATGAAATACATTTTTATTGAGTTGAAAACGAAGAGGAATTTGGTTTTATTATTGTTTTGCGATCATTGCGATCGTTACAATGAGACTCACCAAAGTTATGAATTGTTTTACCCCAATTCTCCGTGAGGACTGACATGATGTCACCAGTAGACCGTGTTTTACGAAATCCATATTGGTGGTCGTGGAGAAGATTGTTGTTTTCGAGATATACCATTAGTTTATAATTAATAATTTTTCCCATAACTTTAGCAAGTATCGAGGTTAATGCAATGGGACGATAGTTTGATGGGTCAGACTTGTTGCCTTTTTTCGGGACTGGTTGAACATTAGTCAGTTTCCACATTGATGGGTAAAGACCCGAGCTTAAGGACAAATGAAAAAGACTAATAAGTGGGTAGACCAGGGTATCCGCGCAACGTTTTAGTACAATAGGTGGTATACCGTCCGGACCTGTAGATTTGCTAAGATCTAGATTAAGCAATGTTGACCGCAAAATTCTTGGACGAAAGTAAATTTTGTTCATTGATGATTGGATAGGTGGAATGTTAGGCGGACGTATACCGGAATCATCGACCACAGAGTTAGCAGCAAAACTTGCCGCAAGTAGATCTGCCTTCGCTTTGATTTCCATTACAGGGTTTCCTTGGTTATCCATTAATGGTGGAATAGAAGATTTGATAAAGTTATTGCCAACCTCTCGGATAAAATTCCAATATGACCGGCTGCCTTTAGTAGCGCGTAAAATTTTGCGCTTAGCATTGGAATTGAAAAGAAATTTAGCTTTTTTAAATATACTATGACAGTTGTTTCTAGCCCTAATATACAGAGATCTGCTGCTGGGAGATTTATCACTCTGGTATTTGTCAAACGCCAACATTTTGTTGATTTTGGCCATAGAACATTCATCAGAAAACCAGGATTTGGCCCCTTTTTTCTTTTTCACAATACTGGTTGGAATAAAAATGTTCATACCTAGTAGAATAATGAATGTGATCAATGCAGTTGCTTGATTAACGTTTTTATTCTGCAGAAACAAACGCCAATCGATTTCGTTGTAAAATTTATTGAGTTTCTGCCAATTACATCTATTGTAGTGTCAAACCTTTCGAGGAGCAGACAATTTTAGACTTGGCGCTCGAGAATTTATTTGAAAATAAGCAGAAACTACACAGTGGTCTGATCTACCAAGAGGAGCATCGACTGAGCAAGTATATTTACCGGAATGTGTTGTCATGAAAAGATCAAGTAGATTGGAAGAATGGCTGGCAATATTAGGAATATGGGTTGGCCTATCTACTAGTTGTGTAAGCTGATTAGAATCAGCCAAACATTTAGCATATTGCCCTTCTAAAGAGGTTTTGCTTGAAAAACGTAGCCAATCTTTGTGATGGACGATAAAATCACCAAAATCACCCAATGAAGATGTCATCGATTGTGTCTGTAAGAGAATTAAATGCTTCCAGGGTTTGATTATGGTGGTAAGTAGGACTACGGTATAAGTAACACATATAGATGTCGTGTTTATTTACGACGATTTTGAGCCAAATAAAGCAGAATTCAGAAATACTACTTGTTTTATACTGAAATAGCCTTGTATATTTAACATCATTTCGCACAAATATCATTACACCACGGTGGTCATAAAATGCAAATTCTGGAGAATAATTATTACAGCTGAATCGTGCATTATCAATATTTGAAACTTGCGTTTCACCTAGCGCAAGTAAATGAGGTTTCTTTTGTTCGAGATTGTATTGGATGCTAAGGAAGTTTTTTGAGAGGTCCTGGATGTTGGTGGAATCGATTACAAAGTTGGAGTAAGAAGTGGGCATTGTATATTAAAATTAATAATGGTTTAGTTAAACATTAATAGAGAAAATAATAAAAGCCAAAAACCAAAAGGGACAAGATAGAGTAAACACAACAATAAGCCGCAAAGAAAAGATTGGCATAGGCCATAAAAATTTTTGCAGTTCTGAGCGCTTTCACTATCCCACCGGCAATGGAACAGACAGACACAGACAGAAAAGAGAAATCTATTATCTGAGAAATCTTCTGTCCCACAGACAGAAAAGAGAAATCTATTATCATATGTTGATGATTGAAAGGAGTTTATTAAATCAATTGCTAGTACTGTAACGTAGACTAACAACTAATGAGCTATATGTCATCGAACATAATATTACCTGTTGGTATTATATATTGCCAACTTCATTGTACACTATGCAAATCAATAAACGTCACTTGTCACCTATCATCCGAAGCGTTATCATTTACATTACATGGTGTCAGAATAAAATTCAATTCCTGCGAAAAGTAATAATTAAAACTACAAAATTTGATCGGAAAGTAAAAGTACAATATTTTCTGATCATAATAAACATAAAATCGACGTATAAAAGTTTGTAATTTAGTCGATGTTTGAAGAATCGAAAATTTATTCCAATGAAAAATTCAGCGTGAAAAAACACATATTAATATATTCTCTTTTCAGACAAAAATCTGCAATAAAATAAACTTGTGAATTGCAACCAATAAAACTAATCTTCAACAATGAATTCATTATTCTTGAGACCTCCAAAACCTTTTATAATAACCGAAAATGTGGCAAATGATTGGAAATGTTGGGTTCAACAATTTGAGTTTTTTTCAACAGCAGCTCAATTGGATAAAGAAGATGCAAAACGTCAAGCGGCGACATTGATGTCATGTCTAGGTAGGGCTTCCAGTTTTCAAAAGTTGTTCGGCGGGACAATATGTACAAAAATATTAAGCACCCCCACGTAAATAGAAAAGTCATCGGAAAAGAGACATGTTATTTAAATTTTACTTTTTTAATAATTATAATTAACTATCCCATAAAAGCAGGGTTAAACAAAATATAGATTAATTTAATGTGTTTTTGGCATGGAAAAACAATTAAAAATTCAAAAAACATTTTAATTGTATTAGAAACATTTTTTTTGGTCAGAAAGTAACTTCTTAAAGGCTCAAAATTTTTAACTAATCTTTTTATAGCAGGAGATAGACTAGACTAAGCCATTTTGTTGACACATGACAAAGTAGTTCTGACAATTCAGTACCGATCCATTCAAACATTTCTTTAAGTTCTGTTGTGCATTTAGTGGAAGAACTGAATTCATTAACTAAAATTTATTAACAATTACATCAATTTGTTAACATCAACATCAAATTTTTTAAAAGATGAAATACCTTTTTTTACGGCATTAGAAAGTATGTGGCAGTTGCAACCAATTGGAATAATATTTTTATTATAGTGAATTCTTTTCGACTGAACAAGTTCCAACACTGAATTATCGAATTTTGTATTCTTTTGGATTGAATTTCAATACAAAAAAATAATTCGGTGTTGGAACTGTACTGAAATTTGTTCGGTACAGTTGAAAAGAATTGACATAAGTTTTTTCTGATTCTGTCATTACACTTTGGTTTTTACCAAAATTAACATTAGCATATTCTGCGCAGATTGTTACTTTATAAATAAAGAGTTTGTTAAAATATACTCTTAAGCGATTCAGTTATATTAGCTGATTTTTGGTTACCCAAACTATAAAATGCCAACAAACCGCTTGTTGTACCAATATTTTTATCGAAAAGCGTAATAATGATGGGACGCGCCAATGCTTATAGAAAAATATAAAGATTTGTTAATATTATCCAATATAGACTCTGGACCTAAAACTTTAGAAATAATTTTTATTATCTTATTTTTTCCTTGCCGTAGCTACCGCTAGCTAATGGTTGAATTAAACCTACACCGAAAGAAAAAATCTTGGTTGATTCAAACATGTTGCATTGTTAATCGAAAATTAAGTGAAAATTGGGGAACTAAATACGTTTGTGATTGAATCAACTAACGCTCCGTATTTAAATTAACAATTCAACCGTTGTTGATATATTTTTTTATAAGTATCACAAACATATTTGATTTAACCATGTTTGTAGTTGAGTCAATTAGGATTTAATTTTCAATTGACTACAAAAGTGGTAAATTAAAAATTAGACTAAAAATAGTGATATTGAATATGTTTGTGATAGAATCAAGCAATACGCCGTATTAAATCTTTTGTTTTGGTACATCTTTGTTTTGTTTTTGCTGCTATCGATGTTTGTATGGGTTCGTTTTTTTCGTAAATATAATATTTGAAATTTTTTATATTAGAAGTATGTATTTCGCATCAATCCTGACAAACATTTTTATGCATAAAGCTAGCGTTCGTATATTTACGTTCTAAATAGGAAATGTATGAGTGTGATTTTGTTTGTAAAGGATGCGTCCATTTTTTCGCCATTTTTTTAATGATACAATTAAAAAAACCAAAATTCAGAAATCAAAAAATTTAAATATTTGAATTATGTGTAGAAAATTATACTAATTTTCCATAATTTTCTCATTATTATGAAAAATTAAATTAAAATATCGATAAATGGACACGAAACAAGACAAATAAAAAATATTAAAAAAATATAATAATTTTTTTAAATCACCAAAATTAATTATAGAAAGGGCCTGTTTCATTAACGATATTTTTGTTATAACATTAACTGAAAAATTTCTTTCGCACATAATTTTATATGCAAATAATATGAAATTTATTTATATCAATTGAACACATCTAAATTATTTCCTAAAGTAAAATGTTAAATAAAACCAGCCATGTTAAAATATATAAAAACTTTTTATTTTTCTATTCTTTTATTTATTATTTTTCTTTATTTTGTTTATTAGTTTCTTTTCTCCTAGTTTTTTATTTTAACAAACACAATAATTTTCAAACAAAAACATGAACAAACTGAACTGAAAAATATGAACAAGAAAAATTGATCACGCCGTGGTTGATTTAAATAATGAAAATTGTTACGTTTTTTAAAATAAATTGACAATGCTACATTGCTTGAAATAACCACGTTCGTATTAGACGCAAAATCAAACAAGCTTTGTAGTTGATTCTACCAACGTTTTTTAGGTAGATTTCATATAAAAATCTACCTATTGCAATGACCGTCATCTCGGAATTTCGGAAAAATTTTGATGCCAAACGACTATATATGCAAAGCGGAGACGGAAAAAAACAAAAAAAAAAAAATTATATATATATATATATATATAACGATATGAGGTATAACGGAATTTAGCGGCACTCTCACGGTCGCATTTTTTGACCTAGACCAAAATTGAGCGTGTTGCGGCAAACAATCTCTTGGATAAGTTCGAAAACTGGCCATATCCGGGTGCAGGTTAAGAGTCTAGAGCCTTAAAACTGTCAAAAACAAAGCGTTATAACGGCCGTTTGGGGCAAAATATGTAAACAAAATTTATAAATATTAATTATTTGAACATATTTCTATCATTTTTAAAAAAATCAGACATCTGTAATAAAAGGTTCTTTAGCTATCTGCAATAATCTGCGTGAAGTACAACGGCATTTAGCGGCACTCTCACGGTCGCATTTTTTCACTTACCGTAAAAATATTTTCTGGGTATGTTGCGGCAAATAGTCTCCTGAATATGTTTGACAATTGGCCATATCGGGGTACAGGTTAAGTGCCTAGAGCTCAAAAACTGTATAAAATAATGTTTATTTTTAAAGTTTGTTTAATACTTCTGTTTTTAATTAGTGTTTTTTTTGAAGTAATCTGATATATCCGATTCTAATTGCACACATATTTGTCTGATCCCGAAATCTACCTATTTCTAGCGGATATACCTGCCGCTCGGACTTTTTTTTCGGTGTAATGGTTTAATCGTTTAATAATGAAGAAAATAATTTTCCTGAACAATCTGTAGCCACATAAGACTGGGAATGCATTACAACATAAAACGCAAATCCCGTCACAGCGACAATGACATTTATTTGGCCAATGGTTCTATTTGCTGGTATAGATGATGTTTTTTTACATAAACTTGCTTTCAAATTTCTAATATGCCGTTGAGAGTTGAGACTTAGCATGTTTATGTCATTTTTAGTTATGTCATTTTATGTTGGGCCAGTTAAGAGTCAATCAAAGTTTTTGTTCCAATTTTTATTAAACTTTACATGCCGCTTTGATAGTTTATGCTTCTTAGCTGTTAAAGATGTAGCACTTTCTTCATCAATATCGAATTGGGATATATCAACAGCATCACCTTTACCAACTAAATATCTTCATGACAATTTTCATTATCATCATTCTCTGCTACTACATTTTCTTCAATTTTCAAACCCTCCAACTGTTGATTTCTTGCTCGGTTTTGGTTAGTAGAAATTTTTTTTCTAATGTCTATTTCTTATACACATCGGCATTATACAAAAAAAATTTCAATTCCAATTTTTCTTTTCTTTCAAACTTCAATTCCAATTTTTCAATTTCAATAAAACAAATTAATTAATAATAAGCCAAACAAAATTAAAGGGATAACTACAAAATACATCGGATGTCAAATTAGAATATGTATATGTAAATCATACTTTGCTCACAGATTTATAGCGTTTTTCATAAAGATATGTAGTTTGTATTTGTATTTTGTAGTTTATCGCTTAGTCTAAACCACAACCATCAGAAAATTATTCAACCGCGACAGACAGCAAGCAATATATAAATACACCGCAGGATCTTTTTTTATAAAGTTTGGTAGATTGGTGTTGGGTTTGATTTTTCGGTGCTAAAACGGGACGTCGGGGCAAAAATTGTACGGCGGGACAAGCCCGCCGAAATCGGGACGACTGGAAGCCCTACTTTTCGCATAGAAAAAATATATTTTGTGAATGTTTTATTCAATTTTGCATGTATTTTTATAAAAATATATAAAAATGATGACGAAAAGATACTAATTTTCTTCTCTTGCAAATAGATGAAGAAAAAGAAAATAAATAAAATAAAAACTGTTTCAAACAAAAACATTAGACTGTGGATTCATGATCAGTTTTGTCAATTTTTGTCAACGTTTAGACAATAATTAGACAAAATAAAATTTTGTTTTTACTTGATTTACGCAAAACAAAACCTAAACGAAAAACGTTTGTCTGAAAGAAATTCAAATACAATTTAAACGTTTTAGTTATATATCATTTTGTTTTTGCAGGATTGACAAAATATTTTTGGAGAATTAGATATTAATTTTGGTAGATTGGTGTTGGGCGGGATTTTATGTGCTAAAGCGGGACGGCGGGACAAAAAAAGTACGGCGGGACAATCCCGCCAAAATCGGGACGACTGGAAGCCCTATGTCTAGGTCAAGAAGCTGGTAAGATTTTTAATACGTTTGAATTAAAAGATGAAGAAATGATTGTGAAAACTATATTAGAAAAATTTACGAATCATTTCACTCCAAAGGTAAATATAACCTACGAAAGATATATTTTTAATAAAATATACCAAATGGATGGTGAATCATTCGATGAGTTTCTTACAAGAAGTAAAACTCAAATTTTAAAATGTGAATTTAAAACACTTACGGATGATTTATTAAGAGATAGAATTGTTGTCGGGATAATATCTCAAAATAAGAGAACGTCTCTTAGTAGATGATAAATAAACGTTAGATAAAGCCGTCACTATGTGTAAGTCAAATGAGGTTACGTTCAAACAATTAATTTCCAAATACAAATCAAAAATATAAATTAAATAAAAACAATTTCGGTCCCAGTAAAAAATATGACAATTTACAAAATAAAAGTAGTGTCCAGGAAATTTTTTTCTGTAATCGTTGTAAATCGAAACATGGAAAAAAAAGTTGTCCAGCATATGGAAAGACTTGCGAGAGTTGTGGTATATTAAACCATTTCTCAAAAGCGTGTAGAATTAATAAAAATAAGCGAGTTAATCAAATCGACGATGAAGAGTTCGAACTTGATGACGAAAATTTAGAAATTGCGTATATTAACAGTCTAGTTCTCGAAAGTAGCGTAGATACAGTACACAACAATAGTCTTAGTTCAGGGAAATATGATTGGTACGAAACTATAGAAATAAATAATTCGGAAGTTAAATTTAAACTTGATACAGGAGCTCAATGCAACGTAATAAATAAGGCATTGGCTGATGAATTAAATGCTAGAATTAATAGATCTGAAACGCGTAAGTTAGTTACGTACAGTGGTGCAAAAATTACAGTACTAGGAGAAGTTAGACTAAAATGCATGGTTAAAAATAAAAATCACGTCTTACTATTTAAAGTCGTTAAAGAAAGTACGATTCCCATTTTAGGTATTAGATCTTGTGTCGACTTAGAATTAATTTATAGAAACTGGGAAGAAAATAAAGTTTTTAGAATTAACGAGGAAATATATAATGGCTTAGGCTGCCTTAAAAATTTTGAATATGACATAGATTTAGTGCCAAATCCAGAATTCAATATAACACCACCACGTCGTATTCCATACGCGATTAGATCTAAAGTAAAAGAAGAATTAGATAATATGGTTAAATATGGCGTAATAAAACCCATAACTGACCCTACACCTGCCGTGTCCCCTATAGTAATAATTAAAAAACATAATAAAATTAGACTTTGTATTGACCCTACAGATATAAATAAAAATATTTTGCGTCGTCACTACCCGCTCAAAACTCTTGAAGAAATAACAGCAAAAATTAGAAATTCTAAATATTACACCTTGTTAGACTGCAAAAGAGGGTTTTGGCAGATTAAAGTTAGCGAACGAGCTCAAAAATATTTAGCTTTCTCTACGCCCTGGGGCCGATACACTTGTCTGCGTCTACCTTTCGGTTTGTCATCTGCCCCAGAGGTATTTCAGCAAATAATGAATGACTTATTACACGGTTTGGAAAATGTAGAGTGCTCAATAGACGATATTTTAATTCATGCTTCGACTCTCGAAGAATTAGAAACAAAAACAGAACAAGTAATAAAAATTATTGAAAAATCAGGTCTAAAATTAAATAAAGAAAAATGCAGTTTTAATCAAACATCTATTAAATTCTTAGGTCATATTATTTCTTGCGAAGGTTTAAAACCTGATAATGACAAACTAGAAGCTATTCACAATTTAGATAGGCCTAGGAATGTAAAACAGGTTCAACGGTTGTTGGGAATGATCACGTACGTATCCAAATTTATTCCAAATTGCTCCGACGAAACAGCTCCACTTAGAGAACTTCTACGAAACGAAGTGCAATTTCATTGGGATGAACATCAAGAAAATGCATATCAAAAAATTAAACAATGGTTAACAACACCACCAATTTTGCAATTCTTCGATGTTAACAAAGATGTTAAATTGTCCGTAGATGCCAGCAAGCATGCCATTGGAGCCGTATTAATCCAGGATGATCACCCAATTGCCTACGCATCTAAATCGCTCACAGTGGCTCAACAAAATTATCCACAAATCGAAAAAGAGGCTACTGCGATACGATTTGCCTGTGAAAAGTTTCACGAGTATATCTACGGTAAAAAATTAACAATAGAAACCGATTATAAACCGTTGGAAATAATTTTTAAAAAATCGATACAAAAGGCACCGGCTAGACTACAAAGGATTTTATTTGACGTCCTCAATACTCACCAAAAATAGTTTACAGAAAAGGCACTGAAATTCCCTTAGCAGATGCATTAAGTCGGGATGTCATAAATAGCGAACCGGAAAAACAAGAAGATGACTTGGAAATTCAAATCATCATCCCTATGTCAGATAACGCCATTGAAGAATTAAAACATGATATTGAAGCTGATCAAAATATGCAAAAACTAATTTCGTTGATTCAAAATGGTTGGCCAGAGAATGAATCAAAAATTCCAGCTGAAATCAAACATTTTTCTAATTTTAAAGAAGAGTTAGCCGTTTATGATAAAATAATATTTAAAGGCGACAAAATCGTTATTCCAAAAACTCAAATTTCAAAAATATTAAAATGCACACATACTGGACATTTGGGAATACAAAGTACCATAAAACGAACGCGACAAATATTCTATTGGAAAAATTTATTTAATGATGTCGTTAATTACATCGAAAAATGTGCAATTTGTCAGCAGACTCAAAAAGGTAATACAAAAGAACCAATTATTAATAAGGAAGTTCCTGATTTGCCTTGGCAAATTGTTGCAACTGATTTATTTACATCAAAGGCAAAAAACTATATACTTATTGTTGACAGTTATTCCGGATTTATAGACTTCGAAAAACTACAATCATTAACTTCAGAAGAAGTTATTAAATACCTCAAGAAAGTTTTTGCAACACATGGTACACCTCAAATAGTGGAAAGTGATAATGGCCCGCAGTATTCTTCACAACAGTTCAAAAAATTTGCGAAGGAGTGGAATTTTGAACATAAGACCTCCAGTCCGAAACATGCACGTTCAAATGGACTAGCTGAGCGCGGAGTACAAACTGTGAAACTGTTAATGAAAAAATGTGATAAGGACCAAACAGATATATATCTCGCTTTACAAAATTGGAGAAACACACCACGAAATAACGAATTACAATCACCGAACCAAAGGCTTTTTAGCAGATTAACCCGAACAAATATACCAATTAATCAGAATCTGTTAAAACCAAATGTAATCGAGAATGTCAAAGAGAATTTAACCAAACAACGTAAAACACAAAAATACTATGCGGATAAAGGCACAAAAGAATCAAAAAGTCTTCAAGAAACTGATAAAATTAGAATTCAAATGGGACCTCGAGATTGGATCGGTGGAACCGTTGTTAACAAAACCCCATCACCAAGATCAGTAATTGTACAATCAGACGACGGTAGAGTTTATAGACGAAACACCAAGTACTTACACTCAACTAAAGCAACAATACCGTCAACAAACAGAAGTTGTTCTCTCAATATCCCACCGGAAAATCCTACCGAAGGAAATCAGCCAAGTCAGCAAGATAGGCGTGATGAAAATCTTGAAGAACCCCAGCAAAATGATCAAAATACAACGCCAAATCTAGAATCTACACCTGAAACACGTGATCACCCACAACCAATGAACATAGATAGTAGAGTCTCTAGATTTGGTAGAACAATAAAACCAGTGCAAAAACTAAATTTATAAAACATTTTTTTTTAATCATTATATTTTGTTTAAAATAAATAAATAATTATTTCTATCATAATTAATGAATTAAATGTAAAGTAGAAATAATAGCGTGTTGCACACGTACGTTGTCATTATCATTAACTTAAAAAAAAAAAAAAAAAAAAAAAAAATAGAGGATTAGATATAGCTGTTAGAAAAATATTGACATTGTAATTAAGTTTATTCCACTGTACATGTTCGATGCCAATTAGGAAATAGCTTCAATTGATTGAATTGAATATAAAAAGGGAGATGTAACGTAGACTAACAACTAATGAGCTATATGTCATCGAACATAATATTACCTGTTGGTATTATATATTGCCAACTTCATTGTACACTATGCAAATCAATAAACGTCACTTGTCACCTATCATCCGAAGCGTTATCATTTACATTACAAGTACGGTATTTATTTTAAATAAGAGATAATAATTTACGCTTAATTGATACAACAGAATTTAAATCAATGAAAATAAAAAGAGGGAAAAACGGGAAAGACTACTTTAATCAGAATCATGTGAATTTTGTGTTGTTGCATGTGTATATGTATAATAGGAGATTGACAAAAAGGAATCCCGTTACAGTTTCACTTTTTATAGCATTAATTGATTTTAGGTTTTGTTCGAAATATTATTAAGATTTGCTATTTTAAAACTTTAGATTTAAACTTTACACAAACACACATTTTAAAATACACGAAACACTTTTTAGGAACACCACTAAACTATATAGTACAACATAAGGTTGTACTCGTCAAGAAATTTAATAAATTAATACAACTAGGGTTTCTAAATATCCGACCTATTTGATTATCCGGATATCGAATACATAAACAATAAATTATCCGGATATCCGGATAATTAAACAATAAATAAAACATGTTTTTTACTTTGCGGTATTTAAATCATTTATGTATTTTTTTCGTGTATCTATATTAATTAATTTTTATACATAGTCACAAAATAACAAAAATAGTAACAAATCATAAATAATAATAATAAAAAAATAAAATTATTGATAAATTTAATTAAATTAATGAAGTTATTGATGCATTTATAAAAATGCATATTTTAGAAAAATTATTGCATTAATTAATTAATTATTACAATGTCTCGAAATTGAGTCGACCTCTAATTTTTGTCCTGGTAAGACCAGCAATTGAAAATACCCGCTCCGTTGCAGTCGATGTAGGTTTTATTGGTAATAATACGCAATATAGAATATTTAAATTGCCCTCCGTTTTTATAATTATTTAAATAAATGAAACATTTTTTCAGCAATATGAAACTTCCTTCATTCTGCTTCTCAACATGAGTAATTAAAGCAATAGTATTCTCAAGTACTTTCTGCAGTTACGATTTCTTATACAAACTTCACTACTTAGACTTTCTTCATCTTCACTTTGAATAGTAATTCCATTAGTGATTTCCTCGGAGTCATAATTTAGAAGTACAGCTCTCATAAACTTTAAAAAAATAGCCAACACTTCAGATTTTATTGACAGGGCCACAAGTTTATAAAACATCATTTTTTTAAAATTAATATAGCATTAAATAAATATTAGTAAAATATCTTTACACTGCAGATTCACGAAGTGTTTCATAAAATATTCAATGATTACAGTTTTCAAAACATTAAAGTGGTAAATAAATTTTTAAAACTTGTAGTCACTTCACTGCACTAACAAACTTTGCAACGCAAGTTAATAGTTATTTGAACTTTTCAACGCAATTTGATTATTTTTTTACAAAATAAAGGGTTTTTTAATATTCGGATAGTTGCAAAAAAGTATCCGGATAATCGAATAGTCAAAATATGGTCGAATAATCCGGATAATTCGATATCCGGATTAGAAACCCTAAATACAACATAAGGTTGTAACCCGTCAAAAAATAAAATAAACATAAAGCGAGAAATAGATTAAAATTAAAATTTAATACGAACAACCGACAGGTACGGGCAAAGATAATAAACTGCCAGTTGGTGCATGCACGGCAATAAGAGAAATATTGTTATATGTACCGCGTACACGTAGGTAGCAGATCCTCTCACTGACCGGGCTGAATTTCATCACGGCTTATTGTATGCGTGCACCAACAAGAAAGCCAGTTCCAATTTCTCTTCGAGAAGGATGACCACTACAGTATAGAGAGTGACTATCCAAATCTTGTTTTCCGATTATCGGCTGTCTAATTTCTTGTAGAGCAATAATATCCATCTTATACCTCTCAGCTTCTGTTTCTAGACTTATAAGAGCATCAGGAGTGCTCAGGCTGCGTACGTTCCACGTTCCGATTCGGTAGTCTGGTCTTTTTTCACGTCCAGGTAAAATTCTGTTGTTGTATCCGGGTCTGTTTTTCTCTTTCTGATAACCAAATTTAACATATTAGTTTTTTCCGGGTTTAGGGTGTTAACCTTAGGCCCAACCCAAATTGTCGTGAATGGGTCCGTTCTGCATATTAAGGTCACCAGAAACAACCTTTTTACACGTTTATATAGCGAGCCGCTTGATTCAAGACAGACGCCCGCTCCAAGCTGCCCCTGACGTGGAGAACAGACGCTTGAGTCGCATTGGTTGTAGGGCGCCAATTCGCCGTGATGTAGCGTCATTGACTAAGCAGTTTTTACTCTGCTCGTCTCCAATACACCAACCTAATTCTGTCAGCATCACCCAGGCAGCACGGCGTGGACGTCGAATTTCGAATTTCGCTACCCAAACTTATAATGCAATAATCTAGTTTTTGATCTCACATACCAATCCCTACCATCAAGATTTTTCCATATTCATTGTTTCTACTCGTAATCACTTAAAATGAACGTTTTTTAAGCCAACAATATGAAAATTTGCTGTTTTTGACACACTAATGATTTTTTGACACACTTCCGTCCGGTATAGTTATCGAACACAGCGTTTTTTCGGACCTGTCCCTTAATAGGTATACTCTATTTTTAGAAAAAAAAATTTTGAAATCCCTCCAGCGGTTTTCCCTGCAGCGTAGGTAATAACGGTCGGCCGGCCGGCAGACAGACATACATTTTTTTTATATGCTTTTTTAGAATCAGTAGGTCCTAAAACGTCGAGAAATGCCAAAAAAAGTGGGGGTAAGAATTTCACTTTTGGCTCATGAATGTAATACTTAGGTCTTTCAGACCGAAGTAATACATGCACTTTAACAAAGAGGTTTGTTTGATATACATCGCACGGACGTGAGCCATTTTGGACTTAATGTGGGTGCAAATCTCGGTTAGTGCCTCGATTCGCAAACGCCACATACGTCCAAAAACCTTAGCTTTACGTCCTCGCATCATAATGTACCAATAATGGAGGGGCTGAAATCTCAAGCTCTGAAATATCAAGACTTCGGTTTTGGTTAAGGATTTTGATATAGTTTTCGGCATAAAACTTTTATGAGGACATTGTTTTTAGTTTTGGGCAGCGATGTATATCAAACAAACCTCTTTGTTAATGTGCATGTATTTTTTATCTCTGTTTAGAAATTTATTACAAAACTAACACGCAACATCAATACGTTGCCGGAAAATTCTAACAGATCATAAATTAACATAATTTAGTGAAAAGATAATACAATCAGCAAACTACTCTAAAACCTCTCCATTTAGCGTTTCGAGAAAATATTACAAAATCACAAATTCATATTTCTTTCAAGATTCCAATAATATTGTTAAAATTAATTAAAATCAAACTTTTTTCAGAATTTTAAATATATTCCAAAAATTAAAATAAAGTCAATATTTAAACTTTTTCTAAATTCTAATAATATTCCAAAAATTCTTAAAAATTCAAAAATTGAAACTTTTTCCAAAATTCTACAAATATTGCAAAAATTATAACAATATCAAAAATTAAAACTTTTTCAAAAAATTCTAAATATATTGCAAAAATTATTACAAAATCAAAAATACAAACTTTTTACAAATTTCAACAAATATTTCAAGCTCAAAACTTTTCCATGCCACATTACTTCGGTCTGAAAGACCTAAGTATTACATTCATGAGCCAAAAGTGAAATTCTTACTCCCACTTTTATTTGCATTTCTCGACGTTTTAGTACCTATTGATGCTAAAAAAGCAAAAAAAATGTATGTGTGTCTGTAGGCTGGCCGGCCGGCCGTCCGTCCGGCCGTCGTCATTACCTACGCTGCAGGGAAAGCCGCTGGAGGGATTTGAAAATTTTTTTCTAAAAATAGGTATACAGGGACAGGTCCGAAAGGACGCTGTGTTCGATAACTGTACCGGAAGTGTGTCAAAAAAATCATTAAGTGTGTCAAAAATAGCAAATTTTCATATTTTTGGCTTAAAAAACGTTCATTTTAAGTGATTACTGATTACGAGTAGGAACATTGAATTTGGAGAAATCTTGATGGTAGGGGTTGGTATGTCAGATCAAAAACTAGATTATTGCATTATGAGTTTGTCAAAAAAATGTTGTCAAGTGTGTCAAAAGAAAGATTTTTATTTATTTTTGGAAAAAAATAAAATTAATTATTTGTTTGAATGATGAATTTTATTATGATTATTGAGAATTATGGCATTTAAGTTTGTCAAAAAAATGTTGTCAAGTGTGTCAAAATAAAGATTTTACTTCGGTCTGAAAGACCTAAGTATTACATGCATGAGCTAAAAGTGAAATTCTTACTCCCGTGGCGTATATGAAAACTAAAACAATTTAAAAATCTAATCTAGTTGTTAAGAAAACGAAAAACAAAATTAGTTTTTCAGTTTCGTTTCAAGTTTTAATTTTCATGTTTTTCTAATAAGTTCATTTTTTAAGCGATGAAAAAAATGTTATTATATAATATATATATATATATATATATATATATATATATATATATATATATATATATATATATATATATACATATATATATATATATATATATATATATATATATATATATATATATATATATATATATATATATATATATATATATATATATATATATATATATATATATATATACATATATATATATATATATATATATATATATATATATATATATATATATATATATATATATATATATATATATATATAATATATATATATATATATATATATATAAATATATATATATATATATATATATATATATATATATATATATATATATATATATATATATATATATATATATATATATATATATATATATATATATATATATATATATATAGTTAAT
>OY856188.1:223752174-223830724 GCA_963693315.1 Diogma glabrata | reverse complement strand
ACTGTATCGGAACTTATCGGTTGTCAAAAAAATCATTAGGTGTGTCAAAAATAGCAAATTTTCATATTTTTGGCTTAAAAACGTTCATTTTAAGTGACGTAGGAACAAAGAAGAATGTGGAGAAATCTTGATGGTCGGTATTGGTGTGTGAGATCAAAAACTAGATTGCTATTGCATTAAAAGTTTATCAAAAATATGTTGTCAAGTGTGTCAAAAGAAAACTTTTACTTCGGTTTATTTATTTTCTTACCCAATTTTTGGAAAAAATAAAATTAATTATTTGTATGACATCAAATTTATTATTATTATAGAGAATTATGGCATTATAAGTTTGTCAAAAAAATAACGTCAAGTGTGTCAAAAAACCGTGTCATTTATTTTTTTTAGCCAATTTTTTGGAAAAAAAATTTAGCTGTTTGTATGACGTAAATGTAATTGAACATGAAATTTGACATGAAAGTTTTTGAATTTGTTATAGTTTTTGAAATATTTTTGGAATTTTGAAAAAAGTTTGTAGTTTTGATTTTGTTATAATTTTTGCAATGTTTTTAGAATTTTGAAAAAAAATAGAATTTTGGAATTTGTGAATTTTATATACAGATATACATTTTAAGGTTTTTGAAAAGAAATTGATTTTATTTAATTTTTACAATATTTTTGAAATTTTGAAAGAAATATGAATTTGTGATTTAATATGTAATATTTTCTCGAAACGCTAAATGGAGAGATTTTTGAGTAGTTTGCTGAGTGTGTCATCTTTTCACTAAATTATGTTAATTTATGATCTGTTATATAATTTTTCCGGCGAAAAAAAACGAAACATTGTGTTAGTTTTGTAATAAATTTCTAAATAGAGATAAAATACTTGTACAGTGTACTTCTACGAAGAGTTTTATGTTTGATATACATCGCTGCCGATAACTAAAAACAGTGTCCTCATCTAATTTTATGCCGAAAACTAGATCAAAATCCTTAACCAAAACCGAAGTTTTGATAACCCAGAGCTGTCTGTGAGATTTCAGCCTTCATATTTTTTGTAAATCTTTTGCCACAGGCATGTATACAAAATTTACAACATTGATGTTTTATTTATTCATCCACAATTTTTATTGATTTTAGAATAATTGATAACAAGAATTTGTAAAATATGACTTTGAAATTTATTCAAAGATTGTGTTCTGTTCATTTTGGGTTTCATAAAAAATTATTTTAATTTGTACTGGACATTAATTGATATTATCAATTTTATATATTTTTGCTGTAATTGCAATACAAATTTGAACTTTTTTAATCAAAGAAAATAATTCGATCTCATTATCTCAATAGACGAGGAAATAAAGCACTAAACCTAAGCAAATTGGCAGAGTAAGATGGATCAAGATGCGGTTTTTTGCATTCGATTCAAAAAGCCGTTAGAAAAGTTTGTGAACATAGCCACTTTTCGGCAAAAACCCTCTGGAGTACCTTGGGGCCAGGGCGGATTATATACACCTCATCTCCTTGAACTTTTCATAAATTAGGCTCGAAATTGATCGAAGCTCGTTACTCGGAGGTTTTTGGGGTCGCTGAACATGAATATGATGTCGGCGATGATCCTCGGAGTACCTAGGGCCCAGTGCGGGTATTTCTAACTCATCTCCTGGAACTTTCCATTAATTCAGCTCGAAATTGATCGAAGCTCGTTACTCGGGGGTTTGTGGGGCCGTTGAACACGAATATAATGTCGACGATGGCCTTCGGAGTACCTAGGGGCCAGGGCGGGTTATACTTATTATTTATATTACTCTTTTCAATAATAATGAAAAAAATATAAAATAATAATTATGGAAATTTTCAGGATATGAGTTAAATATACCCACCCTGGGTCTCAGGTACTCCGAGGGTCATCGCCGACATCATATTCGTGTTCAGCGACCCCAAAAAAAACGATTAACGGGTTTCGATCAATTTCAAGCTGAATTAATGGAAAGTTCCAAGAGATGAGATAGACATACCCTCCCTGGGCCCTAGGTACTCCGATGGTCATCGCCGACATCATATTCGTTTTCAGCGGCCCAAACACCCCCCAGTAACGAGCTTCGATCAATTTCGAGCTGAATTAATGGACAGTTCCAGGGGATGAGTTAGACATACCCGCCCTGGGCCCTAAGTACTCCGAAGGTCATTGTTGACATCATATTCGTGTTCAGCGACCCCAAAAACCCCCGAGTAACGAGCTTCTATCAATTTCGAGCTGAATTAATGTAAAGTTCTAGGAGATGAGTTAGACTTACCCGCACTGGGCCCTAGGTAGTTCGAGGGTCATCGCCGACATCATATTCGTGTGTTCAGTGACCCCAAAAACCCCCGAGTAACGAGCTTCGATCAATTTCGAGCTGTATTTGTGGAAAGTTCCAGGAGATGAGGTGTATATAACCCTCCCTGGGCCCTAGGTACTCCGAGGGTCATCACCGATATCATATTCGTGTTCAGCGACCCCAAAAACACCCGAGTAACGTGCTCCTAACAATTTCGAGCTGAATCAATGGAAAGTTTCAGGAGATGAGTTAGACATACCCGCCCTGGGCCCTAGGTACTCCGAGGGTCATCGCCGACATCATATTGGTGTTCAGCGACCCTAAAAACCCCCAAGTAACGAGCTTCGATCAATTTCGAGCAAAATTTATGGAAAGTTCAAGGAGATGAGGTGTATATAACCCGCCCTGGCCCCTAGGTACTCCAGAGGGTTTTTGCCGAAAAGTGGGCTTTGTTCACAAGCTTTCCTGACGGCTTTCTGAATCGAATGCGAAAAACCGCATCTCGATCCATCTTACTCTGCCAATTTGCTTAGGTTTGGCCTATTTATGTGCTATATTTCCTCGCCTACTAAGACAATTTTCTATTACATAATTAATTATATTTTTCTATCTACTTTAAGATTTTAAAAGAATAAAGAAAAACCGAATACTCTTAAGATAAAGAACAAATCGTAAGAAGAATTACACAAATTTATTTTATAGAATTCGAAATTCCTAAGATAATAAACTGAAATATAATATCATTCGTGATATGTTCTGATTTGATTTGATGAAAATTAGTAGATTCTGGCATTTCAGAAAATTCGATAAAAAATTAATACGAAAGTGTAGTTGGAGTGAAAAAATGTAAAGATCATATATCTGTAAATACATAACTGTTATTTGTAAAAATATTAGTCAAAGAATTTTAGTATTATTTCTTTGGTATTATCTTAACTTAAAACGAGATATGAGGTACAGATACAGTTTCAGAATTTCAGCGCTAAATTAAATACTATAACACGAACATTAATAACAAAAGTGATCAATGCCTACTAGTTCAACTTAAATCACATTTATAATGTATTATGTAAAGATTGTTGTCTTACTCTTTAACATACAACTTGTATAGTTTAGCTGTTTCTCCTGAAACAGCTAAAGCTTGGTTAAACATTCGATCTACGGTTGAGTACCAAACGTTAGCGAGCATGCGCTAGTCTAAACAAATGTGAATTGCTAAATTGAAATTAAATAATACTAAAAATCGTGAACAGGAGCTTGAAATAGTATACGGGCTTGGAATAGTACATTGAGTTAGGTAACAATTAACATCAGATTCTCATGCACAAGTGAAATATATAAAGTTTAATTTTGTTTATATTAACTATGAGAGGATGGACATACGAACAGCATATGATCTTAACAAAGTAGTATAGCAAGGAACTGTTGATAAATAATCTCATTTGCAATCGGCAAAAAATTGAAGGTATTTTCAAAGTGGGAATGGATAAAATCATCGAAGTAACAACTATATTATCGATTCTAGATCATGTAAGGTGTGTGTATTAGGGTTAACGACTAAGTGTAAATTCTGATAGAGCTTTCTTCTAATTGTTTAAAAGCAAACTTATAAAAAACCAAAATTCTTTGCAGACAATTCTTTGCCTTAATACATTTATCTTGTTATGTGAAGTACATGAATGCTGTGCTCTACAAAAAATCAAGAAATAGGAAGTTATTTAAATATCACCGATGATCACAGTACCCGACTAGCAATTTGTTCAGGTATGCCCTATTATGATTCGGGTCGGATCAGGGTGTAATAAGGTAAATCCCAATAGGGCATTTGCATCCGTTCCCTATTAGAAATCATACCTGATTTCACTACTAGGACGTGCCGTATTTATCGTGATCCGTCACAAATTTCGAAGACCTATCTCCGACCCTCGGTAATAAATGCCGAACCAGGATCGGATCAGAATCATGTCTGATTTTCCAATTGAGGCATGCCCTAATTTCCTGATCTGAGCCCTATTTCATATAAATAATATATGGAGGGGCTGAAATCTCACAGCTCTGAGATATCAAGACTTCGGTCTGGGTAAAGGATTTTGATATAGTTTTCGGCAAAAAACTTTCACGAGGACATGGCTTTTAGTTTAGGGCAGCGATGTATATCAAACATAACTCTTTGTTAGAGTACAAGTATTTTTTATATCTGTTTAAAAATTTATTACAAAACTAACACGAAACATCAATACGTTGCCGGAAAATTATAATCAAAATTCCAAAAATATTGTTAAATTAAATAAAATCAAACTTTTTCAAAAGTCCAAAAATATTCTAAATATTAGAATGAAATCAAATATTTAAACTTTTTCTAAATTCCGATAATATGCCAAAAATTCTTAGAAATTCGAACTTTTCCCAAATTCTAAAATTATTGCAAAAATTAATAATAATAATAATAATAATAATAATAATAATAATAATAAGTTTATTTAATAATTTCTCAATTCAGTAAAGATTACAATGTATGAATCTACAAATGTATAAAATTATTTATAAACCTCGAACAATGGCCGAAGCCGTCTGTCGGGATAGCAACAATAAAAATTCATTTGTAAATATTAAAAAAAAAAAAATTCGAGCTTATGAAATATTCTTAAAATTAATATTGAAATCTAACATAGTCAAAGACATGATAATAGAAATTTTGGTAGGAAAGCAGATTTAGATTTAAAAGTAGCCAATAAAACTAATTAAATAATGCAAGTTAAACTACAGAAGAATTTACTAATAACACTAAAGAAAAGTTCCATATTAATACGTTATAGCAGGTACTTAGATGGTATATTTTGTCTAAAAAACAAAAAAAATCATTGAAGATTTTGCTTAACTTTCGTTTGTAAATTAGAAGTTAAACTCTAGAACTAATTCGTGTCGGTATATACATGCTGCCCGTAAGAATTTATATAACGAGAGCCAGTCCCTTCCGTTTAAAATATCGATAACTCCCCTTCTGGTAATTGCACTATTCCCTAAATACTTTAATCTGACTTGTTTAAGTATTGGACAAATTCCAATAAAATGTTTGATATCTTCCGGTTCATTTAAATTACAGAGAGAGCACATCATACTATTATTACCAGTCCCAGGCTGTGTATTTAATCGAAGCAGTCCTCCCCTAGCACGAAAGATAGTCCGTATTGTCTGTAGATCAAGATCTTCCACGAAATACTTTGGTATTCCGACGTATTCCAATTGGTTATACAGGTCATGACGGACACCCTGCCTCGCTCGCTCGTATAGTTTCTGCCAGTTAAACAGTTCGATCCTTGCTAACAAATTATTCAGTTGCTCTCTTGCAATGACTAGGTTTTCGAGATTTATAGACAGTCCCAGTTTCTCTAACCAGACATTCCACTCCTTGTACCAAAATGTATTTTTCCGTATTATTTCTTTTGCTACAATTTTCGGAAAACGACCCTCATGTTGAGAAAGACACTTTAATACGTAGTTTATATGTAGCTTAAACGTGTATAGAAATAACTTTTTTGTTTCCGTTTCTATCAACAGCATATAGTTTGGGGTATTGACCAGCAGACCAATTACCCTTTTGAGGAAATAGTACTGCAGCTGTTCAACTGCCTCATATTCTCTGAACCCCCACACTTGTGCTCCATAACATAATATAGACCGAGAACACGACTGAAATATTGTAACCTTCGTATCTAATCCTACGTTTTTATTCTTTATGAGATTCATCCATATACTGTTATGCTGATTTTAGCTGATTTCAAACGATCCCTTAGATGATTTTGCAATGACATCCTCGGGGTTAGTACTATACCCAAGTATTTATATTCCGACACAATTTCTAATTTTTCCCCTCTCATTACCCACTTTTCTTTTGCCGATCTCCTTCCAGAACTAAAGATCATAATTTTGGAGTTGCTGAAATTAACCCTCAGGTCCCAAAGAGTACAATACTCTACTAATCTGTTGATCATTGTCTGAAGCTCCTCTGGGGTACTTGCTATGAGAATAATGTCATCGGCGTACATTAAAAGATTAATATTGACATCTCCAACATAAACCCTCCCACCAAGAAAATCTACAATATCATTTATATATATTGCAAAAAAGTCCGGACTCAAGCCACATCCCTGTTTAATACCGGTAGATGTGTGAAACAAGTCAGACAGCCTGCTGCCATCCCATACTGCCGATTTAGTATTGTTATACATTTCCTCAACATTTCTTATAAATTTTGACGATAAACCTGCGTTACATAATTTGTAAAACAACTTCTTTCTCGTGACGCTGTCGAACGCAGCCTTAAAATCAACGAAAAAGGTATATAGCTTTTCTTTTTTATTAATTTTTAGCGCAACTATATTCTGGAGAGTGAATATGTTGTCAACTGTACTATACCCTCTTCTGAATCCTGCCTGATTTTCATGTAAAATAGCTTCGCTTTCCATCCACCTGTTTAACCTATTCAACAGTTTATTTATATAAACTTTAACAATTGCGTCTATAAAGGATATACCTCTATAATTAGCAACATCATTTCTATCACGTTTTTTGTGTAGTGGGAAGATAATTGAGTTTTTAAAGCATTCTGGAATTTTAGTTCCGTTATAAATATTATTAAATATATTCAACATTCGAACTACGAATTCCTTTGGAGCATTTTTGTAAAATTCGATCGGTATACGGTCGGCGCCAGGTGCTTTATTGTTTTTTGCTCTGTTTAGCACTTGTTCAATTTCCGCAAGAGCAAAGTCAGCATCTAGTGCTTCATTTGTAACATACGGGTGTGCGTACTCTATGTCTATTGTACTGGTGACCGGGGTAAATAAGTTTTCAAAATGAGTTTTTAGGTTAGCAACGTCAACTTGAATATCTGATACAACCTTTACTCCCCGAAACCTCTTTGCAAATTTCCACCATTGCTTTGCATCTTTTATACAACATAGTTCTGCCGAAATCAACTCGTTGTATTTAATTTTTTTTTCCTGACATACTAGTTTATATTCCCTATTATATTTTATATACAATGTCTTCGCAGTATCTTCCTTATTCTTTCTAAAAGTTTTCAACCATTTAAACGACTTTACCCTAAGTTTTTCACACTCCCAGTCATACCATTCATGTTTCTTTTGTAGGGTTTTCTTTGGTTTATTGTATTGTTCCATTGTGCTTCTTACTATGTCAGTCAAGTTTGTTATTGCTACTTCGTTGTCGATGGGACATATAGAATTACCAATTAGATTATTTAGGTCGTTTTTAAATTCCACTAAGTACTGATTGCGCCACACCAGCTTTGGAAATAAGGTGCGCGATTTTGTTAAGTGTGAGGTACAAATATTATTACATTTTAAGGTAATTACCACCGGAAAGTGATCTGAGTATGTTTCATCTATAACTTTAAAACTTTCAATGGCTGACAGGCTACCAAAGGCAGCAATTGCTAAGTCATTTACTGAGTTCCCCATGGTGTCAATATAAGTCCATTCCCCATGCATATCACCTGTTTTACGTCCATTTAGTACTACCCCCGCATAATCATCAAGCCAATTCAATAATCTTTTACCATTTCCATCTACCTTCACGTCCCTCGAGACCCGTTTTGCATAATACCTAAATTTTCTACCTCTAAATCGTCTGGGAGCTCTTGGAGATTCCCAATCCTACCATTAAAATCTCCTAAATACAGTAGTTGCTAAGATCTTCTTTCTCAAACAACTTTTGTACCAATTCAAAATCTTCGTTCCATGACTTTCTTCTTAAATATACTGGCACTATAACAAAACGTTGCCCGTCTATCGTTAGTAATATGATAACGTAGTTTTCTTTAACTTCAAAGTTAAGTTCTAAGTTTTTCTTCAATGATTTTTTAAACCCCAATAAACACCCACCACTGGCACGCCCAAACTTTTTTGTTTTTACTGCCGAAATCCACCTCACTTCATAATCCACAAAGTAACTACTATATCTGTCAAAGTTTTCCTCAGTAACGTGTGTTTCCAGCAGTATAATAATTTCATATTTCCTAATAAATTCAAAAAATTTTACATACATACATTTATCGCTTAAACCTCTAATATTATAAGATAAGATATTAACATTAAAAAAATTTTGAATACAATAATTTGCTACCTGACAGACGGCGACATCTCATGCATTATTAGATGTTATTGACTGCGTTGAGCTTTTGAGATTACGATCAGTCTCCTTAAATTTGCTATTAAGTTTAGTCGTGACACCCAACATTATATCTTGAAAATCTGTTCCAATTTCTTTTGCAATTACATTTTCTGCGTTGCCTGCCCTGTCACATAATTTATTATCATCTGTCAAATAAAAACCTTTCGAATTGATAAATAGTTGCGAGCCACGAATTTCCACTTTTATGTCTTTGTTGACATTTCTAATCTGATTCCTAACTTCCATTAGAAAAATTCTTTTTTTTCTTGCATTGACAGTGCGGTCTCTATGAATAACAAAATTTGTATTGCTTAATGAATCCTTCTTATCCAGAATTAACTTTACATCTTCCCTCAACAAAAACTCAACCAGTATTGGGCGCGATTTGGATTCAAGTTTTTTACCTACTCTGAAGGAGTTTCTAATTGCCAAACTTTTATTGATGTTTAACTTCTTTTCACAAAATTCCTTAATGGTATCACTTGGTATCTGCTCACCTTCAAGCAACCCTTTAAAAATTAGGTTACATACTTTGTCTCTCTCTTCACAATTTTCCAATTTTTTCTTTAGTATTTAATTCGCGTTCTGTAGAGCCTTAGTTTCTGATTTTAAAACATCACATTCCTTCTTCACATCCTCCATTTCCTTTTTTAATGTCAAAATATCTTCTTTTGATGCAATATTTTCCAATTTCGCATCCAATTTCGATTCCATCATTTCGCTAATAGCATCCAGTAAATCTTTTTTAGTCATGTTACCAACTAAAGATGAAGCCATTTCCAAATCAGTACTTTGATTTCTCTTTTTGGGAATATTTTCGTTGTCAATGATGACCGGCGAAAGTTGATTATGCGATCGTTTAGCTGATTCTGGCGGCGTTCTATTTATTGGCATTTCCACGTCACCATGAAGGAGTAAATTTCAGGTTAAATAATATGGAGATTTTGTTATTGCAAAAATTATTACAAAATCAAAAATTCAAACTTTTTTCAAAATTCCAAAAATTATAATAAAATCAAAAATTTAAAATTTTTCAAAATTCTAAAAATATTCCAAAAATTCTTACAAAATCAAAAATTAAAACTTTTTCCGAAATTCTAAAAATATTGCAAAAATTATTACAAAATCAAAAATACAAACTTTTTCAAAATTCCAAAAATATTTCAAAAACTATAACGAATTCAAAAATTTTCATGTCCAATTTCATTTTCAATTACATTTACGTCATAAAAACAGCTACATTTTTTTTTCCAAAAAATTGTCTAAAAAAATAAATGAAATCATTTTTTGACACACTTGACATTATTTTTTGGCAAACTTATAATGCCATAATTCTCTATAATAATAATAAAATATCATGTCATACAAACTATTAATTTTATTTTTTTCTAAAAAAATTGGGTAAAAATAAATAAAAACCCCGTGTCTGCCCAAGGATTCGAGCCGGGCACTGACGAGGGTAGGTTCGAATCCCATCCGAAACACGAAAAATGTGAATTGGAGTTTTTTTTCTGAAAAACTTCAAACCATACCTTTGAATTGAAAAAATTCCAATTACGTCTTTACTTACTTGAGTTTAATTGATCTCAAAAATCTAAAATAAATTTAAATTCCCTTAATATAGTCTAATGTTAATACATATAGTACTACAAATTGACCAAGTGTCAGCCATTGATTTCACATGGATTGGAAACAATCAATATTGACTATACAAACGTGACTTAGGATGTTAATTAGAATAGAAATGTTCCGCATTCTATGAATTCACACAAAGTATTGTCTAGAAATTTAATGCAAAAAATCCCATATAATGTAAAAACATTTCCATAATATGGAGTCTAATGACAGTGGAAAAATTCAACTTAAGTAAAATAAATAAGTGATGAAGAAGTTTCAACTTTGAAAATGTCATCGCCTCAACGGCGTAATCAATAGCGTGTCTGCCCAAGGATTCGAGCCGGGCACTGACGAGGGTAGGTTCGAATCCCATCCGAAACACGAAAAATGTGAATTGGAGTTTTTTTCTGAAAAACTTCAAACCATACCTTTGAATTGAAAAAATTCCATTTACTTCTTTACTTACTTGAGTTTAATTGATCTCAAAAATCTAAAATAAAAACCTTTCTTTTGACACACTTGACAACCTTTTTTGACAAACTTATAATGCCATAATTCTCAATAATAATAATAAAATTTCATTTCAAACAAACAATTTTATTTTTTTCCAAAAAATTGGGTAAAAAACTAAATAAAAATCTTTTGACACACTTGACAATATTTTTTTGACAAACTTATAATGCCATAATTCTCAATAATAATAATAAAACTTCATTTCAAACAAACAAATAATTTTATTTTTTTTCCAAAAAATTAGGTAAAAAATAAATAAAAATCTTTCTTTTGACACACTTGACAACATTTTTTTGACAAACTTATAATGCAATAATCTAGTTTTTGATCACACTTACCAATCCCGACTATCAAGATTTCCCCAAATTTAATCTTCCTACTCGTAATCACTTAAAATGAACGTTTTTAAGCCAAAAATATGAAAATTTGCTATTTTTGACACACATAATGATTTTTTTGACACACTTCCGGTACAGTTATCGAACACAGCGTCCTTTCGGACCTGTCCCTTGTGAATACCTATTTTTAGAAAAAAAATTTTTGAAATCCCTCCAGCCGTGTTCCCTGCAGCGTAGGTAATGACGGACGGACGGCCGGCCGGCCGACAGACAGACATACATTTTTTTTTTGCTTTTTTCGAATCAGTAGGTCCTAAAACGTCGAGAAATGCCAAAAAAAGTGGGGGTAAGAATTTCACTTTTGGCTCATGAATGTATGAATCTTTCAGACCGAAGTAATGTAAATTCAATTTATTTTCTAAAATCCAGAATAAATGACAAATTTGTTATTAATAAAAACCGAAAAAAGATTTCATAAAAACATAGCTAAAATTTTTCGTGCATGAACGTGCATGAAAATGTTAACGAGACTACCAAATTAAAGCTGGAAAATGTAACTGATGTTGATTTAACTAAAGGAGTTTGTTTGGCTTCTGTTTAACGTAAATTTAACAAAAACAAAATAAACAATTTTTTCGACACAAGTTACCTATATAGATATGCTCCAAGGAAACCTAATTTACAAATTAGTCTAGTGGTTGAGCTTTCAGTTTATATAACAACTACGGAAAAGCATAGCAGATAAAACATGATCGGTTTTCACCCTATTCCAATTTTAATATTCCCTCATATAAAATGTGTTAATTTAAGAAAAAATGTTTTTTCTATGTGAAAAGTAAACTCACTAGTGTAAAAAAAAATGGAGTGCGTAATCTTTACACGCTGTTGAAGTAAAACTTCTTTAGCCACTGCAGCAGGTATTACTAAAAGTATTAAATATAAAATAAAATAGTTATGTCGTATTGAAATTTAGAGTTTCTTTCTAATATTCTTGATAGTATAATTTACAACAATGTGTAATAAAAAGCCATATTTACATGTTTTACAAAGTCTTTCAACGTATTACAAATTAAATTCCACGATGAATACATGTCCACTTAATTTAACAATTGGTACCATAATTAGTGCATTTTTCTATTTTGTCATAAACCTCTGATTTCATATTTCAATTATGCTAATAATTGAATTAACTTTGTAATACATTATGTAAATATTGCTTTTTATTACACAGTAAATTATATTATCAAGAAATGCAACTCTAAATTGCAATATGACATATTTATTTCATATTTCATCTTTTTATTAATACCTGCCACAGTAGTCAAAGGAATTTATTTCAACCGCGTGCAAAGATTGCACGCACTCATTTTTCTATTCAACAAAACAAATTTAATCAACACAAATATTTTTTCCCGCCCGGTGAAGCCCGGGATGCAAACTCTAAACAACACCATGACCACCGTGACACCACCATGACCATCATGACCATCTTGACCACCGTGAACACTATGACCACCATGACCACCGTGACCACCATTACCACCATGGCTACCATGACCACTTTGATCACCATGACCACCATGACCGCCATGACCATCATGACCACCGTGAACACCATGACCATCATGACCACTGTGAACACCATAACCACCGTGACCACCATAACCACCATAACCACCATGACCACTATGACTACCATGACCACCATGACCACCATGACCACCATAACCACCATGACCCCCATGACCACCATAACCACCATGACCACTCTGACCACCGTGAACACCAAGACCACCTTGACCACCATGACTACCTTGACCGCCATGACCAACATGACATCATGACCACCGTGAACACCATGACCACCGTGACCACCATGACCACCATAACCACCATGACCACTATGACCACCATGACCACCATGACCACCATGACCACCATAACTACCATGACCACCATGACCACAATGAACACCATGACCACTATGACCACCGTGACCACCGTGACCACCATGACCACCATGATCACCGTGATCACCATTACCACTATGACCACCATGACCACTATTACCACCATAACTACCATGATCACCATGGCCACCATGACCACAATGACCACCATGACCACACCATGACCACCATCTACAATCGACACATCCAACTCATATAACATTTAGTACGAGACTGCATAAGTGAATAAAAAAATATAATAACAAATGAACAAATGAATCACTTGACCATACAAACCAAAAAGACCACCAAACATGCTTCCATTCCTGAACCAGTTATTCGATTTTGCTCAAATTTCAAAACGGTGCTTTTTGTCATCTTATATTTCATTATATATGCCATTTACCAAGATTTGCGACAACTTATTTCTCTGCCTTTAAAAAAGCCAAATATGCTGCCATTTTTATTAATTTACGAGTCTAAGCATCCATTGTAAACAAAAATGGAGCAGACATATAATATTTTGAAAAATGATATTAAATTAAATGAAAATACTCCGAAAATTCGGATTGAAAATCATTAAATTTAATTCAAAATTATGTTTTTTTAATTTAATTTCTGTTAAATTTTTAAGCATCGAAAAATATGAACTATTTCTATAATGCACCAAAAACCAGTGAATATTTAAAATATGTGTGTCATAATCGAATTGTATCGTATATTTGCCGAATATTATATTCGTTTTTTATACTTCCGTTGCAAAATTCTCATAACGCGCCTAAAGAAGTTTTACTTCAAAAATAACAAATTAATTGGTTTTTCAACAATGGTTTTTCATATAATTTAACAAAGTATTTTAAACAACATAACCGTGAAAAAATAGAATATGAATTTTGAATGTTTTGTTTATACCTTTATAATTTATAGTAAATATTGATTATATATTAGTATCATAGAAAAAATTGCATTTCCTACGCGAGATAAAAACGTTTTTCGTTCGTAAACATGTCTCAATCGACGCTGGCGCGTCTCGTGAACAAATGTTTACTCACGAAAAAAACAATGTTTTCATCTCTTGTAGGAATAGGAAAATATACTACTTCTTAAACAAATTATGGCTCACCCTATTCCAAAATATAGAATGACGAAACAAAATATGATAGTAGAGGGTCGATTATTGTTTCCTGAAAACTACTTTTTCTAATTTAAGTAAATTTGCTTGATAGCGCAAATCTATATTACAAAAATGCAAAAGGTTTAAAACCATTTTTAAAATTACGGTATAAATAGTTAAAATGCAAGTATCTCGGAAACTTTATTTCTCATTTGTTACGCTAAATGGAGCGCATTTCTGAGAAGTTTTCTGAGGTGCACTGCCAACTAATAGAAACAGTTTGGAAATATCAGATACCTGTTGGCTAAATGTCAACTTCTAACATTTAGATGGTAAAAGTAACCACTTTGACAGTGAAAAAAATATGAATTACAACAATTGCAAATAAAATATGCAAAAAAGATAAAGTCTGAAAAGAACTATTGTAGCTTTTATTTGGAAGTATGGATTTTAAAACATTTTGTTTATGGAAACCTTACGTGTACTAAAAAAAATATCGAAACATCAAAACTATTCAGAATATATAATAATAATATCGAGTCGAGATTGAATATTAGACAAAAAATTAATTTTTTCTACTTTTTCTTTCTTACGCATGGAGGGATCAGTTTTTATTAATTTGTTAATTTTTTTCTATTTTTTGATCCACGGGTGTGACAACCCCGCGTACTCCAGTCCCTGCTATTCGCATATGAGTTAACGTGAAATATCGCATACCACTGGCAATAGCAGTGAGATATCACTAGCCAAGGTGATATCTTAGGGGTGCTGGTGGATGAACTGTATTCAGTCAACGGTAGCACTCTCAATCTTAGCTAATGAATATTCCTTGATGCTGGAACGCTGTAGCTTGCTCGAAGAAACGAGCCTTCATATAACTATATATCTGAGCTTTAATCATTGAAAAATATACAAATATAGGCTGGGGCCGTTATGGATTTTTATAGCTGAAATAAAAAAAATTAGTAGCAGGTAACGGCCGGCTGGAATATATAGTTGAGGTCATAAACAATGAAAAAAAAAACTTTCGAACTTGAGATGAAGGGAAGTATTGAAATGGGGTGATGTGTAAGGGGAGAAAACAGTTTTTCGTTATTTGTAACGAAACGAGGCCTCCTAGAGAAAAGTGTTTCATACAAAAGTTGTAGATAATAAAAAAATCTAAAACTTTAGTGAACACATTTTTCGACATAACCTCAAAGTTTGCGAGAAAATAATGAAAAACCGATTTTTCTGTTTTTTATTTTTTTTTCGCGTGAAAATTATTTAATTTTAATGAAACTTTGTGAAAGTACGTAACTATTTGCGCATAATAAGCATGAATTTTTTCAATTATGGAAAATAAATATTTTTCGAGATTTTACCATTTTTCCGAAAAAACACCCCTATCTCCGGCGAACAACTTTATTGATGTTTTTTTGGATTTTGATGTTGTTCTAGTGCTTATTTTTTTTGTCAAGATGTCTACTCTCAAATGGTATATCAATTTTAATGATTTATTGTTATTTAGCAGCTTAAAATTGAGAAAAACTGAAAAAAAAAATTTTCGAATCTCGAACTTGTCGATTTTTTTAATTTTTTTCAATTTTTTAGCGTATTTATGTTAATAGTTCATAATATTTTAAAGAAAAAACTTTCTTTGGTATAAAATAAATAAAGTTGAATGAATTTACTTATTGGAAACAACGCTAAAATTGAATAAAGTAAAAAATAAAAAAATGCTGTTAGGTATTCAAACAGAAAAAAATTTGCAAAGTTTAAAATTTAACAGCATACTATAGGGTTACCACGTGTCCTACTTTCGGTAGGACAGTCCTCCTTTGGAGCAAGAATGTCCTACGTCCTCCTTTACTATAAAAATGTCCTACTTTAGGCAAACTGTAATACAATATCTTACACTGAAAAAAATAGATTTTTTTTCTACCTATTTCTCTCAATAAACGCGCTACCAAAATAAGTAATTGTTATTGCACCTTTACTTATATTAAAATTGTAACTGATTATTTAACTTTATGTCAAAAGGTTAGTAACAATAGCAAATAATTTACATTGCTGACATATGTGAATATCTATGCTTTATTGCACGATTTATTCAGGTGGTAAACCACCATTGTTTAAATTTTGAAATAAACCCACCGTTAAACCTCTGTTCTTTTAAATAATTTTTGTTACAAAGTACCTGTTCTTAGAATTATTAATAAAATAAAATGACTGAACCGAATTTTGTTATAAAGTAAAACGTTTGGCTACAGAAAGCAAACGATTGTGAAGGAATATGCGTAAATACACAAAACTACTACACACACTAGGACACACTACCCCTAATGTCTCAAAACTAAAAAACTCGTTGGATTTGTGCCACATCAATTTTCAGTTAAAAATAAATTTTTTAAAAAAAATTCGGTTTCGGCTTGGTGTAAGTATGAATGTATGAATGAATGTATGGGCGTTATTTCTGTAATGCTAATTTATTTATTTATAATGAATAATAGCATACAAATTCGCATTGATGTTATTAGCCTCCAATGCGGTAACACTCGAAAAACTTAAACTTAAAGTTTTAAGAACTCAGAAATACAGCCAAACATGCCGTCTGCTGATTCATTGACACTTTCAAAAAAATCAATAAACTTATGTTGTAAGCCAGTTACTCATAAGTAGTTAAGTAACTGTATAAGTTACTCATAAGTAGTAGTAGTTTTGTGTATTTACATATTCCTTCAAAATCGTTAGCTTTCTGTAGCCAAAGGTTTTACTTTATAACAAAATTCGGTTCAGTCATTTTATTTTATTAATAATTCTAAGAACAGGTACTTTGTAACAAAAGTTATTTAAAAAAACAGAGGTTTAACGGTGGGTTTATTTCAAAATTTAAACAATGGTGGTTTACCACCTGAATTAATCGTGCAATAAAGCATAGATATTCACATATGTCAGCAATGTAAATTATTTGCTATTGTTACTAACCTTTTGACATAAAGTTAAATAATCAGTTACAATTTTAATATAAGTAAAGGTGCAATAACAATTACTTATTTTGGTAGCGCGTTTATTGAGAGAAATAGGTAGAAAAAAATCTATTTTTTTCAGTGTAAGATATTGTATTACAGTTTGCCTAAAGTAGGACATTTTTATAGTAAAGGAGGACGTAGGACATTCTTGCTCCAAAGTAGGACTGTCCTACCGAAAGTAGGACACGTGGTAACCCTATAGTATGCTGTTAAATTTTAAACTTTGTAAATTTTTTTCTGTTTGAATACGTAACAGCATTTTTTTATTTTTTACTTTATTCAATTTTAGCGTTGTTTCCAATAAGTAAATTCATTCAACTTTATTTATTTTATTCCAGAAAAAGTTTTTTCTTTAAAATATTATGAACTATTAACATAAATACGCTAAAAAATTGAAAAAAATTAAAAAAATCGACAAGTTCGAGATTCGAAAATTTTTTTTTTCAATTTTTCTCAATTTTAAGCTGCTAAATAACAATAAATCATTAAAATTGATATACCATTTGAGAGTAGACATCTTGACAAAAAAAATAAGCACTAGAACAACATCAAAATCCAAAAAAACATCAATAAAGTTGTTCGCCGGAGATAGGGGTGTTTTTTCGGAAAAATGGTAAAATCTCGAAAAATATTTATTTTCCATAATTGAAAAAATTCATGCTTATTATGCGCAAATAGTTACGTATTTTCACAAAGTTTCATTAAAATTAAATAATTTTCACGCGAAAAAAAAATAAAAACAGAAAAATCGGTTTTTCATTATTTTCTCGCAAACTTTGAGGTTATGTCGAAAAATGTGTTCACTAAAGTTTTAGATTTTTTTATTATCTATAACTTTTGTATGAAACACTTTTCTCTAGGAGGCCCCGTTTCGTTACAAATAACGAAAAACTGTTTTCTCCCCTTACACATCACCCCATTTCACTACTTCCCTTCATCTCAAGTTCGAAAGTTTTTTTTTTCATTGTTTATGACCTCAACTATATATTCCAGCCGGCCGTTACCTGCTACTAATTTTTTCATCTCAAAAAGGTAACGGCCCCAGCCTAATATACAAATATACAAATATACTCTCTTATTTCGTTTAGTTGAACTTGGTTGATTGTATGAGAAGGGCGTTTTTTATCATCAGGGTTTTTTATTAAGAAATTTGATTTATCAATTAAAACAATAAATATTTATTGTTTTAATTGAAGAAAATGTTTTTATATTTATACACAATTCTTTGTCAGAGAATAAAGTATTGTAATCGATTCGTGAATAATGAATTTTATTCTCTCGCAAATTAAAATTCTCGCTCGTGCCTTGCTCGAATTTTAAACTTTTGCTTGAGAATAAACTATAGTAGAATTTTTTTGCCAGCGAATTTTTGACAGATAGGACGCAGCAAGAGATAAAAGATGAAACAAAAAGTAAAACAGAGATGTATTATTTATTTTGGGATAAATTTGTTTTCAAAACAATTATATTAGTTAAATTTCTACTTCTAGTTCGTACCATTTGTTTGTTGTGATATTTGTTTACATAGGCGTCGTTATTTTTATTATAAATATTTTTAATTATCAAAATTTTGTTACATTGCCTACAAAATCATTAATATTTTTACTAGTTTTTGGTTTTCTATTATAATTGGTTGAATTTCAATAGTAATTTATTAATTTTATGCGTTTTTTTTCCATTTCAATGGGACCCCAATAGTTTTTTTTAGTATTTTAATCGAGACACTGAATGTGCAAACAAAATGCGCATGTGCAAACAATATGCGCATGTGCAAACAATATGCGCATAACAAACAAATTTCGTGTTCGCTGGCAAAAAAATTCTACTATACTTCATTATTCACTCATTGATTAAACTACTATTTTCTGTTAGTGTAAAATCATTTTCGCTAAATAACAAATTGTATTTTCATCTAATTTTACAAAGTTTTTAAAAAAAAGTGACCATGGAAAAATAGAATATGAATTTTGAATGTTATGTTGTTGATTAATGATTAATAAATTATAAGGTTATTCTCCTTTAGTCTTTTTTTCTTGTCTATTTTATTTTGTGAAATAGAAGATATACAAATATTATAAATGCGAAAGGAAAAACTTTTTCTTAATTCCATGTCTTTTTAGGGTTCCGTTTTTTATAACGAACCCTATTGATGAGAGTAAAACGAGTTTTTCACATTACATATTATATAGTTTTTCACATTATATATTATACCTGAAATTTGAGATGCGTATAAAACTATTCTGTCCACATAAGATAACAGATACAAATAAAACTAAAGTTGTTTTCGTTGGGTTTACAGGGTTATGTAAACAGGTTTGCGGGGTTGCAGGTGGGACCTTTGAGAAAACACATTTTTTATAGATTCATATGATACCCTAATATGAAAGGGCTTCATTTCAGAATTCCTTAAAAATTTATTTTGGAATTTTACACCTCACCACTTTTTGTATAATTTTGAATAGTGGCCTTTTCTTCATGTTTTCGTACCTCGATTAACTCCGAACTTAACTAAGATCGAAAATCTTCAAATGTATTGGGAATGATAGAAAAATTAGTAAGTTTTTCATAAAAATAGAAAAAAGTGTCACATAATCATAATTATATTTATTAATAATTAGATAAGTTTGCATTATCAAATAATTTGGGAATTGCCAGTACGTTCTTTTCGCATCGATCGATTCATAAGCAGACTGGGTCTCACCGAATTGAAATACTCGAAATCAAATTGATCACGTTCTAGTAACAACACGTTTCTTTTCGAGCGTTCTGGATGTGCGATCCTTTAGAGGTGCGTACATTGGAAGTGACCACTTCCTTGTATGTGCAACGATCAGGTTCCACTTCCCAAATCCAGGCATTCCAAAATTCAATCAACGGAAACGTTTTAACATCTCATCATTAAAGAATGCTGAAACAGAAGAGAGATATCAAATCCATATTGCCGAAACATTGGAGAAATCAGAAACCATTAATGGAGACGTCGATAAGTCATGGTATTTGCTCAAAGATGCTGTTTTAAGCGCTGCTGAGGGAATACTTGGACGACCAGAGAACCACTCCCAAAAGCCATGGATGGATCAAGCATGCCTTGATGCTATTCGATACAAAAGAGATTGCTATCTGAAGTGTCTACAATGACGCAACACCAGGTCCACGAAGGAGAATTATAAACTGGCAAGACAAGCCGTTACAAAGCTATGTAGACGAACGAAGAGAGAATGGTGGAAGAGACAGTGTGAGGAGATTGAAAGCTTCAATAAGGAACATCAATCGCGTAACTTCTTTCAACAGGTTAAAACCTTAAAGAAGGGCCCTCAAACTAGATTGACTGCTATTCAAAACGAAGATGGGGAGCTACAAGTAGACCTTAAAAATATTTTAGATACTTGGGCCACTTATTTTGAAAATCTTCTCAACTTAAGTGACCAGCAACAAGTCGGGCGACGAGCTAAGCTTATTCGTGCGTCAAAGGTACATGTAGAAGAACCCACCAGAGAGGAATTCGATGCGGCGCTGTCAAAATTAAAATGCAATAAAGCACCTGGTATCGACGATATAACATCCGAAATGATTGTACATGGTGGCGAAACTCTATCCTTAAGATTGTTTGAACTTGTTCAAATGATCTGGAGGACTGAATCCATGCCACAGGACTGGAACACAGCTATGCTGATACCAATCCATAAAAAAGGTAATCGCCTACAATGTGCAAACTACAGAGGAATCGCTCTCCTTTGCACAGCATATAAAATCTTTTCTTACATTTTGCTATCCAAAATCAATCCTTTTGCTGAACAACTGTTTGGAGAATATCAGTGTGGTTTCCGGCGAGGCCGAGGTACTACCGATACACTTTTCTCGATAAGGATGATTTTGAAAAAGTGCCGAGAGTTCAACATACCTGTGCACCAACTTTTCATTGATTTCAGGCAGGCCTACGACTCTCTCGAACGAGAGACTCTATGGTCTGCTCTGGTGTCAATGGGAATTCCTGGTAAACTGGTATCACTATGCAAAATGACAGTACAGAACTCTCAATGCTGTGTACGAGTAGAGAACGAAATATTAAAGTTTTTTAAAGTCGACTTCGGTTTAAGACAAGGTGATGCTATCTCTCCTATACTTTTTAATTTAGCCTTGGAATATGTGTGCCGTCAAAAGAAACTACCGACTAATAACAATATCTTGTCAATAAACTCAGTACAGATGATTGCTTACGCTGATGATGTTGTCATCCTCGGCCGAAGTGAAGCTGTTATGAGTGAGACTTTCAAGTCGCTTGAGAGTGGTGCTAGGAAAATTGGTCTGCAAATTAACTACAATAAAACCAAACATATGAATGTTTCAAGAGAGGCTGAGAAGAAAGATTTGATGTGCGGCGATGAACGAATTGAAGGAGTTGAATCTTTTAAATATTTGGGATCAATGCTTGACTCAAACAACAGCATACTTACAGATATAAAAGCTCGAACTGCTGCAGGTAATCGAACTTTCTACTCAATTAAACCTCTCCTTGGATCACCGTATGTATCAACTAACACCAAGCTCAAGTTATACAAGACATTGATTAGACCGGTTGTGATGTATGGGTCACAAACGTGGACCCTTACACAAAATGACGAATCGCATTTATCTGTATTTGTGGAGGTCCACACCAAAACGTAACATTTCCAATTTTCTTAGAAAAAAAGTTATGAATGTAGATCGGTTCCAAATACTGAATTACATCGAAAATTCGACTGAAATTGCAACAAAATGCGTTAAATTAAGTAAAATACCGCTATGACATCGACGAGTTGCACCAAAAGGTAACATTTTTACTAGCTAATATTACATGCTCTTAGTCACAACAAATCGTAATATTTTCTACCATATTTTTACATACTTTCCCATTATCTGTAACAACAACACGGAAATATTTTTATTTTAGTTTTAAGCCCATAAATAATTATTTTTAAAATACCCTTTTTTGTAGTTAATAACTTTTCCGAAAACACACAGTACAATCTCGCTCAACGAAGAGCTTTCATAACGAGTAATTCGCAAAACAAATTGTAAAAAAAAACGTTGATCGCACAATTGCCTTAGGCAATACAGTTTCAAACGAGAAAAAGAGAGATATAACTAATTTACTGGTGAAACAGTATGGTGAGACATGGAGAGATTTTGAAGACTTAGAATTCTTTATAACGCTGTTGGACGGAGAGCGACCAACTCCTGGAATTGAACAGTTCCAAACTGATCAGCTTGTGGAAATTTGTGATTGTTGCGAAGAAGAATGTGCTCTTAGAACTTAAGTTTTTCTTTTAAAATAAATAATCTCTAAAAAATAATCTCTAAAACCTCTTTTTCTGTTCATATCAAAAAGTGAAATTTGTCATAATTTTAAAGTAACGTTCTTTCTACAATGGTAATAGAAGTAGTAGGTCATGGTCAAAAAGTTACATTTCTAAAATGGTCTCACCAAAACGCTACATTACCAATTGGTTGCACCAAAACGTAACATTTTTTTTTAATATATATAATTATCATGTCTTTGGAATCATAATATTCAATTTATGACTGACCTAATTTATTTATGCTTAAACAAGGATTGTTTTTCCCCTTTGTGAAATAGAGCTTGCTTAAGACTTTAATAGTGTAATCACATTTTCTCAAATTGTGTAAAATCATTTATGATGGAAATGTAACGTTTTGGTGTGGACCTCCTCATTTGAGCGTAAGATCCTACGCTACATTTTTGGTCCACTTAAGACAGACGTGAGACGATGGAGAGTATAGAACCCGGTATAACTTTGAGATCAGAGACCTTCTTGAGGGTCCTGATATAATAGGTTGTATCCGTTCTAATAGGATTGCTTGGTTTGGGCATGTTCTACGAGCCGAAACCAAGTGGCTACCGAAGGGTAGACGGCTATCGAAGTCTCAAATAATTATATTTCTGTGTGTTTAGGGGATGGGTGTGGCGAGAGTAAAAAAATATGAAGGAGCACTTAATTTAGGAAACATGACAATTTTGTAATGCATAATTTTTGTGTTATTGTAAAAAAAAATTTTTTAGTGTGTAGCCTCTCCACCCCCCCTAAATTTCGACACTTGATTGACCGATTAAAAAGTCAAGTTTAAACAATTTACAAGCTGGTGTAATGGAATCTTTCTAGAGTTACCATAAACAGCTATGGATACGAATTAACCTGAAGCAACATTTTTTGTGTCATTTTTTATCAATGTAGATGTGATTGTAATATACTATTGGTATTTACGATTAAGCATTTATGTTGTTATTCGTCTATGGTCTGGCAATATAAAGACTGTTCAGTCTTAGGTGAACATATTCAAATGAACTCCAATTTATTATCTTGAACTTTGTTATTTCCAAACACATAATAAAGTAAAAGACAATAAATTGGCAATCAGAATTTATAATTATATTGAATTTGCAATTTGTAAATATTTAAAATATATTAAATTATGTAAGTTAACACAAAATTGCTATTTGGGCAATATACAGAACATCAGCAATTTTAGTTTTAAGTACTTATTTGTTGGTATAATCAATGTATACCAATTTGTATATAAACCACAATTTTAAATGAATAAAATATAGTTTCATACGAACAACTATCGAGTTATTGTTATTGTCATAGCACCCACCAGAGGCGAGCGGATAACAATCCACTAATAATCGAATTGTGTTTATTCTGATTAAGAATAAACCGTTGGGATTATATTGTTATTGTCATAGCACCCACCAGAGGCGAGCCGATAACAATCCACTAAAAATCGAATTGTGTTTATTCTGATATAGAATAAAACATTGGTCCTTCGAAGCCAAAAAACAACGGGCACCTAAGAAAATACTAGAATACTGTAGTACAGCCAACGGGTACTATAAAATAGCGAAGCCAACCAACAACAGATGCTGAAGCTGAGCCATCAAACTCAAGTCGCAGAACATCCAACGGATACTATAAAATAGCGAAGCCAACCAACAACAGGCGTTGAAGCTGAACATCCAACGGGTACTACAAAATTGCAGAACAACCAACCAACAACAGGCACTGACACGAGCCATCAATCAACTAGGGCTCAAACCGCACATAGCGCAGATCATCAATATTCAACAAACAGGCACATTTAAGCCACTGCATTTACCAACCAAGCAGCAATGACGAGCTTACAAGATCTGTTACTGAAACAGAATATAGCAGCCCAGAAGATAGATCAATTAAATACGAACTATCGGAAAGACGGCAGCAACCGTAAAACAATAAGCTATTTAGAAACAAAAATAGCTACACTAAAGACAACATACAGTGATTTTGTTGCTACAGATGACGCCATCCGAGCAATGCAGCCACCGTTAGAGAACAACCATGATTATTTCGAAATTAGGCGTAAGACAGTGGAAACTTACGACTTTCTAATCGATGACATGCGTAAAAGATTAAACAACGGGCCACCAACTACCCCGAAACAGTCAACAACGGGGGACGAAACGCAATTTCCAACATTCACATCGTCAGAAAAAACAACAATAGGACATGGAAGAAGTTCTAACACTACAGACAGGAAAGAGTTCGAGCAGGTGTTAAAACTCCAAAATATTAAGATGAGAGCCCTTTACAGGGAAATAGAAGCAGCTGAAGACGCATTAGCGCAACAAGAGCCAAAACAAGCACTTCAGCTTGCATTAAGATATTTAGAAAAGTTGATGGAACAAATCATGAACCTCGACGAAAAATTAACCTAGAAGCTTCAGAAGAAGATGAAATAGAATTAAAATATTTCAAAGAAAATTACTTCAACAACTGTAAGCGGGCACATGATCAAACAGTGATAAAGATAACAACAAAAATGGAAACCGACAGCAACAACAACACCAAGTCAATAGATATTCGATTACCAGTCATAGAAATCCCACATTTTTATGGTGACAATATGAAGTGGAAAAGTTTTGCTGATACATTTGAAAAATTGGTACATAAAAACCAATTGTTGACGGATACTCACAGGATCAACTATTTAAAGAGTCATTTAGGAGGTTCAGCGGCTCGGATAATAAACCATTTGGAATCAACAGCGGAAAACTATGCACTCGCTTGGGACATATTAAATAATCGCTTTAACAACGAACGAGTTCTGGCGGCAACATATTTTAACCTACTAATAAATCAACCAAATTTGGTAGTAGAAACCGCGGCAGGCGTTAGAACAATGCACGACCCGACAAGAGAAGCCATTCACAACATCAATAGTATACTTTCGGATGAAGCAAAATTTGATGCGTTAATAATACATATACTTATGAAGAAATTAGATTGCAAAACCATCAAAATTTATGAAACAACGTTAGAAGACCCAAAAAGGAGTCAAAATTTGAATCATTTTTTGTTGTTCATGGAAAAACGGTTTCAATCACTATAGAAGCAATAGGAAACAAGCCAAATCGAAGTACGATATCGAATAGCCGACCTCAACCCCAAAAGGCCATAACAACACTAGCAGCAACAACATACAAATGTGTGAATTGTAAGGGATCACATAACATTGAAGCATGCAGATCATTTTTACAGAGGTTGTCAGCCAGAGCTACTCAGAGTTCTAATTGATCCAGGCTCTCAAGCATCGTTCATAACTCAAGAAGCAGCAAGGAAATTAAACATGCAGAGCCAAAAAACACACGTTGAATTCAGAGGTGTAGGAGGAATTAAAGCTGGAGTTTCAGAAAAACGAATCACATTTGAGATCGAGCCAAGATTTTCCTCAAATTTTAAAACAAAGGTTAGCGCATTGATAGTAAATGAACTAGTAGGGAACCTGCCAGAATACCATTTTAATGCATGGAAGTGGCCTCATATCAACAATTTATTGTGGGCAGATCCTAACTATAACATGCCTAACAAAATCGATATATTGCTGGGTGCAGATTACTACCCCGCAATAGTACTGAATGATGTAATTAAAGGTGCAGCTGGGGAACCAATAGCACAAAAAACGGAGTTGGGATGGATTATATGTGGGCTAGTTAACCACAACGAATCGGCAACAGTGCAGTGTTTAATAACAAAAACAGAACTAGACAATAGGTTGAAGACTTTCTGGGAGATAGAAGAAGTACAAAAGGGAAGGTCATTAACAGAAGATGAACAACGTTGCCAGGAATTTTATGAGGAAAACCATAGTCGTGATTCAAGTGGAAGATATACAGTTCGTATCCCGTTCAAAAACAATCCACCAGTATTGGGAACCTCAAAAACCAGAGCACTAGCCAGATTCCTACAATTAGAGAAAAAATTCGCAGCGTCACCAAAATTTGCCGACGACTACAAAAACTGTATCAAAGAATACATTGAACTAGGCCATATGCAACTCTGCAAAGGTGAAATGGCTCCATCAGAAGAATACTTCATACCACATCATGCAGTAATAAAGGAAAGCAGTACAACCACAAAGTTAAGAGTTGTTTTTGATGCATCAGCAAAAACAAGCAATAACAAGAGCCTCAACGATCAACAGTTGATTGGGCCAACACTACAGGATGAATTAATATCGATCCTATTAAGATGAAGGAAACACAAGATAGCATTCACTGCAGACATTGAGAAAATGTATCGCCAAATAAGAGTACACAAAGATGATCAAAGGTATCAAAAAATTCTATGGAGAGAAAATGAGAACAAACCAATTCAGGAATACCAATTAACAACAGTAACCTTTGGAACCGCTAGTGCTCCTTATTTGGCTATCCGCACTTTACAACAACTAGCAACCGATGAGAAAAAATTATGTCCAACAGCAGCCAACATTGTGTTACATGATTTTAACGTAGATGACCTACTTACCGGGAGTGATTCAATTGAGCAAGCACAGAAACAACAACAACAAGTTATAAACCTACTAGGTAAAGGTGGTTTTCAGATACGAAAATGGGCGAGTAACCATTCTAGTCTTCTAGAACAAATACCAAAAGAATCAAGAGCAATCGGTAATATGGACATCAAATTGGATGAAACAATTAAGACTCTTGGCATATCATGGAATCCAGAGACAGATACATTTGGATTTAAAATAAATATAACTAAAATAGAGACCACTACCAAGAGGAAATTATTATCAGAGGTGTCACAATTTTTTGATCCATTAGGATGGTTGTCACCAACAATTATAATAGCAAAAATATTACTACAGCGACTTTGGTTAGCAGGATTAACGTGGGATGAACCATTACCAGTCGATTTATCATTAAGGTGGAACAGTTACAAGAACGCGTTACCTGCGCTTGAACAAATCAAAATCCCAAGATGGATAGGAACATCCAACAATTCACCCATTGAACTACACGGATTTTGCGATGTATCCGAACATGCATATGCAGCCGTAATATACTGTTACCAGAGAGGTGACCCTGTAAGAGCAGCACAACCCCAACTATTAATATCAAAAACAAAGGTTGCACCAATAAAAACAAAGCTAACAGTTCCTAGATTAGAGTTGTGTGGAGCTGTATTGCTGGCAAGGTTGATGTCAAGAGTAATCAAAAGTCTACAAATTCAAAAAACAACAACGTATACCTGGACAGACTCAAAAATCGTACTCGCGTGGATAAAATCAGAACCACATCGATTTAAAACATTTGTGGCAAACAGAGTATCCGAGATCCATAGTCTGTCTAATCCATCAACATGGAACTATATTAAGTCATCTGAGAATCCAGCTGATTGTGCATCAAGAGGTGTGGAACCGGAAAATCTCGCAAAACATGAACTTTGGTGGAATGGCCCAAAGTGGTTAACGACCAACCAAACCAATTGGCCGATTCATGTTTCGGTAGCGAATCTTGAAGATCTTCCAGAAACAAAATTAGTAGCAACAGCCAAAGCAATGATTGTAAAAGATCACGAAGACCCATTTGACGAACTATACGCAAGGCACTCAAATCTAAAAAAGATTCAGAAAATAGTCTCACATTGCAAACGATTCATCAATAAGCTGAAGCTAGTAAAATACGAATCAGTCGACAATATTTCACCTCAAGAAATGCAAGAAGCTCTTCATCATTTAGTTGAGAGCGCTCAACAAGGTCAATTTGGGAAAGAAATTTACAATTTAAAAAACAACAAGCCAATTGATAATAAAAGTAAATTGCTGTCACTCACACCGTTTGTAAAAGATGGATTACTGAGAGTTGGCCGGACGACTGCAAAATTTAACAACTTGGTCATATGATGAGAAACATCCCATCATTCTACCACATTCACATCCAATAGTTAAGTTAATAATCCAGGAAAGTCATAAACTAACAATGCATGGTGGAACCCAGTTAACATTAGCACACATCCGTGCAAAATTTTGGATAATAAATGGAAGAAATATTGTCAGACAACAAATAACCAAATGTTTAAGATGCCACCGTTTCAATAATACCATCAAAAATCAACTAATGGGCAATTTACCTGAAGCAAGAATAGTTCAAACTAGACCATTTTTGAAGGCAGGTGTTGATTACGCCGGACCATTAAATGTTAGAGTATCAAAGGGAAGAGGCAATAAATCATACAAAGGGTACCTTGCAATATTTGTTTGTATGGCAACAAAGGCCGTCCACATTGAGGTAGTAAGCGATTCAACATCTGAAGGTTTCATGGCGGCATATAAAAGATTTGTATCACGAAGAGGAATATGCACCGATATATTTAGTGACAATGGTACAAATTTTGTTGGGGCTAGTAAACTAATGGAATTAAAAACACCAAAAACAGTAGAACAAATGACGTCAAACATAGTAACATCAACTGCTGAACATGGCACTAAATTGCATTTTATTCCTCCTGGAACTCCACATTTCGGTGGATTATGGGAAGCGGCAGTAAAGTCTGTAAAATATCATCTGAAACGAGTGATAGGAGAAACAACACTGACTTTCGAAGAGTTATCAACATTAACATGCCAAATAGAGGCTTGCCTCAATTCGAGACCAATATCGCCAATGACCAATGACCCAAGTGATCCAACATTTTTAACTCCTGGTCATTTTTTAATTGGACAATCTACTTTAACCCAACCTGAAGCCAGCGTTTCTGAAGAAAAAATAAACTCATTGGCTAGATGGAAATTGGTTCAAAAAATGAAAGAAGATTTTTGGAAGAAGTGGTCACAAGAGTATTTGCACCAATTACAACAACGAGCAAAATGGACTACAAAAACACCAAACTTAAAGATAGGACAACTAGTTCTTGTACGAGACAAAAATATTCCACCATCCAGATGGATCACTGGACGTGTTGAGGAGATTCATCCAGGAGAAGATGGAATCGTGCGTGTTGCAACACTTCGCGGCCCCGGAAGGGTCCTTATAAAAAGGCCAGTTACAAAATTAGCGGTTCTTCCAATCGAAGAACGAACAACGGAAGACCAAGGCACAGAATTGGCTATTAAAACTTCTTCTGTCTTATCAACAACAGCTCACCACAACAACAATACTCGGAAACGAAAAAACGACTCTAACGAAGCAACTGAACATGGCGGGAGAAAATTACCAAGGTTTTGGTTGAGAGGACAAGTAGACGAGACGGTAAAAGAGGCTGCAGAAAAGATGAAACACATTCCACTACGTGCAAACCCAAAGAGGAGAATCCGACCTTGTTTTCAATCTAAACTAATATTGTATACTATGATTCCACTACTAAGTATACTGGGCATAGTGTCAGCAACACTCACAGAGTCAAGTTTTGATATCGCTCCGTTGAATTATACAACAGGCATATATTTTGAGAACATTGGGACTGCGCAATTATCGCATCAGCAATGGACGATTATATTCTATTTCAATATATCATCTATGCTGTTAGAAGCTGAAATTTACAACGCCGCTATTGACAGGATGACACAAGGTTGTAACAATAACAATGGGTGGATACATCTAAGACAACTTTGTAGACCTGCAGTTTTGCAAATGAAACAACAACTTTTCAACATAAATACGAACAACGAAATATTTCATCCTACTTATAATCATACCCGGGTAAAACGTGGTTTAGTGAATGTAGTCGGTACTCTCACTAACAAACTATTCGGGATTCTCGACCAAGATGATGCGCAACGGTACGATAGCGAAATCAGTTCTTTAAAGAATAATGAACAAAACATTTACAAATTGCTCAAAGAACAAATCACAATAACAGAATCGACTGTAAATATCATAAAAAAGGACTTTACAGCGGTAAATACTCATCTGCAAGAGATAGATAAACAAACAGTATCAATGCTCAATCTAATACAAAATAAAGAGAACGAAAATTCGGCCGTTCAAGGATTTATGGCTTTATGGATACATCTATCAATCGAAATGACAACTTTTTATTCAATACAACAACAGCTAATTGAGGTCATCACAGATATTCATCATAGCAAAATAAATTCACTCATTCTCAAGCCCAATCAGCTAATAAATGAATTACAAAAATTACATGAAATCATTCCAGCCGATACCACTATATATGAAGAAAACAACCTGATGACTTTATACCAAATGATGACAGCTAAGGTTGGGCAAGTAAAGAATACATTAATTTTTGAACTAAAGATGCCCTTAATCAGTAACAAAATCTATCAAATAATAAAACCAATCGCCCTCCCAACTAAACATAAAGATAGGTATGCATACATAAACCCATCAAGTGAACTATTATTGATAAGTGTAAATAGGGAATCCTATTATCCCATGTCAGAAGACGAGCTTACATCTTGCAAATCTGTTAAAGCTTCAGAATATATTTGCATGATCCACAACGTCATGTACAATACACAAGGTAATCCAACAACCTGTGAGATTGATTTAATCATGAATAAGGATACACATTCAGATGCTTGCCAGATTCAATTTATGGAACCAAGAAACATGTGGATTCCTACACATGATCCAAGCACATGGATTTTTATCGCTGATCGAGATCACACAATAAATATCGTCTGTAACAAGGAAGTCACAACCACACTGATAAGTGGAACGGGACTCATTACGATACATAGGGCCTGTACAATCATTGATGGTATAACAATCATACATTCCATAGAAAACTTCAACACTCGAATGAAATCTTTCTATCAGCCAACGATGAACCTCAGCATTCTTATTCTTCAAGGTAAAACTTACCAAAATATGACAAAGGAGACAGTCATCCTTCCTAAACTCGATGGCATTCTCACGGATCTAAATCAGCTATCAACTAACGTAACGCATTTGAAGAATGTAGCAGAAGGCAAGGCTCGAGAAATCAATCATCACGATGTTCATCATTACATTCTCGCATATGGGATCATTGCAACAATTATTGGACTAATTATTGTATATCATTGCAAGAAGACGACCAATACACCAGCATCAGTACAACTGCAGCCATTGCCGCGCCGGTTTATATCAACTAATGTCGCCCGGGAGGATGTTCAGTCTTAGGTGAACATATTCAAATGAACTCCAATTTATTATCTTGAACTTTGTTATTTCCAAACACATAATAAAGTAAAAGACAATAAATTGGCAATCAGAATTTATAATTATATTGAATTTGCAATTTGTAAATATTTAAAATATATTAAATTATGTAAGTTAACACAAAATTGCTATTTGGGCAATATACAGAACATCAGCAATTTTAGTTTTAAGTACTTATTTGTTGGTATAATCAATGTATACCAATTTGTATATAAACCACAATTTTAAATGAATAAAATATAGTTTCATACGAACAACTATCGAGTTATTGTTATTGTCATAGCACCCACCAGAGGCGAGCGGATAACAATCCACTAATAATCGAATTGTGTTTATTCTGATTAAGAATAAACCGTTGGGATTATATTGTTATTGTCATAGCACCCACCAGAGGCGAGCGGATAACAATCCACTAAAAATCGAATTGTGTTTATTCTGATAAAACAAAGACATTACAACACAACTTTTTGTCAATTATTTTTGATATTGTGTTCTTTTACATTCACGGAACGCTTGGCAAACGAATTTTATTCACACTTTTTTCTTACTTTTTTTTACTTTCCATGACTTTTTTTTGTAAAAAAAAGTGTTATACTATAAAAAAGGCGTGCTAATATAAAAAAAAGTCTATAGAGCAAGACTTTTTTATGGAAAAAGACGACTTTTACACTGAAAAATTATATTTAAAATTACCACGCAGTGCATTTTGGATACGACATTGTTGAAAATATATACATAAGAAAATTAGATGTTCATTGTCAAAATGTCAAAAATTCAATCCTATATTTTTCCCATGAATAATTGTAATATTCACCGTACTATCTGTTTAGAAAATTAATCATCGTTCATCATCGGTTTCTCGTTCTATTTTGGCTAGAAAAAAGATAAAAAAGACTAACGAGAGTTAACCTAATAAATATCGTTTATATATATACTATCGTAGAGAATAGTACATTTTGCTACAAGAGATGAAAACACTGTTTTTTCTAGAAAGTTAATTTGTTCACGAGAAGTGTTAGCATCGAGTGGGGCAATTTCACGAACGTTAAACGTTTTCATCTCGCGTAGCAAATGTAATTTTTTCTACGCTATTAAATATATACACGATAGTTATCATAAATTATTAAATTTGAATTTGACAACAAAACCTTCAAAATTAATATTTTATTTTTTCGTGGTTGATTTAAAAATATTGTACAATTATTAAATTTGAAAATGCCATAGCAACTACAATTCGTATTTAGCGAAAATAATTATACATTAGTGGAAACAAAATATGATGGATTTTGGGACGAGACAAAATGTTGCTGGGCGATTTGATAGTCGAGTTCCAAAATCCATTTTTAGTCCGAGTAAAACATTAATTTTTTTCTCCAACCGTTATTTAATCTACGATTTAATAAAATTTTAAAATATTCAACATTCAAATTATATTTAATTTACATCTCAAACTAAGGCTGTATTCTAAACCAAAACTTATATGAAACTTATTTGTGGAGACTTACTTATTTGAATAAGTAACCTAAATAGGTGACTTATTTGAAATTTTTTTTTCATAGAAAAATCTAATTCGATTTGACAGTGTCAAATATTTTTATGTTTGTTTACAAAATGGTTTTAAGCAATAAAATTTCTTTTTCGATCCCTAATAAAATAATGTAGTAATTTAAAATGAAAAAAAAGAAGTTTTGTAAACTCTTTAATTGATCAAATTAAATAAATCGTTCTAATTAAATTTATTTTCGAATTTGTTTTTGTTAATGTCAAAATAAGAAAGCTAAATCATTTAGAATAGCTTTTAAATACTTATTTAAAATGGTGGTAAATAAGTAAGTCTACATAAATAAGTTTCAAATAAGTCGTCGTTTAGAATACAGCCTAAATCCAACTAACCATTTCAATTTTTTGTCCAAGAATAATAAATTCCCTATTCAAACTTTGATTTTCGTTTTGCATTGAAATATAGAAAGCTTTCACTTTCTCTATTCACTTTTTGTACAGTCCAAAAAATGAATTATTTGTGGGACTGTTTCCATGAAAAACCCATGCAATACACAAATAAAAAGTAAAATTTAAATTTACTGCCGCCAGGGAGAATGTTAAAGCCTTACTTTTTTGATATATAATCAAAATGGCTGTAAAACAAAGCCCATTTGTTACGTACGGGAGGGAAGAAACATTCATATTTTAACGGAGGCTGTAAAGTATCATTCATATTTTTACGGCGGCAGTAAACTATCGCCATTTTGTTTTCATGTTTATGCGGCGGCGGCAGTAAAGAAAGATGTTGTTTAGAAAAAAATTGGATATATTAATTTCATGTTTATAAAAAATTTAAACGTTTGCTCAAAAAAAGTGTATTTGATTCGCAGCTAATTACTTTTTGTATTTCGTCTATAATTGTCGGCCTCCCAAAGGTCGGCCACCAAACTATAGACTCAACATTAAAAGTAGCATTTTAGCTCCTAATTAAATAATATACTATTTTGTAAAATATACCATAACAAACATTGTCATTTTTGGTCCGGTTGGAAAAAAATTGATTATTATGTGGCAAAAAGCTTGGATTTAATTTGAGATGTAAAATAAATATAATTCGTTGAATATTTTAAAATTTTATTAAATAATGGTTGGAGAAAAAACTTAATGTTTTACTCGGACTAACAATGGATTTTGAAACTCGTAAGATCTCGGTACTCCGCTATCGTTTCAACATTCTTACTCGTCCCAAAATCCATAATATCTAGTCCTAGTGAAACAAATAATTATATTATTCTTTTTATAAAATGTCGTTATAGCAAACTTAAATGTTTCTGTTGTAAATACGAAATCAACATGAAATAGTTATTTGTTTCACTCGGACAAAAAATGACGGATTTTGTGACGAGCAAAACTGTTGCGGTGCGACGCGGTAGCCATTTTTAGTCCGAGTGAAACATTAAACTTTATCTCCAACCGTTATTTAATCTATTATTTAATAAAATATTCAACCTTTAAATAATATTTAATTTACATCTCAAACTAAATCCCAGCCAATTTCAATTTTTTGTCAAATAATAATAAATTTCCTATTCAAGCTTTAATTTTTGTTTTGCATAGAAATAAAGATTTGTTTATTTTTGTCCTAGGTAGAACAAAAAGTGATAGTTTTTGGGACTGCTACCATGACAACTAGATGAAATACACAAATGACATTTTTTATAAAATATACCCAAACAACCAAACAAAAAGTGCAATTTTTGCCCGGTTGGAGAAAATAGTTATTTGTTCCACTAGAACAAAAAAAAAGTCCAAGCGGCACGTATATCCGCTAGAAATAGGTAGATTTCGAGATCAGACAGTTTTGTGTGCCAGTAGAATCTGATGTTTCAGATTAGTTTAAACAAAACAATCTAATTTCAAACAGATATCGAACAAATTTTAAAAAGAAAATTAGCTACCTACAAGCAAAATTATATCTAACCAATTTTGCAACAAACAAATATCAAATCTACCAGAGAACATGTGTGTGACAATTTATGACACAAACCTACTCTATATCATATGTCGTGCAATTACTGCAAAATATCAAAATAGTTTATTTCTAAGAAAAAAAATTAATTTCTTCTATTCAAATCTTTTATTTTTTGACTGTTATAAGGTTGACATTGACTGTTATAAGATTTTTGGAAATTGTAGTTGGGGATTGTTGCAAACTTTTTTGTTGAAGCCAACAAGTCAAAAACCTCTAACTGCAGAGATATTTATTTATAAGAAACGGATTAAAATGTTTCCACAGATTCTAAATTTATGAAGATTTTAAAAATATTGATATCCAAACGGCCGTTATAACGGATAAAAAAAAACACTTTTTTTTCTAGTATAAAGCCTATAGTCCCTTAACCATGAGTCAGATTTTTCTGATTAACGAACTTATCCAAGATATTAATAAACCACACATTTCTAAGAAAGGGTTTTTGATCTGGCTCCACAAATGCAAGCGTGAGAGCGCCGGTTGATTCAAACGCATTTTGTGTTTTACAAGCTTTTTTGTTGGAGCCGCTCACTCAGAAACCTCTAACCGCAGAGGTCTTTTTTTTGAAAGAAACTAATTAAAAAGGATTCAAAGATTCTAAATTTATGAAGTTTTTAAAAATACTAGAATCCAAACGGCCGTTATAACGGATCTAAAAAACACAGTTTTTTTCTAGTATAAAGCTTCTAGTTTCTTAACCAGGTGTTGGATTGGGCTGATTTACGAACTTGTCCAAGATATTAATAAAACGCAAATTTATAGAATAGGTTTTTGGATCTGGCCTTATAAATGCGACCGTGAGAGAGCCGGTTGTTTCAAAAAAAAATTTTTTTTGCAAACTTTTTTGTTGGAGCCGCTCACTCAAGAACCTCTAACTGCAGAGGTCTATTTTTAAAACAAGTTGATAAAAAAGATTCCAAAGATTCTAAATTTGTTAAATTTTTTGAAATGTTAGTATCTAAACGGCCGTTATAACGGTTTTAAAAAATCAATTTTTTCAGAAAAAAGCCTCTAGTTTCTTAACCACGTGTCGGATTTTGCTGATTCACGAACTTGTCCAAGATATTAATAGAACACACAAGTACAGAAAATTTTTTTGATCTACCTCAACAAATGCGACCGTGAGAGTGCCGGTCGTTTTCGTTATATCTCATATCGTTTATATATATATAAATTTTTTTTTTTTTTTGTTTTTTCGTCTCCGCTTATCATATATAGTCGTTTGGCACAAAAATTTTTCCGAAACTCCGAGATGAAGCCCATTGCAATAGGTAGATTTTTATATGAAATCTACGTAATATGGATTTTGGGACGAGCAAAAAGGTTGTGGTGCGACGCGATAGTGGACGTAATTCAATTTTGCGAGTTCCAAAATTTAGTCCGAGTAAAACATTAAATTTTTTCTCCAACCATTATTTAAACTATTATTTAATAAAATTTTAAAATACTCAACATTAAATAGTACATATTTTAATCGATCAGTGTGTAATGAAATACTTTATTCCAAAGCAAAAGTTTAAAATTTGAGCGAGGTACGAGCGAAAATTTTAAAGTTGCGAGAGAATAAAATTCATTACACACGAATTGATTACAGTGCTCTATTCTCTTCAATTAAAACAATAAATCTTTATTGTTTTAATTGATAAATCAAATATCTGATTAGGAAAAACCCTGATGATTAAAAAAAACCCATCCTATACCTATACATTCAACCAAATTCAACTAATGAAAATTTTTGATTAAAAGACTTCTTATACACTTTAATAATATTTTATTTTTCTAAATATATTTTCTGTCTCTAAGAGACCTTCTTCAGAGAATGTCATTCTTCATTCTCTGAAGAAGATCTCTTAGAGACAGGAAATATATTTAGAAAAATAAAATATTGTTAAAGTGTATAAGAAGTCTTTTAATCAAAAATTTTTATTAGATTAACACTTTAAGTAATTCATCAACAAATAAAAATCAAATTCAACTAAACGAAATAAGAGAATTTAACTTAAAATTTGATTTTTGAACAAAACTTATCAAAGCCATTGTGATTATAATTTGAAAATAATTTTAATAAAATCAAAACAATTTGACCAATTGGAATCTTTTCGGCTAGCGATTTGCAAACTCCACATTCGTCCAAAATCTTTAGCTTTACGTCCTTGCATCATTATGTACTATTAATTTACATATTTGATATTGATATATTTGTCATCTTCTTCTCACAGATACAACTTTGTTATTCAATACTAGAAAATCTAGAGTATAACAAAACAGTGATCACCAGAGAAATTAATTGACTAAACCTGAATTTATTAAATGTATGTTTATGTAAATTTTTTGTTTTTACACTTCGCTAGAGTTGTAACCCAATTTTTGGTTTATAATCATTAGCGTTAACATTTTTTGGTAGAGTTTATCTAGTCGGCTAGCCCTGATGAGAATGATAAACTTTTTTAAAGTTTAAAAATTTTCTCATTGGTTCGAAACTAGATCGCTCTAAAATTGTATGGATTGCAAAAAGTTTCATAATTTGCACCATAATTTTTTAGATTCAGTTCTTATATTATTCTTGTTGGGAGATTTTCCATCGGGGTGATGTTATATCACAAATAATTTACTGAATTACACGTTATTTATTTGATTTTCTATTGTTTTAACAAACATGTTTGTTAATTGCCAGTTTTCAACAAACATGTTTGTTACATATTTTTAACTACCTTTGAAAGCAGTTCGTTGCTTTTCGTTTGTTGAATAAAATAGCCAAAAACCAAAAATATAAAACATAAATATGAAAAAATTCGAGTAGTAAGGGCTTGAAATTTATAGTGAACTTAGTTGAAGTACAGTAAAAGTGATATTTTGTGAAATAAAAAGTATAGTTTTAAGAAAAAGTGTGAAAGTATCTAATGAATTGTGTCAATTAAAATACCTAAAAAAATGTTTGAAATTTTAGTGAATTTTAGTGAAATTAAATTATTTGAATGTTCTAAAAAATTTAATGAAATTCAACAGTTTTGTTTTAAAGATGTCTATAAAGGTAAATTTCGATTCGGTAAATTTTAATTCAAATCATTTTAGAAAAAATCTAAGTAATTTAATATGTAGTATTATAATAAAATATAAATTAATTATAACTAACTAATAGTTTTGGAAATATCTGATAAAATCAATAAAATAAAATGTCAAAAGTTAACAAACATGTTCGTTATTTTAACAGTCCGGTTGTGGTTTTGTTCGTAATAATTACAAACATGTCTGTAAAATTTACAAACTGTTCGTTAAAAATTGTTGGTAAAATAAATTCAATTGACATCAATTTTTTGTATTCAACGAACACAATTTGTAGGATCAAAAGTAACAGAAATGTATGTTGAATCGAATTACATTTCTGTAAATTTTACGAACTTTGTTTTTGAGTATGTATATAGATTTGTTCATTTTTTGTCCTAGGACGAAAAATTATGGTTTTCGGGACTGCTTCCATGACAACTAGATGCAAAACACATGTTTATTATATGCTTTTAAAAAATTTCTTTTAAAATATAATATTCATTTTTGAAAAGATAACGACAGAAAAAGACAGTTGATAAAAATTGAAGTTTTTAGTTTTGGAAACTATTGACATGACAGTTTAAAAAAGTTGAATCAAGGGCTTGCACTTAATTTTGCATGTATCAACACTGAAAAAAAAACACGATCCCATTTTCACATTTCAGGATTGACATTGCGTTTTAAGTTAAAATGTGTCAAACAGTTTAAGCCCAAAATAGATTAATAAACCAAATGTCTATAGTGAATAAAATCGACAAATTTGAACCATTGTAGTGTAGTCTCTGGGCCCACGCCGATTTCATGTGATGATTCCACATATTTTATATTTCGTGAGGCGCCTGTCCTTGACGAGTCTGAAAACTTTTATTCTGTTTATTCTGCCATTTTCCTCAAATCGGCCGCTTTTTCGTTCGGCAAACTCCGAAAAATGCCGATTGCCCGCGATCTTGTAAATTTTATACCACATTTTTTTTAACTGTTTTTGAACACGAGGGTAACCTTGTCCGACCAAAATGTGTCTGCTATTGTCGAGTCCAACGATTGACATTTTGGTTCTTTGGGTATTTGGTAAATTTTTATCGGACAAGGTTACCCACGTGTTCTAAAACAAATTTACAACCTCCCTCTCTCTGGCGTTTACATTCCATGGAGGGATTTTGCCGTCAATCAGCTTCCAATCATCTCGTTCCATGACCAGTTGACCCCAGTTTCGACATCCTATATCACGAAGGTCTTGGATGATGTCATCACGCCAGCGTTGTCTATAGGTCTTCCTCTTCGACGAACACTAGCTGGCTGTTGTTGGGACGCCTTTTTTATCATTCTACCTAATGGAGCCCGTTCTACATGACCAAACCATCTAATCCGGTTGAATTTAATGAACCCGATGGTATCATATGCTTGCTTGAAATCAACGTAGAGCTGGTGAATGCTGATGTTGTACTCCAAGCATTTTTTCTAGAATCATCCTTAGGGTAAAACATTGATATGTGGTTAAACGGTTGGGATGAAAACCACACTGATATTCGCCGATGATAGATTAGGCGAACAGGATAAGCCGAGCGAGTACGACATTAGCTAGTATTTTATATGCAGTTTTCAACAATGCTACGCTACGACAATTCGCATACTTTAGGCGGTCACCTTTTTTATGTAGCGGAACTATGAGAGCTGTTTTCCATTCAGCAGGTAGTTTTTCTTGGTCCCAGATTTCAAAAATCAGATCGTATAAACGTGAGACCAGAGCTGCTCCTCCATTTTTAAATAGTTCTGTAGGGATTCTATATATCGATACCTGGTGATTTACTATCTTTTAATATTTTTATGGCAGCTTCCACTTCTTTTATTGTTGGGTAAGGGACAAAAATCTCCTCACTTGACGGAGCAATTGCTCGAATATAATGAACTTCATTCGTCCTATTCAGTAGGTCTTGAAAGTGGGATCTCCATACTGCCAGCACATCACGTTCATTTGTTGTAAGCTCGTTGTTTCCATTTTTGATGGCTGTAGATCTTGGGTGGAATTTTTCGTCAGACTCCGTGCATTAGCAAAGCACTCTTTTGAATTTTCATTAACTTCCATTAGTTTTCGACACAGCTCTTCATGTGTTCGCGTTTCTTTTTCCGTAGGAGTTTTGCTGAGTCTTTTCTGGCACATTGATAATCAGTTTGGGAGCTTTGAGTGTTCCTTGTTAACCATTTTTCTCGCAGTTTTTGTTTGTGCTCAACGCTTTTGCGGCACTCGTCATCAAACCATTCGTTACGTGATATCGGTGGTCGTTTTTCAATTGTAGTTTCGTTTGTTTTATGGCATCTCAGACGGGATGACATGCTCTTCTATGCTTTGCGTTACTATTTCTTGATATCTATTCAGTGTTTCCAGGTTTTTAAATGCTTTGACATTCCAGCGAACGGTCTTGCTTGTCTTTGCTTGTCTATTAACTGTAGATGACAACTTGCACTTGTACTTAAAGATGACAAGCATATGATCGGTGTCCATATCAGCACCTCTGTATGATCGAACATCAGTTACACCTATAGAGTGCCGCTTAGAAATCATGACATGATCGATTTGATTTTCCGTTCTTCCACCGTTTGATTTCCACGTTGCTTTGTGGATTCTCTTATGAGGAAAGAAAGTGCTAGAAAATACTAGATCACACATCATAGCCAGTTCAGCTGCGCGAAAGCCGTTATTGTTGCTAGTATGATACAAGCTGTTGGGGCCGACATGTGTTTTAATTTCTGCACTTCTACCAATTTGCGCATTGAAGTCACCTACCACGATTTTTATATCGTGCCGCGGGATGGTATTGATGACTTCTTCGAGTTCTAGAAAGAACAGGTCTTTAATGTCATCTCCTTTGTCTTTAGTAGGTGCATGAACATTGATGATCGTTACATTAAATTTTTGCGTGGGGATTTTCATTTTGCATATCCGCATATTAATAGGGCAAAAGTCGATAACATGTTGGTTCACGCGACGATGTATGAGCAAGCCAACTCCAAATTCTCTTCTGTTTTGATGACCGCAATAGTAGAGGGTGTATCCCTTTGCTGTTTCGTGGATTCACTCCCTGGCCATCTTAGTTCTTGTAATGCCACTATATCTAGTGTGTAGCTATCGATTTGGTTTGTAAGTTTTAGTAGACCTCCTGGTCTTCTAAGGCTTAGCACGTTGCAGGGTTCCATTTTTAAATCGTAGTTCGGGTACAGCTTCCGAGGTCATTCTTGAAATTAGTCCGAGATAATTCGAGGCCAGTGTACAGAATTCATGACAAATAATTTTTTACGGAAATGGGGTGTTAGCCCTTCGCCCAACCAAAATTTTCGTGAATGGGTTCGTTCTGCATCTTAAGGTCAGCAGAAACAACCTTTTAACATGTTTAGCCGCTTGATCCAAGACAAACACCCGCTCCGAACCGCCCCTAACATGGAGAACAGACGCTTGTTACAGGTTTATATAGCGAGCGCTTGATCCAAGACAAGTCCACTCCAAGCCACCCCTAACATGGAAAACAGACGCTTGAGTTGCATTGGTTTTGTGACGCCAATGACTCGCCATGGTGCAGAATCATTGAGTATAAGCAGTATTTACTCTGCCCCTCTCAACTACACCAACCTAATTCTGTTAGTGTTAGCCAGGTAGCATGGCGTGGACGTAGAATTTCAGATTTTCGCTACCCCATATTTACAACCCCCATTGTTTAAAAAAAAAATTATAAGATCCCGGGCAATCGGCATTTTTCGGAGCTTTCTGAAAGAAAAAGCGGCCGAATCGAGAAAAATGGTAGAACAAAAGTTTTCGGACTCGTCAATGACAGGCGCCTCACGAAGTATTTGTGGTAATTATCACATGAAATCGGCGTGGGCCCGTGACTTTTATAAATGACCAGATGGCTTTAAAATCATTCAGATTTACGTTATACGGATGAGAAAATTTCCTAAGCAAGAACTAATTATCTTCTTTTACTTTACATAACATCGGTCAGTCCGACTCATAAGTCATGGTCCAAATCTAACAAATATCACCAAAGTTTAATGATCGTGGAATTAAAAAAAATTGCATATCCAGTGCCAAAACGATAAGATTGATATGACTGAAATTTTCAACTGTGCTTACGGCACCTGAATAATCAATTTTAGTTTGCTTTTGGTAATGGAAAAACATCAAACATCCCAAGATAACCGTTTCTATTTTTACTATACAATACTACCAATCCAAATTATGTTCCAGATCTAAATGGATAATGCTAAATACAAACATCTTAAGGATTTATTGATCGAATATTTTGTTTTCTAAGCGGAGAAAACTTGCCAATTCCAATCATGTTCCAAAAGAAATTTATGCTTCGCGTTTTTCAAATTTGTGCCGCAAAATTCTCGCAATCAAAAATTTTTATCCTGCAACTACAACTAGAGTACATATCTTAATTGTCTTATTAGAATGATTATATTATTGATAAATCGAAAATGTATGTATATGTAAATGTACTCGATATTACATAGGCATAGGTTTATTCGTATGTTTGTTTAATGTGATGAGCGAGAGAATTGTGGAAAATTAAAAAAAAACCAACCTTATAGCTCGGAATTCATTTTCTGGTGTCGATTCTAGAAAACCTTTCGGTATACGGTATACCGACATACATTTAATATATCGCATACATTTAATATGCGAGTATACTAAACAAAAATTTATTATTGTTTGATGAAAATTTTTTCATTTACTTTTTATCACTGTTTAATGTCAATTTTTAAGAAGAAACACATTTTAAATTGATATTTAAAATGTAACTGTATTTTGCAGTGTTGCAAAACGAAAAAAAAATTCGTAACGTTATGCGTTTCGTTTTTATAACAGTATATTTATTTTTTCGGTACGTTATTTCGTTATGAAACAGAAAAATATTATATTTTATTATGTTATAACGTTATAATTACGTTATTTTAAAATTAAATGTAATGTTTAAAAGATTAGTTTTAAACTTTACATTTAATTTTAAAATAACGTAACTATAACATTATACTTAAATCGAAAATCTCTAATGAACAATTATAAAATTATTAATTTTGAAAAATCATAGTAAAATAAAACTAAATAATTAAATACATTAAAAAAATTTGACTCATTTCAAATTCTTTAATTTTAATTACGACACCTTTTTTTATTCACTATTGTTATATATTAAAAACAATTAAAAACAATAATTTAAAAATTTTTAAGTATATATATTTTTTATAATTCACACTACCATAGTTTCGATCTCGTGGAGATCATCAACGGGCGTAGATATGTAACTGACGTAATTAAAATTAAAGAATTATACAATGGATTGATTGACGATTGACTCCGACGAATATTTTGAAATCATTTCAAATTAAAAATAATTAATTTTTACCAAAACTAAGCAATCTTATCAGGAGTTTTCACAAATCTGATAGTTTGTTTATAACTATTAGAGTTGCTTTTAATAGATCTTCAGATTGATTTCTCAGCCAGCAAAAAAACCTTCTTTCTTAAAATTATTCAAAACACCTGCGATGCAGAAACGGCTACTACAGACTTGAAATTATGTAAATAAACTTAAAATGGCACAAAATTTTAGAACTACCAAGATCTGCAGTTTAAGCGTCCGCAAAAATTGATAAAGAACAGATAAGTTGGATTTTATTCAACCGGTTTTTGCGTTGTGATTTTCATATACACAATTATAAAAAAGTCACCCAAAAAACGAAATAAAATATTGACGTTATCGTTACGTTTTACGTTATTGTAACGTAGTTTAATTTTTAAAACGTTATGAACGTAATTATTACTAATAACGCTATTTCATTTCGTTATTTCGTTTTTGCGTTACGTTACGAGTAACGTTTTGCAATACTGGTATTTTGCGCTTTAAAAGTTTCAAATTAAAAATAATTAGTGTTAATGAATAGAGAAATACTGCCAAAATATCGCATAGTCTCGAGAGTATTAAAAAGTTTCACAACTGTTTCCATTATTTCTTGCATAAAAACAACAAACATGTTTTTAATTGATACAAATAAATATAAAACCAAACCCTAAACTACATTCAATGACCTTGAAAATTGGTTATGACCTAAACTCTGTTACACAACATTATTAATTATTTACATGTTTTTATATAATATTTGTCTTACTGACATAAGTGCACAACACTGAAAAACGGGAATCTAAACAACGAAACATACGAAAGCACAATAGTAGTATGTCAATTACATAAAACAATACCTCACGGAATGGTTCAAGTCTCGATTATATTGAAAATAAGAGCTACAATATAATATAGCATGCAACAAAGTTATATGTCAACTTTAACATATTTACAAGTATTTATTCCGTTTACAAAAGTATATTATGTTAAATTGAATATTTGAATGTTAAAACGTGATGCTCATTACGTTTTGTTAAATACTTTTCAAAATATAAACAATCAAATCATTAGGTCAATCTATTATTTATAAAACATTTTAATTTATGTTTGTCATATATACATTATTCACAGCAGATAAGGTAATGGGATGTGTGGTTTTCTTCTTATATAACTGGAATAAACCGGACTGATTACATCTTAATTTAGGAATTAACGAAAAGACGAAATTTCTGGTTTTTAACTAAATATATCTTTACTTAGCATTTGACTAAATTGTATGAACTTAGTTACTTACTTATTATTGTTTTTTGCAAAATACAAAATTTTGAGCAAATTAATTTCATAAATTTAATATTACAAGAATTTTTTGAATAATTTTGATCATGGTCTACCTCGCAGACGCCCATCTGTTGGCGGATTTACGCTAAATATAAAGTCGTTAAGCAGAACATTTTCAAGTTGGCTGGAACGAATACAACCTTTCTTATCAGCCTCCTTACGTGAATTAAAACCAGCCAAGATGGACAAGTCCTAGCATTGAGCTAGCCAAGGTCGACAAAGATTTTAATTTCATACAATGATAGAAACCACTAAGTAGGAAACCCAAGTTTAAACTTAAGATTTAACAATTTAACAATATTTGGTTTGGTTTGAACGAAAAATTTAGCGATGCGGCTGAAATTTTCGGTGCACTATTTTTTGAGAGACTGGCGTGAAACATGACCATCGTATTCTACGTTCAATTTTCTATAAAAATCGTATTTTTAATTAATGGAGAAATGTTTTTTATTGTTAGAAATAAATTAATTTATCGAGCGCGGGACGACAAAAAATTTCATAAATAGGTTATTCTTTTACGTACCGAACAGATTAGGACAAAATGTGACCAAGAAATTTCTGATTTAGCTTAAAACGGGTTCTACATAAACTAAAAGATATACGTATTCGAGGATTTTTTATTATTTTTTTTAGGGAGGGGTTAATAGAGCGGATCAAAATTTTGAGAATTTCGTGATTTTTGGTTTGATGAATTATTTTCAAAGTTTCATAACTTCGGTTCTAGATAGACACATTTGTTCTGTGTTAAAACTGTTATCTATAAAAAATTATTAACAAATTCCTATTGTTGTAAACAAATAAATATTAACATCGATTTTTAGTCACTGTCCAACAAAATTAAAGAGTGTTTAGTACAACCTCAATTTTCTATTAAAAAAGTATTTTTTATTTAACAAGAAATGATTTTTACTGTTAGAAATAAATTAATTTATCGCGCAAGGGACGACAAAAAATTTCATAAATTTATTTCTAACAGTAAAATTCATTTCTCCATTAATTGAATATACTTCTTTTATAGAAAATTGAACGTAGAACACGATGGTTATACTAAACACTCTTTATTTTTGTTGGACAGTGACTAAAAATCGATTTTAGCAATTTATTTGTTTACAACAATAGGAATTTGTTAATAATTTTTAAAGATAACAGATTTTTTTATAAAAGTCCATCTTTTAAATTTCAATTAAACCAAAAAAAAGTTTCTATCTTTTCTAGAATCGAAGTTATGAATCTTTGAAAATAAGTCTTTAAGCTAAAAATTACGAAATTCTCGAAATTCGGAACCGCTATATTTTCCAAAAAAAAATTTCAGCCAAATCAAAAATCTGTCAGATTTTGTCCAAATCTGTTCGATTTGCAAAATAATGCCCCATATATAATATTTTATTCCACTTTAATCTTAAGGAAAAGTTTGACTAATCCTTGTACCATAAAAATTAACTAACTCTACCATAATTAACTAATCCTTGTACCATACATTTTAACTAATCCTTGTACCATACCACTAATCCTATCACTCATAAAAATCAAACTTTTTTAAATATCAAAATAAATATATCAAACTATGGAAATATGGAAAACGTGTATTGTGTACGTCCAATCATCAACTGGCATATGTCCTGAAAAAACTAAAGAACTAAACTAAAACAACTAATATGGATAGATTGCCCTTTAATTTATTTTGATTATAACAGTAAATTTTGTTAATGTTTCAAAATCGATAGTTTACATTCTTTTTCTTTAACCTTCTTAACTTTCTTAATACTGACGTCGAAGGTACAGAATGTATAGAAAAGCACCTCTCACTTATTTTAGCATGATTGCACAGTGCTATATATACAAGATACTTGATACTTCATTAAGTTAGTTTAAATGTAAAAGTGGCAACATTCTACTCAATTCATTTATTTTTTCTATTATATTTTCTAATCCTTCTTTCCTCATATGTACTCTGTCGGGTTCAAATAAAAATTTTGAACAGCATAGTTTAGTTGTTAACTACAAGTGAAAATTCTGGCAAGATTGATTTACAACAATTTTCTTCGTAAAATTTTAAACCTGTAAGTTTATAACTTAGCATGCACAAAGGCATATGCGTGAAAACGGTTTTAGAGGGTGAACAGAATACAGCATTACACCTGAAAGGGATTTAAAAGGGTTACCAAATTGGTTGCACTTAACACGAAAGCAAATTTGATGATACAGACCGGCCTTATGACAAAAGACTTTATACAAAAGAACTGTCAACTAAGGCACGAAAACTAAAATTAAGTCACATTAAAAGAAATTTTTAATTGCTTTTAATCAATATGCAGCATCTTCTATGAACGACTGGATTACGGAATGTCCGGTTTGTTTTAAGCACATATATAGCAAATTCTAAAAAAAACAACATAAACATAAATAATATAAAACCTAAAATTAAATTAAAAATAAAATGTGAGATTCATTCAATAACATGACAGAGTCAAAGTGCGCAAAGTGAATAAGAACACAATTTCTAATACAGAAATACAATTAGTATTTCTTTAATAAGATTTTTATTGTTTTTTTTTTTTTCTGAAGACGAAGTTAGAAGTAACATATCGAAATTGTATTTGGAGCTTTTATCAATTCAAAAGTTATAATAAAACTCCGCCCATTTGTAGAAGATTTTAACGTTTGTATCGTAACAAGCTATCGATTGTTTACAATATTTATTTTAATTATATTATTTTAAGCGAATTATATTGTAAATATGACTAAATATTTTAGGAACAGCTGATGCCTATTATTTAAAGGTGCAGTTTTATTGTAACTTTTGAATTGATAAAAATATTTATTATCAAAAAAATGTTTGATTTTAAAAAACCCTATTATTAGTTTATTAAGTTATATTTAACAAAAAATATATTATGTTGGAATAACTGATAGATGTTAGATGAGCTTTAGACTTTACAAAATAAAATGGATGGATAACCTACTTCTTTGTTAGCTTTTCTAACATTAGGTTTTATATTTTAACCTCTACAAACAATTCAGAAGTTGACAAGTTGTTAGCATAAACCGTCAACTACTATTTACCTATTATAGTTAAATATTTTACAACATTTCACATTTGTTTTTTTTTTACGTTCAAAAGAAAAATAATCACCCACCCCACACGTCAAAAAACAAATCTATAAAAAGAAAATCAAAATCAATAAATAATAACTTTATTTTTAGAAAACATTCACAAAACTTAATTCATTTTCATGTCGTCGTGCTTTTTAATTCCTTTCTTATTGTCTTATTAAATTAATAAAACAGAACACTATAAAAAAATTGAAGAGTTAGGTCAAGAAAGCTTGAAAACTACACGGATAAAACATAGACGAACGAAAAATAAAACAGTAAGAAAATTGTTATGCAATCAACGAATTTTTTTACATACCTTAAATAATATATGATATTATGTTTTTTTTTATTTATTTAAAAATTTATTTTGAAACCACATCACAGATAATAATTTTAGTTTTTTAAGTATGAACAAATAATAAATCAATTATTAAATTATTAAATCAATTCGAAATATCCCCAAAAAAACGAAATTTTTGAATAAAAAATATTAATTTATTTTCGTCTTATTGATTAGAAAATAAATAAATTTGTAATATTGTCTATTTATTAACTTTTTTTAATTATTTAAACTAAAATCGAAAATGAAACAGCTATCGCCCCAACGTAAGGACGTCTTTTGAGACGGACTGTTTCTTGTTTTAAAATGTAACCCGCACATGTGCTTACACAATAATTTTTTATTTAAATTTTCCTTTTTTCTTTTTAATTTTAATTATAAATTAATAATAAATATTTTTAATTTAATTTATTAAACACACAAAATGAATAACTTTTTTTTTTAATTGTTGTTTAATGAGAGAGAAATAGAAAGAGAAAAACCAAAAATAAAATTTTCCTTTTATATTTTCCGGATTTTTCCAATGTTTTGTGTTAGGTCGAAACGGTGGAGGAAATAAGACTGAATAGGGAAAAAGCTTTACAAATATGTACAGAACGCAATGGGAAAATTTAAAAAAGGGGATATTGATCCATTTTGATAATGACGTCAGAGATTTTCATTGGTTAAAAAACGAAAAGAAAATTATAATCAAAGAAGGATTATTTTCTAAACACCCCCACTATATGGATTCCATTTTTCATTATAATTTTATAAAAATAAATATGGAAGATAGGTTTTTGATCTATATACTTTTGTACATCAGATTCTTATTTTTTTGTGTAAGGTGGTATGTGGTTTAAGGTTGAGAATGCTATACAGTATGTATGAAATTTAAAAACTAAAAATCACAGGAAATTTGATTATTTTTTTCATTTATTAATTCTCATTCAGAACGTCTGATGGTAAAGCTTTGAATTTTTAATGTTTTATAAACTGCTAAGCATGAGTATGGACGTTTTGTTTTATTTGTAATATTTAGAGCGTTGTGATAAAACATTATTTTAAGTGAAATATTTGTTCAAACATCCGGTAGATCAAGGGTTAGCCTCTTGTTATAAACAGGAACGTTCAGAGAGTTGAAATCTGCAAAGATAAGGTTTGCTTTTTTGTTACGATCAAAATTGTTGTTCTTTTGAAACCTTTTTCAGATTAGCTTGAGCTGATACTTAAATAACATAAGTTATAACTTGGCAAATGTTCGGCAAGCACATAAGACTTTTCCACGTTTAAAATGTATGTCTTTTATACTATGATCGTTAAATCTATGATCGTTTGTTACAATAGATCGCGTGCGAACAGTGAATCATCAACCTGATCTTTTCGAGCGTTTGGGATGTGAGGAATATTGGAGGTCCATACGTTTGAAATTAAATTTGGTTTTTAAAACCAAGGCATTTTTCATTTCATTTTATAATTTTTTTAACGATATAACTGATACGGCAAATACACCCATCCCTCGATTTGCGCGGAGGATACGTTCCATGAGTAAACGTGTAAATCGAAACCGTGTAAAACGAAACAAAGAATTCATATTAAAAAGATAGATAGGTTTCACTCCACTTATTTTCATATTTAAAGAGGCTATAGAAAGTACACGGGTAGCGAAATCCGAAATTCTACGTCCGCGCCGTGCTACCTGGGTAAAGTTGACAGAATTGCGTTGGTGTAGTTAAAAGGATCAAAGTAAATACTGATTATACTACATACTGATCATACTACAACTCAAGCTTCTATTATCTATGTTAAAGGCGTTTCGGAGTGCGCGTCTGTCTTGGAGCAAGCGGCTCTCTTTATTGACGTGCAAAACTGTTCTTCTGTAAACCTTAAGATCAAAACGGAACCATTCACAAAAAGGGCTTAGCATCATATCTGTAAAACTCAATTTGGTATTTTCTGTACACTGGCCTCGGTGCATCTCAGAATCATTACAAAAATGAATTTGAAAATGGTACCCGGAAAACGATTTAAAAACGTGAATATGCTAAGCCTTAGAGAACGTGCTAAGCCTTAGAAGACCAGAAAACTTCCAATAACTCACAGACCAGCGCAACTCTAGGGGGCAATTCTTTTACGGTTAAAATAATAAGGTGTAGAACTGTAGCCTTGCAACTTGAGTTTTTCAACAGACTCTCATCTCTGTAATACCTTATCCTCGTATTTTCACAGGTGGTCTTATTTACCAATCGCCTGCCACGCCAAATCTGTCTCTTTTCAGTATGCAGTTGAGGTACTCAGATGAGGTTAAAGGATAAATTGGAATACTCATTTAACAAAAAATATTGATAAGGCTGTTATTTCTTTTTGGCAATGCCACCGATCCCTTGGACGTTATTGGGGTCTTAGTCCCAAAATCAGACAATGGATCGACTCATCAATAATTTGAACAAAACTTGCTTTGCTTGTGTTGTTTGGTAGCCAAAGGCGGAGAAACAATACATTCGTGCCAAGTTAAATAAAATTCAGAGAATGGCATGGCATGTGTAGGTATCAGTGGCACGCTGCGCACCACACCAACACTGTCCTTGGAAGCCATGTTGGGTCTGGCTCCTTTACATCTACATGTGGAGTACATGGCTAAAAGGGCTGTCTACAGATTACATGTTATAGCAGGAACGTGGGTAAACAGAGAGAAAACATGCGGAAAACCTAATTTACATTCCATCCTGGTTGGCATGGCAACTTTAGATATTAAGAGATATTTATTTATAATTTATTATAAAAAATCAAGTTGATAGCAATGCCCTGGATATACGGCCACTTCAAGAATTGAGATGGCCAGGAAGTGGAATCCATGAACTATACAGCATACATTCTTATAACAATCAGGGTAATCAAAAACAGCGGTCATTAAAACGAAGGAGAATTTGGAGTTGGACTTAACGTGAGATATCACATACCACTGGCACAATAGAAACAATAGAAAAAGTGCAGGCTGTGATAAAAAAATAAAAATTGGGAAATTATCAGGTATCGATGGATTCGCCGCAGAACTATTTAAAAATGGAGGAGCAGCTCTTGTCTCGCGTATATACGATCTGATTATTGCAATATGTGACCAAGAAGAGCTGTCTGCTGAATGGAAAACAGCTCATTTTTTTTTTTTTTTTTTATTCTATGTTAGGCATGTTTAGTGTTAATCAATATAGATCAACGTCTCTGAATATCCGAAGATACCATGCTAACTAAGGAACTAGGGCTTGAAAGTATTATTCAATTTTCTTTGAGGAATTTATTAATGTTGATCTTAAAGTTTTGAGGATTAAAATTATCAGGAAAGACCCACGCCGGTAAGGCATTCCAGAGATGAGAAACTCTGTTAAAAAAATCGCGTTGAAAAGCGACAGTTCTACACCTAGTCACTCGAACCGTAAAAGGATGGGCTGATGTTGATGCTCTAGTGAAACGCGCAAAGTTTGCTGGTTCAGGCAAAATCGATTTGATCTCCGCAGACGTCCGTTCGTCCATAATATACTTGTAGAATACCGTCAAATCAGCGACGTCTCTTCTATGTTGCAAGGAATCAAGCTCGTTAGTAAGAGTCGAGTTGCCGATCAATTTAACAGCTCTCCGCTGTACAGAATCAAGACATTTCAAACTACTTATGTAAGCTCCTCCCCATATGTGAGAACAATACTCCATGCAGGGACGAATAAATGATTTATATATTAAAAGAAGCTGCTCGCTATTAAAAACCTTACGACAACGACCCAAAAATCCTAATTTTTGAACAGCGTTTTTTGCTAGGCTAAAAATATGAGAATTCCATTTCATACTATTTTCAATCTCAACTCCTAGAAGTTTAATAGATTCTTTCTCTTCAAGATTATTTGAATCAAACTTTAATAAAAATGGATTAGGTGTTGATAACCTAGAAAAATGGCAAACTTGAGTTTTACTTGTGTTGAATTCAACACTGTTAGCAACTCCCCAATCTAAGATGGTTTTTAAATCAATATTTAATGAGTCTATCAAGTTTGATCTAGCGATATTAAGATTTGATGGTGCATACAAATTTGGCATTTCATGTGACGCATGAAGTGTGCTATCATCAGCAAAACTATGGATGGGATTAACTGTTGAACCTAGCAAGTCATTAATATAGAGAAGAAAAAGAGTAGGTGATAAAGCGGAACCTTGAGGAACACCAGCGTTAGTTGAAAAGATATTCGATGAAACACCATCAACATTGACCTGAAATTTGCGCTCGGAAATAAAGCTTTGTAACCAAGAAATAAGTTGCTCATCTAAGCCGTAGCATCTCAATTTGCAAATAAGATTGTTGTGCCATACTTTGTCAAACGCTTTGGCAATATCAAGTGCGACGCCAAAGGTCTCACCATGGTTTTCAAACGACTTGTTCCAGATATGCGTGACAAAAGAGAGTAAATCTCCCGTCGCTCTTCCTTTACGGAATCCGTATTGTCTTTCATTAAGTAATTTTGACGACTCTAAGAAGCTCATAATATTAAAATTAACATATTTCTCAAATACTTTAGAAACAACCGACAAAATTGATATAGGTCTGTAGTTTCTTGGATCCGTTTTAGCGCCCTTCTTTGGAACTGGTTGTACACTAGCTATTTTCCATATATCAGGAAAAATCCCTTTCTTATATGACAAATAGAAAATTTTAGTTAGGATTGGTGCTAACTCTTTAGCAAAAGTTTTAAGGATAATTGGAGGAATTCTATCAGGTCCAGATGCCTTATTAGTATTGATTTGTAAGAGCATTTTCCGAATGACATTTTTACGAAAAATAATCCGCCCCATTTTGTTAGAAACTCCAGGAATTGGTATAGGTAGAAAATTGGGTTCTACTAATGTAGAATTTAACGAAAAACAGTTACCTAATAAATTAGCCTTTTCTTTGGGGTCAATAATAGGTATATCTCTATCAATAAGAGGAGGTATAGAAGACTTACAAAAATTTCCTTGAACAGCCTTGGCGGTTTTATAAAAATTTCGTGAACCAGTAGGGTGCTCAGCAAATTTATTAGCTTTTTTCCTAATAAATAGATGTTTCTCTGCATCTATTAATTTTCTACATAAATTTCTTTCTATTCGGTATAATCTAAGGTTTTCATCAGACTTGTTTTGAATAAACTTTTGAAAAGCCTTTTTTTTAATTTTTATTGCTTTTTTGCATTTACTTGAAAACCATCGATCAACCTTCGGAACAATCAAACTATTTGGAACAAACCTACTCATACCCATTAGTATTATTTTTGAAAAATTAGAAGCAACAATGTTTGGATCTTGGCTGGAAAGACAATTGCGTTTCCAGGGAAACCATTTTAAGAAATCTCTAAGTCCCTGCCAATTTGCAGCTTTATAATCCCAAACAAGACGAGGATTAGCTTTAAACTGTTTAGGTACTTGTATATTTAAATGTGTGGAGATCAAATTATGATCTGATCCACCCAAAGGCTCTGATACTTTAAATTGAACCAACGTAGGGTCATTTATCAAAAACAAATCGAGCAAGTTACTTTTTTGGCCAAGAATGTCAGGAACTCTGGTAGGCTGATCTATTATCTGAGTGAAATTATGATAAAGAGCAAAAAGTTCAGCTTCTTTACCTAATTCATCAGTTTTAGAGCTGTGTGTAAGCCATTCTTTATTATGCACTGAAAGAAAAGATTGCTCAATTCAAGTATAATAGGTATAAGATTATGCATAATAGTTGCTTAAATGTGTGCTAAGCATAACTATTCTCAACTTATTCTCATTTGAAGAATAAGGCGCTAATAATTTGTTAATTTTTAAAATTCTAAAATTGAGCATATACAACATGATTCAAGTACATTCAGTTGCTTGTTTAAAGTATATTATTCTCAATATGATAAATTTTTGATTTATAAAATCATAAACCGTTTTCAAAACTATACTCCCTTTGAGAATATATTTAATATTTTTAAGAATACTTGAATCAATGTGAATTAAAAACTATTAATCTTTTTTGAGTTTTAAACTCATTCTGAGAAGAAGTATACTAAGTATACTAAGTACGAGAATATCCTTCGATGAAATTTGTTATATTTTGACTAAATTAAATTCATTTTGAGAATATCTTATCTATTTTCAAGAATAAAATATTGCAAAATATTCTTAAAACAAGTACAATAATTCTCAAGTTGAACCATTTATTGATCAGCTGGCGCAAGATTTAAGTGAAAATTGCATTGGTTGAGAAAACGTGCAACGATCTTTAGTGATCTTTGAATATGAATTTTATGCTTAAATTGAGATAATAATGCTTGATATGTTCTTCTTGTTGTATTGGTAATCAAATTTATATATTTTAAAGAATGCAGTTCTTTTTGATAAGGATTTGGTATTATTTTCAAATGCAAACAAAACCAAATAAGAAATTAAAACACATAATTTTATTTAATATTATTTTACACTTTATTCACAAATATTGTTTTTTTATATAAAGAAATTACATTCATTAGTAAATATTTTATATTTGAATTAACTAACTAGTTATTATCTATTTATAAATACACAAACCAAAGAATATGTCGTTCAAATAAATTAATAGGTAAAACTAACCAATTAAACTTGAAGCGAAATAACTTTACTTTAACTTAATTTAAACAATTTAAAATGCAACCCTAACATTTAAATTATTCCATTTTTGAATATTTGAATGAAATTTAAATAAAAATTAAAACACTTTAAAAATTTTAGATTATTAAAATTAAAAATTATAGAGCACAAGTATATAAAAAAAGCTAAATTATATAAATAATATTATCAAATTTACCATATTTAAAATTCTGTTGATCTTGTTTCTTCTAGTTTTGATCCAATTAATTTGTGGCTGCTAATTTCTAAGACGCATGATGAAATCGATTTTCCCAATTACGATTTTGTCCTCAGTAGAGTAGCTCTAAATAGCAGTGTAATTTTGTTGTTCAATGATTGAAGCACTTGTATGTTTTTAATCTAGAAAATAAGCAAATGATTTTGCATTAATATAATGTTATTTATATAAAGTAAATATTCAAACCTGATCAATTTATCCGGTGTTTTGAAAGATCTTTTTAGCATTCAGATGTTTAACATGATTTTATAAACTTGATTGGTAACCTCTAATTAGACTTTTACATAAAAAAACAAATTCTCACTCTACATCATATCAGCCTATAATAAATACAAATTTTTATAAAAACTCAGTCAAATGTTTTAAAATATAAACAATTTTTAGGAAATAGTTACAATAAAACATAACAAAAACACTTGCGTTTAGCTTAATAAAATTCCTGTCAAGCTACTACAAATGATATTGAAATAGGAAAAATAAATTTAAATATATTAATATTAATGATTATTAACCAGTATTAACTCCATGATGTTTCCCAACTAGGCGAACGAGGCGAAAACCAAATCAATTCGCTATTAATTGTTTATTTGGAATAAAACATCCTGTTAATGATAATATTATTTTTCATATGAAATCAAAAATCTTTTCATTTTTTATACTTATTTGAAAAAAAAAACACTTAGAAAAACAATTAAGAAAGCACCATTCATTTCTGCGCACTTCAATGAGGTTTTCTCCTGAGTGCCCCGTTTGAAAAACTACAACTAACACTAATTAATTAATATCATAATATAGGTAAAATATGTTAATGAAATATAATAATATTCATGACACTATTGACTATTTATATACCGTAAATTATACACACAACTTATTCTCCATATTTTGCACAATGAATAACACTTTTCAGTACACAGTTTATATAACGTTTCGATATCTTAAAATTTAAACTCAAACTAAACCAGAATAACATGAATAAAAATACTTTCAATAGCATTTGTAACTAAATTTTTTATGGTCCAATTCTCAATTTTTTATGGTCCACTCCTATTAACAATATTATTCTCAAAATAAGCAAGAAAAAATCGTATCAAATAAGTATTATTTTATCAATTTAAGTAAATCAGTCAAAAACGTGAATGAATCATAAATCTTATTCTCATATTGATCTCATATACACGAATCAAGAACCATTTTGCACAATGAATTGCTTATATGAAGAAAAACTATTCAGGAATTATGAATTTCAATTTTTACGGAATAGGGTTTCTAAAAAACAGTGTTTTTAAAAAACAGCTGTTTTAAAATTTTGAAAAACAGCTGTTTTACTATTTTCCATGTTTTATGAAAGTTTATATGGTTACATTTTAATATAAATTTTATTTTCTATAATGATATGTTCAAGCTACAAGCGCTGATAATGACGTAGCAGAAAGGTGTAAATTTGTTTTTGTACAGAAGTTTGCATACACTGAAAATACTCTTCCCGCATCCACAGAATCAAAGAATATTCATATTTAGTATCGAAAACCTTCCTATAAATTTTCTCTTATGGTTTGCCTGTAGTTTAGAGATAGAAAATAGAGAAAATTTAGCGTTTGTTCACTTGAAATTGTCTTATCTAGCAGAGTCTTAGTGGCTCATTTTTCTGAAGCATATACATTAAGTTCTCTTTGTACAGTTAAAATTCACTTGTATGAATTATCGCTAGTCATTATAATAATTTCTACATCATTTACGCCAAAAAAAGATGCCACGAGATGCCTGGATAGCGTAATCGTAGGTTTTTTATAGGGCTGCATAATGAAATATTGACATTCGCACTCCAACGTTCATCAATTCGAATCTTTAAATTATCTATCAACTATTTATTAATTTCTCTATTCATTAAAGAGAATAAATTTAAAATATTGTGTGAGTGCTCATCAGTGTTGAATCTTATCTGCTAAGATCCTCAACAGCTAGTTTTAAGTTTCTAGTAAATAGCTTCTTTAGTAAATCTTTTCACGCATCTACGTTGTCGACCAAATCTAAATATGTCTTAAGCTCCAATAAAGTCTTTATCAATCGCCTTTTATTAGGATTGGGTTCTAGCGAGTCTTGGAATAAAAAACATGATTTTGAATAGTTGACAGTTTCATGTATTTGATGAGCTTGTAGGTGTTTTTATATAAATCATGGTGGTCGATGTTTTCTTCATTCTCACTATCGATTACTTCAACATTTTTTCCTTTGCAGGACCTTCAATATCAGATTTTATTTTACAGAGTGTGAAACACACTCCAAAATGCAGGCCATGATTTAAAATGTGACCAGTCTCTTCGATTTATCAATATACCTTTTAGCTGGATCTCCATCTTGTGTAGAAGCAATCAAATCATTTTTAATCGATATTCCAATACAGCTAAGCTGTAGGTTTATTATTTCAATCATATCGAGAGTACTCATAAAGCGAAAATTCGAATGAATCTTGTTTGATACGTGATATTTTCATTTTGATCATTACAGTTAACTCCGAAATATCTTCGTCCTGTTAAAGCAGTAATCTCATCAACAGTAAACGACATCGACTCATCGATGGTAAACTTAGCAACTTTCAATTTAATTGTGCTCATAGTTTTTTCTCCTTTTCATCAAAATCTTCGTGGAAAAGTTTAATTTAAGATCTTTCCTTAGCGGGCAATTTAAATCCATCCAATTTCTGAAAATGGTTGATGTTTAACTTTTGATATTGTTTTTTCCATTTTAACAGAGATGTTAAAGAGAAGAAATATTAAACTGTTGCCTCTTATTTAATATAAAATTGCTTGGTTAAAATGGACTTTCAAATAAATTTTCATCGTTACGACGAACGCATGTAAGAAAATGAGATTTTCAATTTTTTTTGCGAGAGTTCAAATTTAAATTTAAAAACACAAAAAACAGTAAAACAGCCTTTTCCAAAAATTCCAGATTTTTTTTTTCAAAATACAGCTGTTTTACTGTTACTGTTAAACAGGAATCAGAAACCCTATCACAGAATTCATAAATTAATAATAATAAATTTGTCTAAATTTGAGAAAATATTTCTGTCAAAACTAACGAAATTTATCAATATCGGTTCAAGAAATCAGTTTTCTACATTTGATACTAAATTTTTTACTCGGATTGAGAATAAATATATTACAATTTCATCGATCTTTTGTAAGTTGAATTTGAGAATAGAGTTCTTCAAATAATTAGAATAATGCATAAACGTAGCATAGTTGATTTAAATGTTGTAACTTATAAATCCACGAATTTGAAATTATTAGTCTTATTTTGTGAAATTGTTAAATTACTAAAACTGATCTATTTGATCTCAATTTAAGCATAAAATTTGTTTTTTAAGTAGTTAAGTCATTAATTTTCATCAATTTTGATTTTCTGTTATTAAGAATTGGTTTTACTCAATAATAGAATAGGATTTCTCTCAGTGTGAACATTGAAATCACCAAGAACTATAATTTTAGCGTTAGGATATACAGTCAACCTATCTATCTTTTCAGATAGGTCATGAAATAAATTTATGTTCTCCGGTGAGTTGGGCGAGCGATACAATCCAAAGACAAAAAGAGTTTGATTAGAGCAGGTAATCTTAAGGGAAACCATATTGTGAAATTTTGAATTTAATTCAAAATTATTTATTCTCACATATGGTACAGAATTTCTAATAAACGCACAAACACCATGCTTAAAGTAGAAAGAAGATTCAAGCTCATAGTTAGGACAAACATATTTAGTTTTGTCCAACGATACAGCTCTCGCGCTGATAATCGTTTCCGTTAAAAAAAGAATATCAGGCTCAAGATTCTCAATTCATTGTTCCGTTACACAAGAACCGCCTGAAGTTTGCAAATTATCGTGGAATCGCACTGCATATAAAATACTTGGTAATGTCGTATTTGCTATACCCGTTCACTGCTCTTGTTTGCCGAATCTATTATCACTATCAGTGTGGTTTTCATCCCAGCCGTTCACTCACAGATGAATGTTTTACCTTAAGGATGATTCTGGAAAAATGTTGGAAGTACAACATAACCGTTCACCACGTTCTACGTTCTATCGTTCTACGTTGATGTGAAGCAAGTTTATGATAGAACCATCCGCGACAATCTTTGGTTTCGCACTTGTTTACCTTGATATACCAGAGAAACTTGTTTCTCTATGTAAACTCACAACAATGGGATCAAATTTTCGTATAGTAATAGACAGGTAAGTTTTTGACCTCCTTAAGAGAGCATCAGGTGTTCAACAAGGGTATGCACTCGCCCCCATACAATTTAATTTGGCGCTTGAATACGCCATAAGAAGAAGCCGAATCGAGACACAAAACTAGATAATATTGCTCAACTCGAACGTTAGCCAAGCGATATTAAGGATAGTTTCTCACAGCTTGAAAGAAATGCCTTAGAAACGACTTGGATTATGCATCAACATCGACAAAGCGATACTTTTATCGACATCCAGGAACATATCTCCTGCATATTTGAATATTGGCAACTATAAAGTAGAACGAGTGGAAAAGTTTGAATGCTGAAAATCAGTATAGAATCCGAATGAATTATGAGATCACACAGCTCCTTGGATTAAGTAATTTGCATTAAATTCAACTGGTTTAAATGGTTTGCATGTAAAAAGAGCTCCATTAGGAAGAATGATAAAAATGTGTCCCAACAACAATTAGTTGGTGTTCGTTGGAGAAAAATACCCTGACTGATTGGTTGTAACGTCAGAAAGAGAAAAACCTTTTCAACCGATTAAAATAAGATAAGTTTGTTGCAGCAAGGAAATTATAAATGAGACCAATTGTGGTTTAAAGAAATGTATTCATTAATTTTTTTTTATTTTTGTTAACCGCGTTAAAGCGAAACTGCGTAAATCAGATGGGTGTTAATGCATCAGAGGATGTCGATGCGTTTTCGTTTATACTTAAAATCGCTTTCTAAACGCCCTTAAAGTGTATAGATATTAGAATAATACGGTTACTTAAAATGTCTATATGGACCGAACAATCTGTCCGTAATAAAGCTTTGAACTCGTGAAGCGAGCAATTTCAATACAATGTATACAAATGAAGAGAGAATCGTGAAAAAGAAGATGAGAGGAGATTGAAAGTTTCAACAAGGAACATCATTAAATTTATATTTACAACCTGAAATTTTCACCAATTTGACAACAAATCCCTAAATGGAGTGAGCAGGAACATATTTTTTGAAATTGGACAACAATGCTTTAAAAAGTAACTGTAACTTACGAACAAACAATTTTTTTAAAACACCGAACAGTAGTCTTAAAAGAATCGTGTGGAACTGGAATTTTAACTGCATCCAAAATACAAAACCTTCGAAGTAGGTGGCTACAAATGTGTGGCAACTAGTTTGTTGCAACTGGAAGAATTTGTAGGTGTCAACGATAACAGTATCACGTTGCATTATTTTCCAAAGTATAAGAACGGCCACAGAATTCACAGAACTTGTACATTATTTACAAACATATAGAGTAATGAATTTTTATGGTAACACCTTTCAAAATTTGGGAAAATATTATTAAGACAAAAAGGTCTTATCAAAAAAATTGTATTTCCAATAAATTTTTTATTACTCTATGTTTGTAAATAATATACAAGCTCTGTGAATTCTGTGGCCGTGTTTCAGCATCTTATAATTTCAAGAATAATGCAACTCGTTAACAATTACAAATTCTCTCAGTTAAGACAAACTCACCACAAACTCAACACAAATTTGTGGCCCTGCTCATCACTCTTGCTATGCTATTTACAATTCACTCCTCACTCATTATTCTATTTTTACTTATCATCCATCGCATCCCTTTATCTTTTTCTTAATCGTCGATCATCCTATGCTGTCGCATAATCCAAAACCTTCTTAATCATAGCCCTGCTGATTCACACCATTTGCAATAAACAATTAACATTGCCATATGCAAAAAATTGGATTATTGGTTTTGGTTAAATTTTTAAAAATTTTTTCAATAATCGATCAAAGCATAATATCATATTAATATCGGCCAAAACAAAACCTTCTATATATATATTATATAATATATTCAAAGCTGATTGTTTTTGATTCCTGATTCAAAACCTAAACCTAACCTAAAATAAAACTCCGTATAAGAATATTAAACAACTATAGCGCCATTTTGAAATTTAAAACTTTAATCAAAGCACAACATCTTTTTGCATATGGTTCGTTATTTATTGCGTCAAATAATCAGGCTTTGAATATTGAAGGTTATGGTCAAAGCAAAACCCCCGATATAGAGCCTTCTTCATTTTTAAGCACAGTAAAAATCGTGAACTTGCAGCGCCATTTTGAAATTAAAACTCAATATAAAAAAATTCAAAAAATTGCCATAACGCTCATAACGCCATCTGGAAAAATAAAACTCCATATAAAAAAAATTCAAAAATATTCAATCAAAAACTCTAATTCAATTTTTTGCATATGGCAATGTTCATTGTTTATTGCAAATGGCGTGAATGGGTAAGGCTATGATATATCGCGGGTTTTGGTCAAAGTATTATTACATGCGTTCCTTTGGGACAAAATAGCTGCTCAAAGCAGCTTTTGAGTAGATCGCCAAAGGAACGCCAAAAACTTGAAAATAAGTAAAATATAACCACACATTTTTCAATAATATTGGAAATACTTATAAGGCATATATTTAATGGCAGCTGTGCTTATATTTAAAAAAATATAAACAGAGATTTAAAATAAAAATTGTAGAATAAAGACTGCAAGATAATAAAAAAATACAATAGATGGTGTTGATGAAAAGTTGTTATAGCAGTTTTGTATTTTATTGTTATGACAGATGATGGAAAAAATTTAAATTGTTAGTGTTTTTTTTTTGGCAACGATAAACTAAGTTTTAATAAAAAATTAACAAAACTCGTCTTGTTGAATAATGTAAAGTTTATCGCCATTGTATAATTTTAATTTTTCATACATTATTTTATGTATTTACTGTAGTACAGAAGTTTTGAAATCTGTTTTACCCTAAATCTGCTTACCAACTGCTTTACACTGTTTCACCAAGTGCCATCTATAATGTATTTTGAAAAATCGTTTCTCCATGTTATATTTGAGCTCCTTTGTATTTTTCAACTACACATCTATTTGAGGTAGAGTAGATCAAAGCAAATTTGAGTTAGTTTGATTTTCAATGGAACGCACCTAATATTCCACCATGGTGTAAACTTAGTATTAGTAGTTTGATAATCACAATTAGCTGTTTCTCTGACACTCGTAGAGGCAGGTGGTGTATCGAATCATTTTTAAATACTCAACTATTTAATATTTGTCGCATAAAACATATAATATTCTATACATACAATTCTATACTATATAAAGCTGGAGAGACTAATGGAGAGTAGTCTTTTTCAGTGGAGAATAACCTTTATTCTAAAACAGTTACATATTTTATTGGCACTATTCTATTTGTGGCACTGTACTCAAATTCATTTTTACGATATAAGCGCCTCAAAAATAAACGTAATTAACCAATATTAAACAATAACATACACTGTTAACTCAATATTGTTTATGTCATCTGTCAAAATAGAAATAATTTTATTGTTTGTATATGATACGATTGAATTAATATTTTAAAAAAAAGTATGTAAAAATGGATGAACCATTTAAAGTGCCAAATCTTTCTCTAAAGCCTTTGATTGTAAAACAAAACCAGCATAATGACACGTTATCACAACCAGAAATAATCAAAGAAAATAAAACTAACCTCGAAATAAAAAAAATAGAATCAACAGTAAAAACCGGATGCCCTTATATTGAACCGAAATGGTCAAAACTGCCTGACTCTGAATGCAGTTTCAATTTTGAAGTTTTAAAAAACGGGGTAATTGTTGAAGAATTTAAGAATTTACAACTTAAACCATATTGGGTGTTCGGTAGACTAGTCGATTCTGACATTGTGATGGCTCATCCCACTATTTCTAGATTCCATGCAGTGCTTCAGTTTCGTCCGAATCAGATTAAAGATATTTTGAATAAAGAACAAAGTAGCACAGAGGATAGTGACAGCGAAGAAAAAGTAGATGAACAAATGTCAGCACCTAAATTAGAAAAAGAAATTGAAACTGGGTGGTATTTGTATGATTTGAATAGTACACATGGGACTTTTTTAAATAAACGTCGAATACCCAATAAAACATATGTTCGTGTACGGGTGGGACACATGATTCAACTTGGTGCTAGTACCAGAAAATTTATATTACAGGTAATGTAAATTACCGTTCATAAAATCAAAAACAACAAGAAAACCAATATTTTTTGTTTCAGGGACCGCAATGTGACGAAGAGGAAGAATCAGAATTTACAATAACCGAACTAAGACAACAACGATTTCAAATAGAAAAAGAACGATTGCAACAAATTGAAGAAGCTAAAAAGGAACAAGAATTCCAAGAAAAGAAGAGAGAAGAGGAAGGAATTAGTTGGGGAATGCAAGAAGATGCTGATGAAGAAAGTGATCTTACCGTAAATCCTTATGCTTCGACAAATAATGAAGACTTATATTTAGAAGATCCTAAGAAAACATTACGCGGCTTTTTTGAAAGAGAAGGTTATGAGCTGGAATACAAAGTTGATGAGATGTCAGCTGGAAATTATATATGCCGTGTTGAACTTCCCATAGATGATCCAAATGGCTATCCTATTGTCGCCGAAATTTCACATAAAGGAAAGAAAAAAGATGGTGTATTTCAGTGTGCGATGGAAGCATGTCGAATTCTAGATCGTCAAGGAGTTTTACGTCGGTCCACTCAGGAACCAAAGCGACGTAAGACACAAAATGATTCAGATTCAGGTGACGATGATTTCCTTGACCGAACCGGAGATATTGAGAGAAAACGGATAAAAAAAATTGCAGAGAATAAAACTACGATCTTAAGTTTTGATGAATTAAAAAAAGAGGAAACCGATTTGTTAACACGATTATCTGAAATTCAATCAAAAATCGATAGATATCAGGAAAATGAGAAAAGCAAATCAAAAGCACCTGATAATGACGACGATTTGGATGAATTTATGACAAATTTGAGGCATTACAATAATTTTGATAAAACAGAAATTAGAAAACTACGATTCGAACACCAACGTTTGAATCATGATCATATAAAATTATTAAAATTAATCAAAATTGCTACACCTTTAAACCTGCCACCACTGTTAAAATTAAATCAAGATACGAAAGATGAAGATACATCATCAACTTCCGCAACGACGACTAAAAAAATTAATTTTCCTCTTTACGGCAAACGCTCGAAATTAGACAAAAAGTTTGGTTTGAAGAAAGAAGAGGATGTAAAAATTGATAAAATATGTCACAAACAGTTAGAAGAAGAAAACTTCCAACAAACATCCGATATTATGGAAACAAATGTTAATCAAACCGGAGTATCAGATGAAAAAGTCGAAACTCCTGTCGAATTTTCTCAAGATGCAGATACTTTACAACAAGAACAACTAGACTCAAACAAAATCGAATTAGAACCGAGTATATCTGAAACTTTGGAGACTGAAAAAAAGAAAAGAAAAAATCGACAAAGAAATCGTGAGAAAAATCGAGATAATGTAGATATGAATTATATTACAGATGAAGCTGACAGTGAGAAATATTCGGAGTGGGTTCCACCTGAGAATCAAGCTGGTGATGGATATACAACACTAAACGATAAGTTTGGCTATTAATTGTATGGATACTTCTTAAAGAATAAAATTTATATTAAAATGATTTAATTATTTAGAAATTTTAATAACTCATAAATTTTTTGAAACTTGTATTTAGCGATTTTAAATTTAATATTGATTTGGAGTATGTATGTATGCCGTTAGAAGATAATATTTTCGACCAACAATATTTTGCTAATGAATGAAATTATATTTGTTAAATATAAAAACTTTTGTTTAACGAATTGTAATCACCTATTACTTTCACTCACTGTTTAACGACAAATTTTTTAGAAAAACCCTTTAATTATTATTTTTTCCCAAAAGAAATTAAAACAAAAACAAACAGGCAAAACTTCAATTTTATCGTTAATTTTATTTGTATTTCCTGACTAGTTTCGGACTCTATGAGTCCATTAACAAAGGATTTACAACTGTTACGGCAGTTGTAAATCTTTTGTTAATGGACTCATAGAGTCCGAAACTAGTCAGGAAATACAAATAAAATTAACGATAAAATTGAAGTTTTGCCTGTTTGTTTTTAATTCAATGAATTATTTGTGATGTTTGTTTTTGTTTTAATTTCTTTTGGGAAAAAATAATAATTAAAGGGTTTTTCTAAAAAATTTGTCGTTAAACAGTGAGTGAAAGCAATAGGTGATTACAATTCGTTAAAAAAAAGTTTTATATTTAACAAATATAATTTCATTCATTAATAATGGATCACTCACGTCACTCCGAAATTGATATTGAATATAATATTTTGCTAACTACATGTTTTTTTGTTGTTGTAAAGCTAATTCATTCGGTGATCTAAGAAATTGCCTATTGGAGGTTTATCCATAGTTATCTTATTGCTACATGACTTTTTGGCTTGGGAAGTTGATTAATGTCCAATGTCTTACGTTGCTATATTGCAAAAACGATTGTGTTGTCGGCTAATTTTGCTCTTATAACTGATCAGCAAATAACACTAGTTTACAAATTTTGATCTTTTTTTGTCTCCCTGACTAAAACCCAAATTTTCTTGTGGATTTTGATCTGCTGAACACGAATATCATATTAATTTTTTTAAGTTAGCTCTTGTTTTTTTTTAGATATTCGCGAGAAACCAATTTTTTCGATGAACAAAAGGGTTTTTGGATCGCATATTTTACAAAACAAACAAATTCAATGTATTAATGAAAGAAGTGCATAGTAAAGATGCTAACAAAAATTTTGAGCTATTTTTGTAGAAATCCATCAAGAATTATGGAAGTTACATCTGAAAAAACTTGAAAAAAAATCAAAAATTTACGTTTTTTAAAAATTTTCCATATTCAACGCCATAAATTTTAAACAAACAATGATTGTAAATTCTTTTAATTTCTTGGAGCCGTGGTAAATTCAAATCCCTTTATTTTAAGTTAAAAAACACGAATTTTGGTGCAAGTTGCACTAAGTTATTCAGGTTTTCTTAAAAAAGCAAAGCTAAAAATCTGGAAAAAAATTTTTTTACTAAGAATAATTTAAATTATGCAACATAATATGAGTTGGTATACAGATTTTCAGATAAAAACTGCGAGCCATTTTGAATTTTCCTTATTTCAACCGCGTTTATGTATTTTTTCTTTTCTTCTTGTGTCACATCGTAAATAATATTTTACAAGTTCAGTCGTTCTCAAACATCAGTTAAGAATTCTTTTAAAACAGTAAAGTGAAATTTATTTAAATGGCTTCTCAAGAAGTTTCAAGTGTAAAAATAGTCCAAATTGAATACTGAATAAATAATTGAATACTGAATACTGAATAAGTTGGTGCAACCTGCACCAAAGTTCGTGCTTTTTGACTTAAACGTAAGGATATTGAATTAACTGTAGGTTCCAAGAAATTAAAAAAATTTACAATTTTAAAAAAACATAAATTTTTGATTTCTTTTCAACTTTTTTCGAGTGTAACTGAGAGGTTGTTCCTTTACGCGTAATCTAAAATAGATTACATTACATGTAATCTATGTAATGTCATCTATGTAAATTTGGCGTAATCTATTAATTTTAATTTAAGAAAAAATATGTGGAAATATTGTAGCACCCATACTGAAAATTTCCTCGCAAAAGACATGGTCAATGATATTGTCAAAAAAAGATCTTGCGATCTTGCTAAAAGTTAATTTATTGCTAAAAAATTTCAGAATTTATATGTCTATTAATAAATAAGTTAGAGTACAGATTACACGAAAATATCTCGCATAATTTACACGTAATCTATGCGTAATCTATACAATATAAATGTAAAGTAATCTATTTTGTCTACGGCACAACCAACTTCCAGAATCCTTGGTAGATTTTTTCAAAAAACAGCTCAAAATGTTTGTTAGCATCTTTGCTATGCTTTTGTTTTATTAATATATTGAATTTGTTTGTTTAGTAAAATATGCGATCCAAAAACCGGCATATAACCTTTTTGTTCACCGAAAAAATTGGTTTTATGCGAATATCTCAAAAACAAGAGCTATAACCAAAAAAAAGTGAATATGATATTCGTGTTCAGCACGTCAAAATCTATAGGAAAAGTTGGGTTTTATTTAGGGCGATTTTTCTTATAAACTAGTATAATACTTTCCCGATCTAAGTTAGGATAATGCCGATCTTGGCTCAAACTGCTCTGAACTGTTCAGCGGTAGTGACTTAGTGAGTTATTTTCTAAGACTGGTTTCCACATAGTAATTTGGTGTCGTTGTTAAGCTGTTAGAACTTTTTCAGATGTAAGACCAATTCGGGTTGTAAGACATTTGATGTGTTCCTTCCATAGATTTTTATGACAGTTTATAAGTGATGGACCAAATGTGCTATGACGGCTTATTAACACTGACCGATTGAGAAACGTTCGAAATCTCCGTAATCTGAATCTGCAATATATTTGGTCCAGATTCCTCTCAAACATTCAAAAAATCTCAAACACTCCAAAAACATTCAAAAAAATTGAAAAAAAATCTTGTAAGCTCTATTTAATACGTTTTTTGTATTCACGAGATCAAAATACATGAAAATTGAGCTTGTCTTAGATCCCCAAATTTTTTTTTTTACCAAAACATCCATCCGCTATTTTTCACGGTTTTCCGCAATTCGAAATTGGAGGGTGGACGGCTAAAACTGATTTGAAATTCGTATTCCGCAGGTCGAAAAACATTCCCGTAGATAGGTGGCGCCCAAAGTACAGACCACTCTGTTTTTTTGTGTGCCGGTGTAATTAATCATTTTAGGCTAATAATTTAACAATTATATTAAATAATCTCTCTACGCAAAACTAAATTAAAATGATTTTGAAGTTTTAATTTTTCTTTATATTATGCAGCCTTTAAAATTTTGCCACCATAGGACATAGGTCTCATGGACCTATAAGGCTATACGTAAATCCACTAATGACAATAAACTGAAAATTACAATTATTTAAAAAAAATAACTTGAGCAAAAGAATTTTTTACGCTATCTACTTAATGAATAAAACCAAACAAGAAAATTAAAAAAACCTCAATTGATTTACAGTTCATATTCTATAAGGGGAAGCCTGCCACTCACTCGTCTACCTTCCAACTTCTATTCTCCGTCTTCCCCCTCCTTCTTCACCTTCTCCTTCCTTCTCATCAGATCAATTATATTGTATCAATTTGTCCTAACTGTATAATATTATAATAAACTTTGAATTCTCCTGAAAATCATATTCAACCCTACCCAATTAGCCTTATAGGTGAGTTTGTTTCCCGACAAAATAATGCATAGAATGCCACCTCTTGCCCCACATGCACTCACTGCCTTCGCATTGCACCATCTTGACATTCATAACTTTCATAACTCACGCGCTCGCTTTTCTTATGACAATAATTTTATTTCATGCTTAGCTCATTTTCACAAAACAAAACTATCTATTTGATTTAATTGTATGAATACTTAAATAAACTTTTGAAAGTTCAGTTTCGAGCCGACCATTTTCCAAGGTTTAATTCGATTAATGTCGAGTTTAACTTCAATTGATTAACGTTATTCCTAAATCACTTTGAGGATTCGACCACTAATTTATGAACACGTTCTTATTGTTTCACAACAACTATTTTCTATCTAAGATCATGATATTTATTATAGTGTAAAGATGCAGCAATTCTGCAAGTTCGAATTAAAAATTATTAAATCTATACAGTTTTGAAAAACCTAAAATGATATTTTTTTTTTAATAAAATGTGTTGTGTAGTAGGAATTACAATATGTGTCACAACAACACATAAAAACCTTTTAAGACCAAGGTCCCACAACAACATACGTTCAAAGGTGTTGATGGACGTAAATCTTTCTGTTTTTGTTTTTTTTATATTTTTTGTTAAAGAATGGATAACTAAACAAAAAATCCTATCACTGACAATATATGACATAGGCCAATATTTTATGATAGAAAAGAGAAAATAAAAGTAAAAAGCAAATTTTTAAAAAATTTGCTGAAACAAAACAAAAATGTAGTGCCAATAATCCAGCCGGTGGCATATTCCTTGATCCTGTGACGCACTGTCTTTCTTAACGATTAAAGCCCACACATGGTTTTATGAACTCTGAAGGCTTGTTTCTTCGAGGAAGCAATAGCGTCTCATCATCAAGGGTTATTTCACAACTAAGATTGAGGGTGCTGCCGTTGACTGAATACAGTTCATCCGCCACCACCCCTAAGAGGTCACCTTGGCTAGTGATATCTCACTGTTATTGCCAGTGGTATGTGATATCTCACGTTAACTCGTATGTCAATAGCATGAACTGGAGTATGTGGGGTTGTCACACCCGTAGATCAAAAAACTTTACAAAACAATAAAAACTGATCCCTTCATGCGGAAAATGTTTGTTTTTGAGCTTTATAATAGTTATAAATGTTATATACATATATGTTATAAAAATCGTGGCGTCAATTTTTATGGTACTACCTAGTCCAGGGGTGGGGAACCTGCGGCCTTTTGAGATTTTCTTTGCGACCTTATAACATATTTTGAATTTTATACAAAATTCAAACCAATTTTTTCGTTTGTCTAGTTCTGTAGAGAAGTCGACTTTTTTCGTGTTTTCGGTTTAAAAATAGCTAAGTCACAATAACCCCAAAAATACTACGTTTATATCGCCTATAGTATAACACTACAATAGAATATACATAGTACATTTTGCTACAAGAGATGAAAACACTCCTTTTTCGAGAGTGAGAACTTGTTGGCGAGACGCGTGAGCGTCGAAATAAATAATAAACGATATTTATTATAAATTATTATGTTAGAAATCAACAACATAGCATTCAAAATTAATATTTTTTTTAACGATTACTTTGATTTAAAATTTTGTAAAGTTACATGAAAATACCGTAGCAAATACAATTTGTTATTTAGCGAAAATGATTTTACACTATTTGAAAAAAAACCTTTTCACAAGGGGTTTAAGCATTGGATTTAATATCACGATTTAGTATTAAATTAACAATTCGTTTAGCACGCTTTTGAACAGAATCTAAAAGAGCCAATACAGTAACAGATCCAGCACATTAAACTTGATAACTGCAATACTCGGCATAATACGGCCTGTTAAAGATTTGCAAAATTATAAGTGGCCTTTGATGGTTAAAGGTTCCCCATCCCTGACCTAGTTGTAAATTTTGGTAGGCGAGATGCTACCCGAATCTGCTAATACGACGTGTATGTCATGATTAAGGACGATACGTTTTACATACATTTTATTTTACCTGTTTTCATAAATTATAAAGATAATTTTTATTTGCTGTCAGAAATTTTATTTTTCATTCATACAAACTATGATATTTAATCAGTAGGCTTTGCTTTAACTGTCGGCAATTCTTCTTGTCGTCGATAATTTTGCTTTGTCGTTATGAAAATTCTTTGTTGTCATTTTTTCTTCTAACAAAATGAAATATAATTTTATCTTAGTAGGCGCATAACTTTTATAAATTTGTAAAATATTTTTGGCAAATAAACATAAACTTGCAACCATTTGTGAATGAAAACGGACATTTTTATTATTTGTGAATTGCATTTTTTCATAATTTTGTATTATTGAATAATTTGTAGAAAAAATTTTATTTAGAAACTAATAATTATATTTTAAACAAAATTATAATTAAAAAAAAATTATCTCATTAAATACCACTCTTCATTGAAATTTTTTCGAAAATTTTTCAATTTTACTCATTAAATTATTTTTAAGCAACACTGCTCAATCAAACCACTACTTAAACCACTCGTCCTTCGGACTCGTGGTTTATTGTGCGCTTTGATTCGCAGTGTTGCTAAATAATTTAATTCGTAAAATCAAAAAATTTTCGAAAAAATTTCAATGACTCGTGGTATTACAACCGAAAATATTTTTTCTATGATAGCAGATGAAAATTCTATTTTCAAGCAGACTTAAACCTTGTGAATGGTTTTTTTCCTCTAGTGCTTACAATTAGATTATAGAATATACAGGATAAGAATAGTTTATATTATATTTTGTGCATGTACACTATATTGTTACGTTTTTCTAACCTTCCTTCGAATTGGCCTTACTCTCAATTCGATAAACGTAATTCCCAATCTCTTCTGAGTTCGATCACTTATTAGTAATCACAAACACCAGGTTTTAATAAGTATTCAACTCCTTAAATGTTTCACAACAACAGGAAACAATACAGCAAACACTATTCTTGACTAGAATATTCTTTCAACAGCTTCAGAAACTCCAACGGTTGATTGTAGAAATTTCCAGTAATAGAACGTTTAAAATAATACACAAAATATTTCTATACTCAATAAAACTTAAAGCTTTATTCACTAATTTAAAGATCACTTTTATAATTTTAACTTCACAATCGCAGGTTTAAAATAAAACTAATTAAAAACTACAAGAGGTAATTTCCTTATATACATCCTGCTTAATCTCTAGAAATTTCGCGGTCACTTTTTAGAAACCTTGAGAAAATATTAGAATATTCGATTATTTTACGTTACGTTGATTTGATTCATAAAATCCTTAATTAATTAATTAATTAATTAATTGATAATAATTAATTGATTAATTAATTGATTAATTAATTGATTAATTAATTAATTAATTAATTAATTGATTCATAAAATCCTTAGAAGACCTTAATTCTAAGAACATGTACAACAACAACAACACTATTCATTTCATTCACTTTCTGTTGTGTTTTGTTGATTTTATTTTCCTGGAAGTGACCGTAATCGTCTAGATCTTTCTGTAATCGTCTAGATTTTTCTGTACTCTTAACAATATTAAACTATAAAAAAATTGAAGTAGTCTTTTAAATTCAAATTTCGTATTGAAAATAATTTATACAGAAAAGGAAAGGCTGCAGTAAAAATAAACACAAAAACTTAGGGTACCTTACAGGATGGTCATCTCTTTCCATTTATAGAAAAAATATATATAATTTACATTTTTTGCCGTTGGAACTTGGTGTAAGTATTCAAATAACATATGTGTTGCGCAATGAACAACCAACAGCATTGTGCCACTGTAATATATATATATATATATATGTTACGAACTATACAACATGCACTACATGAAGTCATTGTATTTCATTTAATATTTTAATACTTATTTTGTTATAACTGTAAGAACTGGAATACTTATTTTGTTGGATTATATAAATTCATTTTGTTACAAAAACTAAAATCATTAATTGTTCGGATATTGTTTAATAATAGTATATTCTTGTATGAGCTAGAATGAAGGCAATTCTTCACGAGGATGAAGTTTCCCGGAACGAGCGTAGCGAGTGGAGGGAATCATCCGAGTGAAGAATTGCCTTCATCCTAAGCGAATACAAGATACTATTTTATCCACGACTACAAATAATTCAAATAATTTCATTCATGTTGTCCTCAAGTTTGTATCGCCATATTGAATGAAATGAAAAACAAAACCAAACATGTTTGTTTATTTTAGATTTTATATATGTATTGTTTTTGTTTTAACTGGTTTATATTACTATACCAACAAATCAAATTTTTAATTTGTTAGGGGAATTTTGAATAAATAAAGCGTAATAAAAGAAATAAAAAAGAATTTGATATATAGAAAAGGAATGAATACAATTACAATGAAAGATATACGCATGGAAAGTATATATTCTTTAGTAGTCGTGGATAAACATTTTTATTCTCTTCCATTTAATTATATCAGCTTTATTTGTATGTTTTTTCGATAATAATAGTAGGTATTATTGTATTGTTTTCTAACCTATGGCCTAATGAACTTATCCTATTGTCTAATGAAAATTTTCCTATAAAAAATTATCATTATTCAATTGGTATGATTCCAATTGGTCAAATTGTTTTGATTTCATTAAAATTATTTTCAAATTATAATCACAATTGTTTTGATAAGTTTTGTTCAAAAATCAAATTTTGATTTAAATTCTCTTATTTCGTTTAGTTGAACTTGGTTGATTATATGATAAGGGCGTTTTTTATCAACAGGGTTTTTTATTAAGAAATTTGATTTATCAATTAAAACAATAAAGATTTATTGTTTTAATTGAAGAAAATGGTTTTATTTTTTATAATACACAATTCTTTGTCAGAGAATAAAGTATTGTAATCGATTCGTGAATAATGAATTTTATTCTCTCGCAAATTAAAATTCTCGCTCGTGCCTCGTTCAAATTTTAAACTTTTGCTTGAGAATAAACTACTTCATTATTCACTCATTGATTAAACTACTATTGCTAATCCTTTTCAAGTAAATTATTATTTTTGAAATAAAATAATTGTTGTGTTTAAATGAAATATAAATTTGAAGTTATTGAATTTCTTTCGAATTATTGTGTTATAAAGTTGTTTAGTTTTGCGAAATTGAAATACTTACGGTTTCTTTATCGTAAAAAAAGCTTTACGATCATATTCATTGGTGTCAGAAGTGGGATTGGTACAAGGCCGATTCAGTACGTGTTTATAATTTACAAAAGTTAGTGCAGGTTTTCTATTACTTGTTTAACCAGTGAAATTATGAAAGGCAAAATTAAAAAGTGCAAGAAGCAACGTGAGGTGCTACTGGAACAATTATCTCTTGTCTCAAACTTTTTAGAACAAAAGAAGGATACTGCTACACCCGAAGAGGTTCATGTACATTTAGCTTCACTTGAAAAAATATTTGATGGTCTTAGTGCTAATCAAACAAATCTTGAAAATTACGACGAAACTGAAATCGAACAAAAAGATCGTAGGAATTTTGAAGAAATATATTATTCTCTTAAACCGGCACTTCAAGTTTTACATAGCAAATTAATCAACCCAGAAAATAAAACGGTAAAACATGATTTCAAGCCAGCAAATACTGTAAAATTGAAGGAAATCGAGATTGAAACATTTAACGGTGAATATACAAAATGGGCAAAGTTTTATCAAATGTTTTTAAATCTTGTGCACAATAATCCATCGTGCTGCACTATAGTAAAAATTCAACATTTGAGAAACTTTCTTAGTGGTCCAGCTGCATGTACCATCGAGTCACTGGAGCCGTCAGTAGAAAATTATGAAGCTGCTCTACAACTCCTTAAGAACCGTTATGACAATCGAAAGCTAATTGGAAAAGGTCACATTCGGAGATTACTTTTTGGCATCAAATCACTTGAAAAATCATTAGCTGAAAAATTAAGAAATTAAATTGACACCTTTAACACTCCTTTACGATCACTCAAATCATTAGGTCGTCCTATAGAGCAGTATGAAGATTTGATAGTGGAACTATTACTTTCAAAGTTAGACTCTGAAACGAGAAGCAAATGGGATAACATCGCACCAGTCGATAGGCTCGAATCATATGCAGAAGTTGAACAAATCGTGTCAAGTGTTAGAAATTACAAATCATGGTTATAAGTCACCAGATGTTTATAAGTCACCATGGTTATAAGTCACCAGAAATTACAAATCATGGTTATAAGTCACAATAATATTACTAACACTACAAGTTCATATCCTAGAAAAAATACATTACAAGCAACTCTGGTAGCGCCTCAGACTACTCAGACATTTAAACGTTCAAAGTGTCCATTTTGTGAAAGAACTGGTCATCGAATATTTTATTGTAAAAAATTTCGTTCAAACAACGAGTCAGAACGACTACGTCATGTACTTCGTCTACAATTATGTACTAATTGCCTTCGTACTGGTTATGATGATAAAGATTGTAGCTCATCGTATTGTTGCAACAAAGAAGGCTGTTTAAAACGTCATAATACCCTTCTACATCAAGGTGAAACAAATGACAGCTCATATTCTGAGGTAAAATCCGTGAATCTATCATCAATTATGCCAGAATCAAACAACTAAACATCTAGAACCTTATGCTCCAGGAATCACTCAATCCAGGTTAATATAAAGTACCAGGAGACCGAGCTTAGCTCGGTGAAAAGAGAGACAGTTTTTTTAATCTCTTTCGCAAAACGGCTTTAAAATTAATTTATATTTTTATTTCACAAAACTTATTATTTTTGGTTTTTGATACAATAATTTCTTCTGCAAAACTAAATGTCAATATATGGAGGGGTTGAAATCTCAAGCTCTGAGATATCAAGACTTCGGTCTGGGTTAGGGTTTCTCAAACGGGATCCCGGGATCCCGTTTTCTCCGGGATCCCGGGGGTAAATTTTCATCCCGTTTTCCCGGGATTTCATCCCGGGATCCCGGGTATCCCGCTAATTTTTATTAACATATTTTTTTACTTTTTTCAAAGATATTAAAAATTTTCTCACTTGAAAATCGAGTAGTTTTTAATTCTTTTCCCCTCTGTAGTAATTAATTTCGTTCAAAATTAGGAAAATGTTTTTTGGCACATATGGTGTCATAATTTTTGTATGTTTTTTTTTGACACATATGAACACAACAAATTAAAACCAATAAAACTTAAAATGGGTAGATTTTTCTGAGAAATCTACCTAAAACTTCCGCTTCATTTTTATTTATTTATGTTTAATGGTTCTCTTATGACGGCGATTAATAGAGGAACGAGACATGTTTACAATGTGATTTGCAATGTTGTCTGGATTTATTTAATTGTTAGCACGAGCAACCGAGTTTGAGCCATCCAGCTTCCGAAGAAGATTCAAAGCTGCCCAACTAGAATGGGAAAAATCAATGTTTTCAACAGCGTTAATCCACTTATGTTTCCTCGAGGTGTCCAGTGAGAATATTAAGTCATCAACCACGTCTGCCTCACCACTACTAAGGTGTTCACAAATAATAAATATATCGCGCTCTCCACTCCAACCAGGAATGTATTCTTCACCGGAAGTCTCTTGGGATGCATTTCTTTGCAGTTAAAATGATGAAATGATTAAATGATCTTGTGAATCACTGCATCCAACTCCGACCCATATTTGGCCCAACCAGTTTTGTTAAAACTGCATCTAGCTTGAGGAGTAGAGCTTACGTGTGGGATTTGGATACCTACCTCAAAAATTACTGAACGATGTTGAGAGCGTGGCAAATCTGGTAGCACAGCCCTAGATATTGCAATATGGTTACGTTGTTCGTTTTTTGAGGAAAAACAGAGGTCGGAATTGTAATAACTTGGCCATCTAGCAGATCTAATTAGGTTTTCATGTCTTTCGTATCATATACCAGGAACATGTTGTCGATTGGTCCCGTCAGTTAGTTGTATACCATTGGGATTGTTATTTGAGTAGGACCACTGATTGTGATGGCTATTAAAGTCATCAACCTATATTGCTGGGTGGTGAAATAATGGTAGAGTATCAGCTGGCATGCTGTTTTTAGGGGCATGTTTACGTTAACAATTTTCGTGATCGATATATCAACAACAATAAGATGTATATCGTTGTCCGTCTGGTGTAAGTAAATGGGTGCAGTTCATGATTTCTGACTTAATATACGTGCCAGATCCATATGTTTGATGGTAAATAGCACTAATTAGTTTGTAACCAGCAATTTTTTCTCTAGAGGTAAGTTGCGCTTCATCTGTGGCATGCGTTTCCTACCAGAATTACAACGTTGATATCGAAATAATAACTTTAATACTCTTTCTAAGTGTTCAGTTTTTGACTTACTAATGCTTTCAATGTTCAATTGCAAAATACGGACTGAGGGTCCAATATTTTATGTTTTATGTTGCTGAGAAGTACCATTGTTATTGTGATTTTGGTTTGTTTGTATCACAGAACATGTATCATATGACGTTAAAAACATCACAAAAGAATTAGTAATTTTTGAAGCAACTAAGCAGAGTACAAATAATTTAGATTATACAATGCACTAATGACTATCACACCAACATCAATTGAATCGGAAAGAGCTTTTTCTGTGGCAGGACGTTTCGTCACGAAAGTTCTGACAAAATTGAGTGATGGCGCCATTGACAACCTAGTTTTTTGCAAAATTGTTTAAAAATTAGTATTATGAATTTATTTTTGTTTTGTTTTTATGTATTATTTTATATTTAATTTTTGAAGTTTTTCTAATTGAAAATAATGGAAATTTAAAAATCAATAGCACATTTTTTGTGCTGTTTTAATTTTACACATTTTTCTACCAGCTAATTAGAAAAATCTAGCTGTTAGCGTTTCCCGGGATTTCCCGGGATCCCGGGAATTTAACATTTTTTGTCCCGGCTTCCCGGGATTTGAATTTCTACGGGAAATGAGAAACCCTAGTCTGGGTTAAGAACTTTTTATATAGTTTTCGGCAAAAATTTTTATTATTAAATTGTTTTTAGTTTTGGGCAGCGATCTATATAAAAAATAAATCTTTAACAAAAGTACAAGTATTTTATTGTCTCTGTTTAGATATTTACAGTGGCGTAGCTAGGGAGGGGGGGCGGGGGGGGGGAGGCGGTCCACCCGGGTGTCACCCGTTTTGGGGTGACACCCGATCGTAAAAAACTTAAACAAACCATCACAATGTTTTCAACGATAAATCACTTCTATAGAAACCATTTTAACCAGGTTACCCATATAATTTTAATTTAAAAATTGTGATAACTTATTAATTTGTCCTCTAAATGTGTTATTGGTTCAAAAAGATCTAATTCAAAAGATCAATCTGTTCTTCTTTTTAAAATTTTTGAGTTACTACGTGAAATAATATTTTAACAATATTAATCGAATCAACATGTTGAACATTTAATACTATCACCACAATTACTCAATAGCTTTGAATATTCCTATAGATACCATATTGACTTTTTTTATAGTATATTATTTAATATGCAAGAATGATTCTTTAACGAAAAGGTCTGAAAACACATATGCTGAATAATGTATAGGAAAAGTAGTTTACGTCGATAATGTGGCACCCTTTGTCGATCGGGTGGCACCCTTGAGTTACAATGTCTTTATTCCAAAATATTTCTAAAATATTAGCTTAACTTTACTACCTAATATATGTTTTACATTTCAAACAAATTAATTGCAAACACCTAAGGAAACTAATAAACAATCAAATCACCGTGTTTGTAAATGATCTCAAAATAATTTTTTTTCCTTTATCTTGAAACTCAAGGAATAAATTGGAATAGATCGTTTTTCAATGGACACAAATAATTGCTGTGGAATAAAATGGCAGTTATGCAATTACTGCAGTTTTGCAAATTTTTATAGGTAGATACATACTCATACTGTTTGTTTTCAGTTTTATATATTTATATATTTGAATT
>OY856188.1:223543924-223751974 GCA_963693315.1 Diogma glabrata | reverse complement strand
TATAGTTAATAAATCCATTTATAATTTATCAGTGATAAAACAACTTAACTTTAAATAAATATATTAATTTTTATCAATAAATGGTGGTTTATAATAATTGTTTAAAAATTACAATTAAATTTATTTCGAGATTATGTATCTAAACATGAAAAGTTTTATTTTCATCGTCGTCTGTAAAGATAATGCAGAATGTAACATTTCATCAATTCTGTTAAAATATTAAATAGTGTGATTAAACTATTAAACTATGATCAAGGATTGTGTTTTTAATTATCTTTATTATGTGCATTTTTAAATCAAAATATATATGTATACATACATTCACAGTTAAAAAAAAATTGAATATGTAATGCAAATTGCTACACATATAGGTCCTACGGAAGTTTCCATTACAAAACAATACAGAGCTTGCTTTATAAAGTTAAACTAATGCTCTTTGCATCAATATTTAACAAAGTACTTGGAGTAAAATAAAAAAGCTTGTTGTTTAAAATTGTCTGTTATTTGCATTAAATAAATTACACGCAACATTTTTTTAGTATGACATTTTAATGCAAATTACATCATAAATTATGATTCATAATTTCGAGTTACTTTGATTATTACGCACCTCCTAAATTAATCAAATTAAAATAAAAAAATTACAACGGAAAAAAATTAAAACATACATACCACCTTAATCACTATTTTTATAGACTTTCAGCTGAGAAGCGATAACTAAAACATACGTGAAACGATTTTGACTATATATTTCTAAAAGGGATAATACTCTAGTGAATTTTGAAATTTCATTAATGTATTAAATTGTAGCAAGGTGCATTGAAACTTCTAGCTGTTCTATAGAAATAAATAATGATGCAAGAGTTGTTTTAAATTTTATAGAAATGCATTGGAATTAGGTTTAATGCAACATTTACTTTACAATTCAATAATAACCTGCAACGCATAGCTCCTATTGCAAGACTTGCTTTAAATATTGCAGTTACTTTTTCAACTGTGTTAGATTTGATTATGTGCTCCCTAAGAATATGCATCAATGTGGATCTTTGAATTACGTTTTTAGTAATATTGTTAACGATGAAACTGATTATACATAATTCAATAAATCTCATCTCTACTTATAAAGGCTAATTTCTTTTATGCTATCATCTAGCTTTATATCAAGCTATAAATACTTTGTCGAAGAAAATATTTGAAGCTATACCCAATTGGATTGTTATAGCGCGAATGAGCTATAACTCATTTATATTATATAGCGCGAATTACAAGCTATACCCCCACTTTTTTTTGGCATTTCTCGACGTTTTAGGACTGATTCTAAAAAAGCAAAAAAAAAATGTATGTCTGTCTGCCGGCCGGCCGGCCGTCTTTCAGTACCTACGCTGCAGGGAAAACCGCTGGAGGGATTTCAAAAATTTTTTTTTAAAAATAGGTATTCTCAAGGGACAAGTCCGCAAGGACGCTGTGTTCGATAACTGTACCGGAAGTGTGTCAAAAAAATCATTATGTGTGTCAAAAATAGCATATTTTCATATTTTTGGATTAAAAAACATTCATTTTAAGTAATTACGAGTAGGGACATTGAATTTGGAGAAGTCTTGACTGTAGGGATTGGTATGTGAGATCAAAAACTTATTGCATTATAAGTTTGTCAAAAAAATGTTGTCAAGTGTGTCAAAAGAAAGATTTTTATTTATTTTTTTACCCAATTTTTTGGAAATAAATAAAATTGTTTGTTTGAAATGAAATTTTATTATTATTTTTGAGAATTATGGCATTATAAGTTTGTCAAAAAAATGTTGTCAAGTGTGTCAAAAGAAAGGTTTGTATTTATTTTTTACCCAATTTTTTTAGAAAAAAATAAAATTAATAGTTTGTATGACATGAAATTTTATTATTATTATAGAGAATTATGGCACTATAAGTTTGTCAAAAAATAATGTCAAGTGTGTCAAAAAATTCATTAATTTTTTTTTTAGCCAATTTTTTGGAAAAAATATGTAGCTGTTTTTATGACGTATATGTAATTGAAAATGAAATTGGACATGGAAATTTTTAAATTTGTTATAGTTTTTGAAATATTTTTGGAATTTTGAAAAAAGCTTGTATTTTTGATTTTGTAATAATTTTTGCGAAATTTGTAGAATTATGGAAAAAGTTTAAATTTTTGATTTTGTAAGAATTTTTTGAATATTTCTAGAATTTTGAAAAATTTTAAATTTTTGATTTTATTATAATTTTTGGAATTTTGAAAAAAGTTTGAATTTTTGATTTTGTAATAATTTTTGCAATATATTTAGAATTTTGGAAAAGTTTAAATATTTAAGAATTTTTGGAATATTATTAGAATTTAGAAAAAGTTTAAATATTTGATTTTATTCTAATTTTTGGAATATTTTTGGAGTTTTGAAAAAAGTTTCAATTTTTGATTTTGTAAGAATTTTTAGAATATTTTTAGAATTTTGAAAATTTTTTAATTTTTGATATTTTAAAATAATTTTTGGAATTTTGAAAAAAGTTTGAATTTTTGATTTTGTAATAATTTTTGCAATATTTTTAGAATTTTAGAAAAAGTTTAAATTTTTGATTTTGTAAGAATTTTTGGAATATTTTTAGAGTTTTGAAAAATTTAAAATTTTTGATTTTATTCTAATTTTTGGAATTTTGAAAAAAGTTTGAATTATTGATTTTGTAATAATTTTTGCAATATTTTTAGAATTTTGGAAAAGTTTAAATTTTTAAGAATTTTTGCAATATTATTGGAATGTAGAAAAAGTTTAAATATTTGATTTTATTCTAATTTTTGGAATTTTGAAAAAATTTTGATTTTAATTAATTTAACAATATTTTTGGAATTTTGATTATAATTTTTCGCAACGTTTCGTGTTAGTTTTGTAATAAATTTCTAAACAGAGATAAAAAATACTTGTACTTTAACAAAGAGTTATGTTTGATATACATCGCTGTCCAAAACTAAAAACCATGTCCTCATAAAAGTTGTTTGCCGAAAACTATATCAAAATCCTTAACCCAAACCGAAGTCTTAATATCTCAGAGCTTGAGATTTGAGCCCCTCCATATTTTACGTAATACAAACAGCTATTTTTTTGGCGTACTTGACAATATTTTTTTGACAAACTTATAATGCAATAAAATTCTCAATAATAATAATATCATGTTCATTACATTTCATTTTATACAAATAACTAATTTTATTATTTTCTAAAAAAAGAAATGAAGATCTTTCTTTTGACACACTTGACTACATTTTTTTGACAAACCATAATGCCATAATTCTCAATAATAATAATAAAATTTCAGGTCATACAAATAATTAATTTTAATTTTTTCCAAAAAATTGGGTACAAAAATAAATAAAAATCTTTCTTTTGACACACTTGACAACATTTTTTTGATAAACTTATAATGCAATAATCTAGTTTTTGGTCTCACATACCAATCCCGACCATCAAGATTTCTTCAAATTCAATGTTTCTATCTGTAATGACTTGAAATGAACGTTTTTTAAGCAAAAAATATGCAAATTTCCTTGTTTTGACACACTTGACGATTTTTTAATATACTTCCGGTAAAGTTATCGAACACATCGTCCTTTCAGCTCTTTCCATTGAGTTAACTTAGTTTTAGAAACAAAAATTTTTGAAATCCATTCAGCGGTTTTCTAGATTTCGTCGGTTGTGACGGCCGGCCGGCAGGTTGTAACACCTTTCGATTCGCCTGGCAGACCCTTGTGCACAGCTGATGCCTGCCCGGTGGTGGTTTCCGTACTTCATATCTCATGACTTCTCACTGAAAAAAATTCTAGACTTACAGAACGACCGTTACCCAAAGGGTTCACTAGCTCTTGGACTAGAAGCCTTACTGACACTTAATTGTTTTGATTTCTTAAAAGAAAGTTAAACTTTCTATTTGTTTCTATAAATTTTTAAAACTAATTTGCAATTCACCTTAATATGTCATTTTATATATCTGATAGTACTTATTGTTCTGTTATCCATTCTTTAACCAAAAGATACAAAAACTAAAAAAAAGATTTGCATTTATCAAACCTTAGAACGCATGTTGTTGTGGTTTTAAAGGTTTTGAATATCCGAAACTACCATGCCAGCAGCTAGGATGAGAATTCTAAATTACGTTTAGGTCTTTGAATATTCGACGATACGCATGCCAACTAAAATGAGGATACTAATTTACGTTTTCCTTAGGAATCTATGAACCTTGATTTTAAAATTTGAACCTTGGTATTAAAATAATTATAATATAGTAGTATTCTATTATTTAATAATTATAATATATTATTATTATTCGATAATTAAAATTATATGACAAATATTGCAATTTCTAATACCCAACACATTGTATTAAATAAAAAATGGCACCAATCTGTCAAAACATAATACGCTACGCTACAAAAGTGTTCACGTGGTCCGTAGTTCAAAGTCTACTCTGCTACACTCCACATATTTTAAATGGAGTTCATAATACGCTACGTTGTAGTTTTTTTGTGTTCACCTAGCGGTTTTTGAAATGCGCTATACTACACTACGCACCACGTGAACAAGATATTGTTCACAAGAACACAAAAAAACTACAACGTAGCGTTTTATGAACTTCATTTAAAATATGTGGAGTGTAGTAGAGTAGATTTTGAACTACGGACCACGTGAACACTTTTGTAGCGTAGCGTAGTATGTTTTGACAGATTGTTGCCATTTTTTAATAGAATGTGTTGTGTATTAGGAATTACAACGCTATTGGAGCTGGAATTACCGCGGCTGCTGGCACCAGACTTGCCCTCCAATTGTTCCTTGTTAATACAATATGTATCATATAATTTTTATTATTGAATAATAATTTTTTTTTTAGTTTTCCTTTATCTCCATTTTAGGAGCATAAGGCGTCTACTAGACTGGACCATCTGACTCTGTGGGGAAAATCGCTTTTAGTTCACCCCATGTTTTGCCAATTTGTTATGTTTCAGCTAGCACCGTTTTCTTCCATGTCATGGGTGGTCTTCCAACTCTCTTTTTACCTTGTGGATTCCACTCTAGGGACATCCTTATTATATCTTCAAATGATTTCCTCAGTGTATAGATAGATAGATAGATAGGACTATCTCCATTTCCTTTGTTTTCTCGGTTTCAATGTCTAACTGCTTTGTCTGCCGTAGAAGTTCCTGGTTACTGATGGTGTTCGGCCAGAAACATTTGATCAGTCTTCTCAAGCATTTGTTCACAAACACCTGTAGTTGATTTGTGATCTTTCTTGTATGTTTCCACGTTTCATACCTATACAGCAGTACTGACTTGACACATGCATTGAACATTCGTAGCTTTGTCTTTCTTGACAGGACGGATGCATTCCAGGGGGTCGATTCTAACTTGATGACTTCAAGTCATATGACTTGAATTTCGAAATTTCGAAATTGAAGTCATAAATATCGATTCTGTCTGGGTCATATGACTTTTTCCAAACTCATTTGAAATGTCAAAAAAGTCATTTTAAAAAAATCTGTGACTATCGTTATGTATTAAAAATATCGAATGATAAATTTAAAAAAAAACTAGCTAAAGCGCCCACAAACAGCCAAAATGTTGCTCTAGTTGATTATTTAGAGGAACATTTAGAGTTGGCTCGAAACCAATCTTCATCTGCAGAGGATGGAAAATGCAAACTTGCAGGATGTAGCATGCCTTATAAATGCAATGGGAGGGGCTCATAAGACTGGATCAGCTTGGAAAAAATGTTGGGAGAATTTGCGACTTGTAATGAAGTGCCTCTCATGATGATAATGGGAGTGGCTTAGCAGGAAGCGTACCTAGAAATGTTGTATTGCCGTTCGACTTAGTCTCAATCATCGTGGATAAGAGATATTAATAACCTGCTGCTTCAGCACAAATACGGAAATGTACGCATTTTTCAAAGTAGATCAGAAATGGAAACAAATACAAGTGTGAAAATGAGACTCTGGCGACCCCCTTCTACGAAAGAACCACGGTCGGCACGTTCAACCCCCTCGTTCACACACCTACGCCCACACACACACACACACACACACACACACACACACACATTCACACCCCTAAATCCCATGAATAGTAAGGAAAATCAATCAAATAGACTCACCCATGGTTATATCCGCCTGGCCTCCAATCCTGCCTAAATCAGCACTCCATCAGCACGGAATTATAAACGTTGGTTAAAGTGGTCATCACATGCGTTGAATGAATTGGTAATCAAAATCGTTGAATAATTTGTAATCCAAATTGTTGAATAAAATTGTAATCAAAATTGTTGAATAAAATTGTAATCAAAATCGTTGAGTAAATGTGTAATCATAAACATCGAAGAAATTGGTAATTATAAACGTTGATTAAATTGGTCATCACATGCGTTGAATGAATTGGTAATCAAAATCGTTGAATAATTTGTAATCCAAATTGTTGAATAAAATTGTAATCAAAATCGTTGAATAGTTTGTAATCCAAATTGTTGAATAGAATTGTATTCAAAATTGTCGAATAAATTTGGAATCACAATCGTTGAATAAACTTGAAATCGTAATCGTTGAATAATTTTATAATCAAAATTGTTGAAAAATGGTAATCCAAAATCGCTGAATAAACTTGGAATCAAAATTGTCGAATAAATTTGTAAACCGAAATTGTTGAACAAAATGGAGATCAAAATCGTTGAATAAATGTGGAATCACAATCGTTGAATAAATTTGAAATCGAAATCGTTGTATAATTTTATAATCCCAATCGTTGAATAAATTTGGAATCAAAATAGTTGAATAAATGTGGAATCACAATCGTTGAATAAATTTGAAATCGAAATCGTTGTCTAATTTTATAATCCCAATCGTTGAATAAATTTGGAATCAAAATAGTTGAATAAATGTGGAATCACAATCGGTGAATAAATTTGAAATCGAAATCGTTGTATAATTTTATAATCCAAATCGTTGAATAAATTGGAATCAAAATCAAAGAAATTGTAATCATAAACATCGAAGAAATTGGTAATTATAAACGTTGATTAAATTTGGTATATAAAAAAAAACAGTCGTTGAATAAGTTGGCAAACAAAGCCGTTGAATCAATTGGTTATCAAAAATGTTGAATAATTTGGCAGACAAAATCGTTGCATAAAATTGTTATCAAAAACTCGTTGAATAAATTGGTAAACGTAATCGTTGAATTTTATTTATAAATCGTCGAACAAATTTGTAAATCCATTCGTTGAATATATTTCTTATCAAATTCGTTGAATAAATTAATCAAAAATGCCGAATAAATTTGTTATCAAAATGGTCGAGTAGATTCGTTACCAAAATCGTTGAATATATTTGTTAACCAAATCGTTGAATATATTGGTTAACAAAATCGTTGAATATATTGGGTAGCAAAGTCGTTGAATAAACTGGTAATATAAATTGTACGAAACTATGTTGTCAAAGTTGGCCGAGTTGATATGAGTTAGATGAAAACATGGTATCAAAGCTTGGCAATGACGGTATAGATGATTTATAAAAACTTGGTTGTACACGTTGCCAATGATGATCCAAGTCGGAAGAACATACTTGTCATAAACTTTGATATGCTAATGTCAATATCGCATGAAATCTCGTTATGGACTTTGACAAAGATGATATAAATTGGATGCGAGATCGTCGTCTGAACTTCGATATGACCATATAGATACGCTACAGAAATAGGTAAACGTTGACGATGTTAATTCCAGACAATGTAGCTGTGATGCGACGGCACCAAAATGTATGCTGTCTCCAAATAGCGGGGTATAGTAGCTTCACCAGGAAAATATAACGGTAAGATCCTGTACCCAAACGGTCATTCAATCAGACGGTTGTCTGTTCCACAACAAAAAAAAAACCAGCATAGGAAAAAAAATGTCGATACACCACGGTTGATTGATACAGTAATTTATTTAATTTCAAGATCGTCACAGTGACGCATATAATAACACTATATTATTTAAATCACACATAGGTAAAATTTAACTTAATTAAATGCCTACGTAAACTTTTATTAACCTAGAATCAAGGTCAGTTCAATCGACTATCATAAGTATTAAAGGTATTCATTAATTATTAACAGGAACAAAAATATTCATGAATTATGTATACCGACAAATCATTTTACTAATAGCTATCTAATGTTAATAGATTCTTACACTATGATTTACAGCAATAAAAAACACAAAACAGCAAACAAAATCGATAATTAACCTAGTTCGATACATTCGAAAAATCAGCCGACACTTAAAAAAAACGAAACCTGTATATCTCTTAACAATAATGATAATGTAAACTTTTGGTATATACCGTTAAAAAAATGACTAGACACGAAAACCGGAGTTTTTCTTCATTAAATGTACCGTAAGGTTTCCCGAATTCACTGGAGTAAGTTTGCTTTATATAAAAAAAAAACGTTCTCAAGCAAACTATAATGCCAAGGGCAATTAACTAGATATTAAATAAAGTTACCTTAGATTTGCGAATCTTCATACAAAATTTCACCATATGCGCACCAAGAAGTATATCACGGATTTTGTATACTGTTACACATAACACAGACACATCACAAAACAAATAAATATTTTTTTTGGATACATGGATAATTCCTTTTTTATGGAGATTACTTTACATTTAATTTCTTTCTTTTTTTATTATCTTTTTGTTTTCTATAATTACGTTAATAAACATTTTCCTTGGCAACCGTAAAAATGAATACTTTTCTAATAAAAAATCTGAACACCTGTTGCCAGCTGTCAAAGCAAAATCCAATAGGATAATTGTAATAATATTACTCGACGTCAAACATCAAAATCAAAAGTAATAGAATGAGCGTATTCGTGTGAATCGCAATTCAACTAAGAGAGTGAAAAGGCTACAGTGGCTTATTATATAGCCAAACCTTTAGTCTCGCAATAACTCGAATACAGTGTTTAGATGTGAGATAATTAATTTACATCAGATTTTCAAATTATTGGGAACTTTTTATAGTTACACAAAACCGTTTGCTATTTGCTAATATTGTACGAAAATAAGGTTGTGACACAAAATATTTCCGACACGTCCATAACATTTATAATTGAATTCAAAATGAATCAAAGGCAGATTCGATCAATGTTATGATGTTTAGACATTTATTAAACTACAATCTACTATATCAGTACAGTGAAGCTCAGTTCAATAACGGAAGGATTGTTTAAAGCAAAATACTCATATAAAGACAATTCAAATGTTTAACAAAGCAAAAATAGCAATTCTTTGCATGTTGACGATTGGAAATAAATACGCACAGCTGTTATGAGGTTTGAAAATTTCGTTGTTTCATTACGGTTGGTGTTTAGAAAATTCAAACTCAAGTAATATGGTGAGAACAATCGAATGGAAGTATAACGCGCGTCAATTTTAGGGTGTTGTAAGATTAAATTTTTATTGTTATACGGATGATAATTAAAGAAAATTATTAATTAATTCAAATTAACCAATATTATGTTATATTAATGAATAAATAAAATCAGGGTAATTAGGGCAATTTTCTTTCTCCCATACGCTTGTCCGGCTATTGAAGATTTAGTTAGATTTTAAGAAAAATAAGGAAACTATGGGTTAAGGGAACTATACGAAATATGACTATTGAGGATGAATGGGTGAGAAACTATTACAAGCGGTACAGATTAATATAAGAAGTAACAACTAAGGAAGCTGCGACTATAATACACTATGTTCAGACATTAGTCCAGACTATCCATTACAGAACAAGTGCTTTTTGGACGAACACTCACGACCAAAAAGAAGTTGAAAAAGGCATAGGCTGGTCGCAAATAGACCTTGTACATCCATATTAGTATGGTGAAGCACCTCGATGTACCACAGATTAGCAATCAATTCGATCGGTATTACAAACTCAGTCTTAGCAGAAACAAAGTAACAAAGTATCTATGATTATACAAAAAAAACTTTTGGGAGGGGAATCGATAAAAACAGTATTCTACTCTATTGAAAACGATGGATATCTAACATCTTCCAGACCCGATTTCGGGCAGATCTGGGGGAACCCGAGACTCTAAAGTCACAAAAAACAATTAGGCATTCTGCTACAAGATCGAAAAATAAAATCTCATTGGACCGACTCCTACAATGAAATCTCCGACACAATTCCACTTTTACGTTATGCAGGCTCGCAACCCACACCTGAACTACCACGAGTCTCATGCGTCTCCGACTACGCTAGCCGGGCTACACTGTTGTACGCTTCCGTCCAAGTGACTCTGAAGGCTGTAAAAAAACTGTTCACATAGTTTCAAAGTAACCAATTGAACCAAATTCAATACATTCGATCTCGGAATTTTCGCTGGCAAATAGTCAAAAACAGAAAAAATTTTTGAAACAAGACCCGAACACCAAAGTTGATACACACTCACTGAACTGTGAATTCACGACGAAACTACCCTCATACTTTATGGTCGTCGATAATCTTGACTTACAATGGCGGTGAAACACAAGCGAAAGTTACCATCATACTGACAAAAAAAAATTATTACCGATGTTAGTCACGAATGTCCTTGGAGTGATAAACACCTCTACGTTTAGAAACCAGGTCCTCCAGTTCGTAGGCGGCGCCACCTACCAACCTGATTACTCTGGTCTCAATAAACTTCTGTGCAAGTTTAGCAGATAATTTCTTACCGGCATCACTCAAAATAAAGTTCCTTCGGAACACCGTATCACCTGGTTTAAACAAAGTTACTCGAGCTCGTAAATTGTATCTTTCAGCACTTTTGACAAATGCTTCGGCAGTTAAATCAAGAATTCGAATTCGAATCTTATTAAGATAATCAGGTCGCAGAATCGTTTCACCTGGATCATGAAGACTATTCAATCGTCTCAGCAGTTCATATGACGAACCATGAGTCACCATAGGTATTCCAAACATTGCGTAATATGGGGAACATTTAAGTGTTTGATGCAGGGAACAACGTAGTGCGCAAGCGATCTCGCTCAAGTGCAGATCCCATTTAGAATGCTCCTCCTTTAAATAGGCTCTAATACCAGATAAAACACTTCTATTTACCCGTTCAGAAGCGTTAGCTTGAGGTGAATATAACGCTAGTAATATATGTTTCACTCCGTGCTTCGCCAAGAAATCTTCAAATAGTTTAGACTTAAACTGCGTCCCATTATCGGACACAATAACTTCGGGACAACCAAATACGTGAAAGACATTGGTAGCCAATAGATGACAAATTGGTTCAGCAGTTAGTTTCCGTAAAGGAAACAAAAAGGGATATTTCGTAACATGATCTAATACTACAAGAATAGCGATACTCCCGGCCTTTGAACGAGGATAAGGGCCAAGTATATCGATATATAATCGCTGACCGATTCGTTCTGTTTTCATCTGAGACACCATGGGAGCACGAAGTGGAACATTAGTTGCTTTAATTTCTTTGCAGGTCTTACAATTTCCTATGTACGATTTAACCTGGGTATACATACGAGGCCAATAGTAAAATTTACGAATATTAAACAAGGTTTTTGCTAGACCTCCATGAGATGAGGTAGGAGGATTGTGGGCCCTTGCAATACACTCGTCAGTGTATTCCTCAGGTAACCACAATTTCCAAACCTCACCCTCTGAAGGAATGTCAAGATCCAGACAAGCCAATCGTTTATAAACCCGACCAGAAATTACTTTCAGATCAGGCAATGTACCGTCTGCTTCGGTAACCAGATTTAGCAACTCCAAATATCGAGAAGTGTTGAAGAAAGGGGAATTAAGATCTAATTCAGGCACTGGACATAATTCAGAAATGACGTCAACAGAGTCACGTCTTGATAGAGTGTCTGGAACTATGTTTAAATTTCCTTTTCGGTACTCAATATCAAAGACATAACCCTGCAATTTCAAGCTCCAACGAGCCAATCGACCAGAAAGGTCTTTTTGTTGCATTAACCATTTTAATGAAGCATGGTCAGTTATGATCTTAAAGGCCTGACCCTCGACATACGCTCTAAATTTCTTTACTCCCAGTACGGCGGCTAGACACTCTTTCTCACTAGTTGAGTAATTGCGTTGCGCAGAATTTAGTTTCTTGGACATGTACGCTATGGGGTGTTCCATACCGTCCATGTCACACTGCAGTAGTACACAGCCTATACCGTCATTACTAGCGTCGCACTGGAGAGTAAAAGGTTTAGTATAGTCGGGGTTTATGAGGACTGGTGCTGATATGAGAGCATTTTTGAGATTTATAAATGCTATTTGAGCTTCTGGTGTCCATACGAATTTATTAGAATTTTTCTTCAACAAATCTGATATTGGAGAGGACATAGCAGAGAAATCAGAGATAAAACGGCGATAATAACCCGCCATACCCAGGAATCGTCGAATCTGTTTGGACGTACGCGGTGTAGGAAATTCAGAAATAGCCTGAGTTTTATCAGGATCAATTTTTAGCTTACCACCTCCCACTACATATCCCAAATATTTTACATCCGGCAAGAGAAACTTACTTTTTTCCACGTTTATCGTCAAGTTTGCACGTCTAAGACACTGGGAGATATCTTCCAACAGTTTCAGATGGGCCTCGAAGGTATCTGTAACTATTAGAAGATCATCCAAGTATACGAAGACGCACGACTTGAGATGTGGAGGAATTACTTGGTCCATCAATTTAGTCATCGTTTGCGGCGCATTGCACAGTCCGAAAGGCCTTTCTACTATCCAAACAAAGACGATTCTTCCCAGGTTTGCGAATTAAAACCACAGGACTTGACCATGGACTGTTTGAAACCTCTATAATACCCAGAGATAACATCCTATCCAGTTCTTCTCCCATCAGTTTCTCAATGGCGGGCGATATTGGGTAGTGACGTTGTTTGATGGGAGCGGCCGTCCCCACATCAATCACATGTTCTAACAAATGTGTTCGACCCAGACCCATTTTAGAAAATGAAGGTAGAAGTTGGATAGTGTTTTGTAAGCGTTCCTGTTTGTCCATAGACAATTCTGAAATTACTGACTCTGCAGTTGAAAAGGTAGGTAATGTAAATATCGGGTTAAACAAGCCAAAAGCATTAAAGAAATCTATACCTAGATATAGATCTTGGGTTAAAGACGGGATAACGAAGACGTCCAGGGTTCTGACTTGGTTCATAAATGAAATCTTAGTTTTTACAAATCCCAAGATCTTCTGTCTTTGGCCATCGGCAGTACGAACTACTGCAGATGAGTAAGCCAGAAGGTCTGGAGTTTGCACGATCTCTTCAGCAAAATCACCACCAATTACAGTCAAAGACGCTCCGCTATCCAACAGTCCAGTATGTTGTTTACCCAGTATTGACACTGTGGCATAAGATCTCACATCGTTGGCCAATTTCACAATAGAGGAAATGGTTTTAGTTTTAAACATTCGTCGTTGTTGCCAGTAAATGCGAGAACGGAGTGCAGAGCGCGTTGTTGGTTTCAAGCGGGATAACGAATCGACAAATATGTTTGAGCGTATTTTCAAGTACTCATTTAATCGTTTAAAAAAGAAATATTTTTATCTGACTCCTAATTCTCAATCGATGCTTTGTTTATTTTTAACCTTGGATGGAGTCCTTTTATTTATAATAAAAAACAAATTTAATTCATCTGTTTATATATATATATTTCGTGGTTGATTATCCACATCTTCAGTATAGGTTTGTTACATTATCTGTCCAAAAATATTTTTAAAAAAACATTATAATTTGCATATCAATTTTACAAAAATCTTAACTTACTTGAAATTAACATGAAAACATTTTTTTTTTTTTTTTTTTTTTTTTTTTTTTTTTTTTTTTTTTTTTTTTTTTTTTTAAAAAACTTTTGAAAAACTAAAATATTTTGAAAAAACACAAAAATCTATTATAAATTAAAAATTTTAAGAGATTAAAAATATTAAAAAACAATTGTACTACAATGGATGTTCTTATCATAATGATGTTATCAACAAACTTATAATTTAATACATACGTCTATTTAATTTAAAAAACCAAGAGAGGTAATAATTTAAAATAACAGAAAGAGAGTTAATTATTTGATGCATTAATTTTGGTTATTAATGGAGAAACTTTTTTGTGTTGATCAATTATATTTTTGTATGACGTACTAATTCGATCTTTATCGATTTTATAGTTACATGTATTGGGTGTATGTAGTAATATTTGTGTAGATTCTAATAAGAGTCTTTTATGTTTATTATTCTCATTTCCAATAATTTCCGTTTCTTCATAATTAAACATATGTCCAGTGTTATTTACATGCGTAATCAATGCCGTTCTACTACTATCTGTATTCTTCCTTGTCCTATAATCATATTCATGTTGTTTAAGTCTTTTTTCTAGTTTTTTAGACGTTTCTCCTATGTAGTATGTATCGCAACCACTACAAGGGATACGATACACCGTACCTGATTTTTTATATTTGTCTATTTTTGTTTTATTATTCGTGAACAACGTATTTTTTAATTTATTGTGAGATTTAAATCCAAAAGAAAGTTGTGGGTTTGTATTTGCAAAAACTTTGCTTATGCTGTTAGACAACCCTTTTATGTACGTTAGGCTTTTAAAAACTTTTTCATTATTTTTTTGTTGTTTAGGCTCATTCGTTTTACTCTCATTATAACTGATTTTATATATTGTGTCATTAATTTGTTTTATGATTAGATTTTTTGGATAATTGTTTTTATATAAAATCTGTTCTACTTTTTTAATATTACTTTCCCAGAATTGTTGGTCACTTAATCTCAATACCCTTTCGATGAAGTTTCTAACCACATTAACTTTTTGCCAAAAAGGATGACATGAATGAAAATTTAAAAGGGATTGCGAAGATAATGGTTTCTGATACCAATCTGTTATGATGGTGTTATCTGTTTGTCGTTTTAACAGAATGTCTAGGTATGGAAGTATGCCGTTCTTTTCAACTTCTGTAGTAAACTGGATATCTGGATGAAAGGAATTAAACTTATGTAGGACCAACTCTACAAATTCCTCTGGAATGGTACACAGAATATCATCAACATATTTTTTGATAATTGTTGGTATTATCGGTAACTCTGGAATTACTGTATCAAACAACTCTTCCAGTACTATATCTGCTAAAATTGGTGCTAGCGGTGATCCCATTTGTAAGCCTTTCTTTTGTTTAATTAGTAAATCTTTATATGACAGAACAGCACATTCATCTACACAAAACCTTATCAAAATGAAAAACTCTTCTTTTTTTATGTTACAGATATTTTCAATCTTAGACCATTTTTGTTCGATGATATTGCACGCCAATTCAACCGGAACATTTGTAAACAGTGATACGACATCAAACGATACCAAAATCTCACCATCTTGCAATCTTGTATTCTTTACTATTTCTCTCAAATTCTGTGAATTCTTTAAGTTGTATTTGTTTGGTGTCGGTATGTTATTTAAAATATCAGCTAGGTATTTGGAAATGTTATATCCGGGGCTATTTATTGTTGAAACTATTGGTCTTAATGGAATATTTATTTTATGTAGTTTGGGAAGGCCATATATTCTTGATATTAAAGATGTGTCTGTTTTTAAATACTTGTACAGCTTTTCATCTATTATTTTCTGTTTGTATAATCTGGTTATTAATCTATTTTGTTTATTTTCTAATTTTGTGCACAACTTCTCGGCTGAAATATCCAACAGGTCATACGTTGTGTTATCCCGTAATAGCGTTAACATTTTGTCATTATAATCATTTTTTGACATTAGCACAGTAATATTCCCTTTGTCACTGTACGTTACACATATATCTGGATTATTTTTCAAAAATGCTTTTGTTTCTTTTTCTGCTTTTAAAATAATTTTGTCTATTTTCGTTAGAGATGGATTACGGTTACTGTATTTTTCCAAATAATTTACCACTTTTGGTCTAATGATGTTTCTTTCCCGTTCTCTGATATCAAAATTTAATACATATTCTATTTCAGATATCAATACGTCAGTTGGTAAGTTTTCAAATGTTGTTGGTGTTGAAAAGTTTTTTCCGAAGCTTAATAGCATTTTTGTCAACACTGGAATGTCCACTGTTGTCAGATTTTTTATACAATCCTCATCATAGTAAATATCAACCTCAGATAGTTGATCATTCAATAAATTATCTAGTTTTCTGGATAACCTAATCTTATTATACCATATTATTTTGTAATACTTACTATTTTGGGAATGTATGAAATTGTATATCATATCTAATGGAAAACGACAAAGTAACTGATCATACTGAAACAACCGTTGATTCAAAATATAACGTTCCATATGTTGTGTTATCTTTATTTCGTAATTTAAACAATCTTTATTAATTTTGTCAATGAATTTTTTAATATCTGCAACATACGGGTGTTTGGTTTTCCTAAAATGTGCCTCAATCTTAGTAGTTTTATTATAAATGAAATTTGGATATACTTGATTCCTTCTACATTTTAACAAGAAAACTAATCTTGTTTTATATTTTGCTAGTTTGGTATTCAATTTCATGTAACTTTTGAAACAATACTGTCCTGTTTCTCCATATGTATTGCTGATATATTTAAGAAAATGGCTGTTATTATTATGCATGTTTTCACCAATGCGTAATTTTTTAAAAAAGAAATATTTTTATCTGACTCCTAATTCTCAATCGATGCTTTGTTTATTTTTAACCTTGGATGGAGTCCTTTTATTTATAATAAAAAACAAATTTAATTCATCTGTTTATATATATATATTTCGTGGTTGATTATCCACATCTTCAGTATAGGTTTGTTACATTATCTGTCCAAAAATATTTTTAAAAAAACATTATAATTTGCATATCGATTTTACAAAAATCTTAACTTACTTGAAATTAACATGAAAACATTTTTTTTTTTTTTTTTTTTTTTTTTTTTTTTTTTTTTTTTTTTTTTAAAAAACTTTTGAAAAACTAAAATATTTTGAAAAAACACAAAAATCTATTATAAATTAAAAATTTTAAGAGATTAAAAATATTAAAAAACAATTGTACTACAATGGATGTTCTTATCATAATGATGTTATCAACAAACTTATAATTTAATACATACGTCTATTTAATTTAAAAAACCAAGAGAGGTAATAATTTAAAATAACAGAAAGAGAGTTAATTATTTGATGCATTAATTTTGGTTATTAATGGAGAAACTTTTTTGTGTTGATCAATTATATTTTTGTATGACGTACTAATTCGATCTTTATCGATTTTATAGTTACATGTATTGGGTGTATGTAGTAATATTTGTGTAGATTCTAATAAGAGTCTTTTATGTTTATTATTCTCATTTCCAATAATTTCCGTTTCTTCATAATTAAACATATGTCCAGTGTTATTTACATGCGTAATCAATGCCGTTCTACTACTATCTGTATTCTTCCTTGTCCTATAATCATATTCATGTTGTTTAAGTCTTTTTTCTAGTTTTTTAGACGTTTCTCCTATGTAGTATGTATCGCAACCACTACAAGGGATACGATACACCGTACCTGATTTTTTATATTTGTCTATTTTTGTTTTATTATTCGTGAACAACGTATTTTTTAATTTATTGTGAGATTTAAATCCAAAAGAAAGTTGTGGGTTTGTATTTGCAAAAACTTTGCTTATGCTGTTAGACAACCCTTTTATGTACGTTAGGCTTTTAAAAACTTTTTCATTATTTTTTTGTTGTTTAGGCTCATTCGTTTTACTCTCATTATAACTGATTTTATATATTGTGTCATTAATTTGTTTTATGATTAGATTTTTTGGATAATTGTTTTTATATAAAATCTGTTCTACTTTTTTAATATTACTTTCCCAGAATTGTTGGTCACTTAATCTCAATACCCTTTCGATGAAGTTTCTAACCACATTAACTTTTTGCCAAAAAGGATGACATGAATGAAAATTTAAAAGGGATTGCGAAGATAATGGTTTCTGATACCAATCTGTTATGATGGTGTTATCTGTTTGTCGTTTTAACAGAATGTCTAGGTATGGAAGTATGCCGTTCTTTTCAACTTCTGTAGTAAACTGGATATCTGGATGAAAGGAATTAAACTTATGTAGGACCAACTCTACAAATTCCTCTGGAATGGTACACAGAATATCATCAACATATTTTTTGATAATTGTTGGTATTATCAATAAAAAAAAAAAAAAAAAAATGTTTTCATGTTAATTTCAAGTAAGTTAAGATTTTTGTAAAATTGATATGCAAATTATAATGTTTTTTTAAAAATATTTTTGGACAGATAATGTAACAAACCTATACTGAAGATGTGGATAATCAACCACGAAATATATATATATAAACAGATGAATTAAATTTGTTTTTTATTATAAATAAAAGGACTCCATCCAAGGTTAAAAATAAACAAAGCATCGATTGAGAATTAGGAGTCAGATAAAAATATTTCTTTTTTAAAAAATTACGCATTGGTGAAAACATGCAAAATAATAACAGCCATTTTCTTAAATATATCAGCAATACATATGGAGAAACAGGACAGTATTGTTTCAAAAGTTACATGAAATTGAATACCAAACTAGCAAAATATAAAACAAGATTAGTTTTCTTGTTAAAATGTAGAAGGAATCAAGTATATCCAAATTTCATTTATAATAAAACTACTAAGATTGAGGCACATTTTAGGAAAACCAAACACCCGTATGTTGCAGATATTAAAAAATTCATTGACAAAATTAATAAAGATTGTTTAAATTACGAAATAAAGATAACACAACATATGGAACGTTATATTTTGAATCAACGGTTGTTTCAGTATGATCAGTTACTTTGTCGTTTTCCATTAGATATGATATACAATTTCATACATTCCCAAAATAGTAAGTATTACAAAATAATATGGTATAATAAGATTAGGTTATCCAGAAAACTAGATAATTTATTGAATGATCAACTATCTGAGGTTGATATTTACTATGATGAGGATTGTATAAAAAATCTGACAACAGTGGACATTCCAGTGTTGACAAAAATGCTATTAAGCTTCGGAAAAAACTTTTCAACACCAACAACATTTGAAAACTTACCAACTGACGTATTGATATCTGAAATAGAATATGTATTAAATTTTGATATCAGAGAACGGGAAAGAAACATCATTAGACCAAAAGTGGTAAATTATTTGGAAAAATACAGTAACCGTAATCCATCTCTAACGAAAATAGACAAAATTATTTTAAAAGCAGAAAAAGAAACAAAAGCATTTTTGAAAAATAATCCAGATATATGTGTAACGTACAGTGACAAAGGGAATATTACTGTGCTAATGTCAAAAAATGATTATAATGACAAAATGTTAACGCTATTACGGGATAACACAACGTATGACCTGTTGGATATTTCAGCCGAGAAGTTGTGCACAAAATTAGAAAATAAACAAAATAGATTAATAACCAGATTATACAAACAGAAAATAATAGATGAAAAGCTGTACAAGTATTTAAAAACAGACACATCTTTAATATCAAGAATATATGGCCTTCCCAAACTACATAAAATAAATATTCCATTAAGACCAATAGTTTCAACAATAAATAGCCCCGGATATAACATTTCCAAATACCTAGCTGATATTTTAAATAACATACCGACACCAAACAAATACAACTTAAAGAATTCACAGAATTTGAGAGAAATAGTAAAGAATACAAGATTGCAAGATGGTGAGATTTTGGTATCGTTTGATGTCGTATCACTGTTTACAAATGTTCCGGTTGAATTGGCGTGCAATATCATCGAACAAAAATGGTCTAAGATTGAAAATATCTGTAACATAAAAAAAGAAGAGTTTTTCATTTTGATAAGGTTTTGTGTAGATGAATGTGCTGTTCTGTCATATAAAGATTTACTAATTAAACAAAAGAAAGGCTTACAAATGGGATCACCGCTAGCACCAATTTTAGCAGATATAGTACTGGAAGAGTTGTTTGATACAGTAATTCCAGAGTTACCGATAATACCAACAATTATCAAAAAATATGTTGATGATATTCTGTGTACCATTCCAGAGGAATTTGTAGAGTTGGTCCTACATAAGTTTAATTCCTTTCATCCAGATATCCAGTTTACTACAGAAGTTGAAAAGAACGGCATACTTCCATACCTAGACATTCTGTTAAAACGACAAACAGATAACACCATCATAACAGATTGGTATCAGAAACCATTATCTTCGCAATCCCTTTTAAATTTTCATTCATGTCATCCTTTTTGGCAAAAAGTTAATGTGGTTAGAAACTTCATCGAAAGGGTATTGAGATTAAGTGACCAACAATTCTGGGAAAGTAATATTAAAAAAGTAGAACAGATTTTATATAAAAACAATTATCCAAAAAATCTAATCATAAAACAAATTAATGACACAATATATAAAATCAGTTATAATGAGAGTAAAACGAATGAGCCTAAACAACAAAAAAATAATGAAAAAGTTTTTAAAAGCCTAACGTACATAAAAGGGTTGTCTAACAGCATAAGCAAAGTTTTTGCAAATACAAACCCACAACTTTCTTTTGGATTTAAATCTCACAATAAATTAAAAAATACGTTGTTCACGAATAATAAAACAAAAATAGACAAATATAAAAAATCAGGTACGGTGTATCGTATCCCTTGTAGTGGTTGCGATACATACTACATAGGAGAAACGTCTAAAAAACTAGAAAAAAGACTTAAACAACATGAATATGATTATAGGACAAGGAAGAATACAGATAGTAGTAGAACGGCATTGATTACGCATGTAAATAACACTGGACATATGTTTAATTATGAAGAAACGGAAATTATTGGAAATGAGAATAATAAACATAAAAGACTCTTATTAGAATCTACACAAATATTACTACATACACCCAATACATGTAACTATAAAATCGATAAAGATCGAATTAGTACGTCATACAAAAATATAATTGATCAACACAAAAAAGTTTCTCCATTAATAACCAAAATTAATGCATCAAATAATTAACTCTCTTTCTGTTATTTTAAATTATTACCTCTCTTGGTTTTTTAAATTAAATAGACGTATGTATTAAATTATAAGTTTGTTGATAACATCATTATGATAAGAACATCCATTGTAGTACAATTGTTTTTTAATATTTTTAATCTCTTAAAATTTTTAATTTATAATAGATTTTTGTGTTTTTTCAAAATATTTTAGTTTTTCAAAAGTTTTTTAAAAAAAAAAAAAAAAAAAAAAAAAAAAAAAAAAAAAAAAAAAAAAAAAAAAAAAAATGTTTTCATGTTAATTTCAAGTAAGTTAAGATTTTTGTAAAATTGATATGCAAATTATAATGTTTTTTTAAAAATATTTTTGGACAGATAATGTAACAAACCTATACTGAAGATGTGGATAATCAACCACGAAATATATATATATAAACAGATGAATTAAATTTGTTTTTTATTATAAATAAAAGGACTCCATCCAAGGTTAAAAATAAACAAAGCATCGATTGAGAATTAGGAGTCAGATAAAAATATTTCTTTTTTAAAAAATTACGCATTGGTGAAAACATGCAAAATAATAACAGCCATTTTCTTAAATATATCAGCAATACATATGGAGAAACAGGACAGTATTGTTTCAAAAGTTACATGAAATTGAATACCAAACTAGCAAAATATAAAACAAGATTAGTTTTCTTGTTAAAATGTAGAAGGAATCAAGTATATCCAAATTTCATTTATAATAAAACTACTAAGATTGAGGCACATTTTAGGAAAACCAAACACCCGTATGTTGCAGATATTAAAAAATTCATTGACAAAATTAATAAAGATTGTTTAAATTACGAAATAAAGATAACACAACATATGGAACGTTATATTTTGAATCAACGGTTGTTTCAGTATGATCAGTTACTTTGTCGTTTTCCATTAGATATGATATACAATTTCATACATTCCCAAAATAGTAAGTATTACAAAATAATATGGTATAATAAGATTAGGTTATCCAGAAAACTAGATAATTTATTGAATGATCAACTATCTGAGGTTGATATTTACTATGATGAGGATTGTATAAAAAATCTGACAACAGTGGACATTCCAGTGTTGACAAAAATGCTATTAAGCTTCGGAAAAAACTTTTCAACACCAACAACATTTGAAAACTTACCAACTGACGTATTGATATCTGAAATAGAATATGTATTAAATTTTGATATCAGAGAACGGGAAAGAAACATCATTAGACCAAAAGTGGTAAATTATTTGGAAAAATACAGTAACCGTAATCCATCTCTAACGAAAATAGACAAAATTATTTTAAAAGCAGAAAAAGAAACAAAAGCATTTTTGAAAAATAATCCAGATATATGTGTAACGTACAGTGACAAAGGGAATATTACTGTGCTAATGTCAAAAAATGATTATAATGACAAAATGTTAACGCTATTACGGGATAACACAACGTATGACCTGTTGGATATTTCAGCCGAGAAGTTGTACACAAAATTAGAAAATAAACAAAATAGATTAATAACCAGATTATACAAACAGAAAATAATAGATGAAAAGCTGTACAAGTATTTAAAAACAGACACATCTTTAATATCAAGAATATATGGCCTTCCCAAACTACATAAAATAAATATTCCATTAAGACCAATAGTTTCAACAATAAATAGCCCCGGATATAACATTTCCAAATACCTAGCTGATATTTTAAATAACATACCGACACCAAACAAATACAACTTAAAGAATTCACAGAATTTGAGAGAAATAGTAAAGAATACAAGATTGCAAGATGGTGAGATTTTGGTATCGTTTGATGTCGTATCACTGTTTACAAATGTTCCGGTTGAATTGGCGTGCAATATCATCGAACAAAAATGGTCTAAGATTGAAAATATCTGTAACATAAAAAAAGAAGAGTTTTTCATTTTGATAAGGTTTTGTGTAGATGAATGTGCTGTTCTGTCATATAAAGATTTACTAATTAAACAAAAGAAAGGCTTACAAATGGGATCACCGCTAGCACCAATTTTAGCAGATATAGTACTGGAAGAGTTGTTTGATACAGTAATTCCAGAGTTACCGATAATACCAACAATTATCAAAAAATATGTTGATGATATTCTGTGTACCATTCCAGAGGAATTTGTAGAGTTGGTCCTACATAAGTTTAATTCCTTTCATCCAGATATCCAGTTTACTACAGAAGTTGAAAAGAACGGCATACTTCCATACCTAGACATTCTGTTAAAACGACAAACAGATAACACCATCATAACAGATTGGTATCAGAAACCATTATCTTCGCAATCCCTTTTAAATTTTCATTCATGTCATCCTTTTTGGCAAAAAGTTAATGTGGTTAGAAACTTCATCGAAAGGGTATTGAGATTAAGTGACCAACAATTCTGGGAAAGTAATATTAAAAAAGTAGAACAGATTTTATATAAAAACAATTATCCAAAAAATCTAATCATAAAACAAATTAATGACACAATATATAAAATCAGTTATAATGAGAGTAAAACGAATGAGCCTAAACAACAAAAAAATAATGAAAAAGTTTTTAAAAGCCTAACGTACATAAAAAGGTTGTCTAACAGCATAAGCAAAGTTTTTGCAAATACAAACCCACAACTTTCTTTTGGATTTAAATCTCACAATAAATTAAAAAATACGTTGTTCACGAATAATAAAACAAAAATAGACAAATATAAAAAATCAGGTACGGTGTATCGTATCCCTTGTAGTGGTTGCGATACATACTACATAGGAGAAACGTCTAAAAAACTAGAAAAAAGACTTAAACAACATGAATATGATTATAGGACAAGGAAGAATACAGATAGTAGTAGAACGGCATTGATTACGCATGTAAATAACACTGGACATATGTTTAATTATGAAGAAACGGAAATTATTGGAAATGAGAATAATAAACATAAAAGACTCTTATTAGAATCTACACAAATATTACTACATACACCCAATACATGTAACTATAAAATCGATAAAGATCGAATTAGTACGTCATACAAAAATATAATTGATCAACACAAAAAAGTTTCTCCATTAATAACCAAAATTAATGCATCAAATAATTAACTCTCTTTCTGTTATTTTAAATTATTACCTCTCTTGGTTTTTTAAATTAAATAGACGTATGTATTAAATTATAAGTTTGTTGATAACATCATTATGATAAGAACATCCATTGTAGTACAATTGTTTTTTAATATTTTTAATCTCTTAAAATTTTTAATTTATAATAGATTTTTGTGTTTTTTCAAAATATTTTAGTTTTTCAAAAGTTTTTTAAAAAAAAAAAAAAAAAAAAAAAAAAAAAAAAAAAAAAAAAATGTTTTCATGTTAATTTCAAGTAAGTTAAGATTTTTGTAAAATTGATATGCAAATTATAATGTTTTTTTAAAAATATTTTTGGACAGATAATGTAACAAACCTATACTGAAGATGTGGATAATCAACCACGAAATATATATATATAAACAGATGAATTAAATTTGTTTTTTATTATAAATAAAAGGACTCCATCCAAGGTTAAAAATAAACAAAGCATCATTTAATCGTTGTTGGAAAGATTTGGTTTTGGTCCATAATGGAGGTGGTTCAGTATGATCGGGTATTCGTTTCAATAATTTCACATTAATATCATGGGTGGATGCCAGTGTATCAGAAGTAGTATTCAACGGGTGTTCTACAAAAGTGGATGTTGAAGCTCGGTTCAAAAGTGTATCATGTACTAGTAGGTTATGGGGATTGGTAGATGAAATATCTGAAGAATCAGGAGACAAATTAATTTTGGTCTCAGATGCATCTAAGACAGGTCCTGGGAGCGAGAAAAGGTGTTGGGATTCTGGCCCCCCCTTCGGTTTCCCTGACAATTTTCACAATTAGGACATAACACATCGTCCTTCCCACATCCCCAACAAAACAAACGCTGTGATTCACGTCAATCGTGCCACCGATGACCAGGTCGTTTACAGTTCCAACAAATAGTTGAACTGGTTATTCGTCTCATATTAGGGGCGGGCTGTATTGCCGCGAGTTCGTTGGATGCAATTGGTAGCGATTCAGTTGGCATTTCGCTGATTTGAATTTGTGAGAATTCACTAACCAAGTCTACTTCTGACACCGGTCTAGATGGTCTACTGTTATAATCTCGCGGTCTGATTATTGACTCGGCCCATAATTTTTCGCGATCACGGCAGAGCTGGCGCAGATGTTCCAGACCATAAACGGTGACATAAAGTAGCTCCCTTCTAATTTCCAATCGTAAATTGTTGCGAATCAGGGATAATAACTCTGCGTCTGACATCGGTACCCGAAGTTTATCGGCCAGTCGATAAATTGATTGTAAGAACTCGTCAAACAATTCAGTGGGCCGTTGTTTCCTGGCCCTCATCCGCTCCTTTACCTCTTCATCCGTCTGCCGGTCCTGAAATTCGATTCGCAGAGCATGACACAAGTCAGTCCAAATAAGCTGTCGGTTCTGGCGAAAATATCTCCAGAACCAATCAGCTGCTCGATCTGTGAACAACAGGTACAGACAACGGGTGACAATAGTAAAATCGTTATTTAAGCACATCTCTGTCAGCCGCTCTATTCTGAAGATGAACGCTTCAACATCCAGACCATCGGATCTGCCTGAGAATGTTACGTTCCAATTTCTAACTGTTGTGGAGTGCTGGTCGAGATGTGTTCGCGTTCTAGCCGGAGCAAGAGCAGGAGGAGGTTCAGCAAACATTGGTGGTACCGGTACGTTATTCCGCACAAACGCATTTACTGGTGGATAATTTCCGGAATGAACCGACGGATGGCGCGGTGTGGTGGGTGATACTGCATTATGTGCTAGGGGTAACAATACTTCAGGTGCCGGAGCACGTGATTGCATCATTGAGTGATTAATCCTCGAAATTTCCTGATCGATATGAGCATTTACAGCTTCCTGAAAACCATGATCTTCCGCTGCCGCGGCACCATGTATGGGAGATTGTTGAGCTAAATTCACTCGCACTTCCTCGGCGAGTCGAGATGGTGGAAGACGGTTTGCCAAGGGAGTGGACGAGGGTTGATTTCCGGTACTGGAACGACGTTGCCAACCTGCGGTAATAGAGCGAGTCACAGGTCGCGGTGGGGGTGGCACTATGGTATAGTTATTTTTATCCATCCCTCGAGGCAACCTCTGTAATTCTGCACGCTCACAAGCGGATCGACAAATTGGGCAGGTGCGATTCTGCAACAACCAGTCGTTGAGGCAGATGTCATGAAAGAGGTGGTTACACCGAGTGAGTAGTTTTACGTCGGCCGGCACTATTTCGTGTTGACAAACAGCACAAGAGCTGGACCTATCCAGAACGTCAATCTTATCAGTGGCAGACATTATGAATACTCAAACCGCCGCACAGGACCAGACCAATAAATGCACGTATATGGAGAGCGAAACGAAAATTGTTACACTATCGATGCGAACGTTGAATCCAAATAAACAATTTAATTATTAACAGAAAAGATTATTTTATTACAATATTTGATTACTTCGAATATCTTAGAGCAGAATTTAAAAAAAAAATTATATGGAAATTTAGTGATTCAAACCTCAAACAGCTGCGCGATATCTGACCAATTCGACAATTATATTAAGTAAGATTTATTGTTGTCTTGATATTATTTTACTACTATTTACAATTGTTTTCCAAGGTGCTGATATATGAACAGAACACACATAAACGGTGAGATTTGAGAGAAAATAAGTATACTACAAATATGGCAGAAGATGTCAATTCGGAACAATGAGTTTTACCTACACGGAAGAGAAATCCTCACAAGAGAGAAAAAAATTAAGCTACGCTATTATCAACGATAACGGTGCAAAAAAAAAACAAAATTCGTAGCAAAACGTTAGGAGGATAGAGATAAAACAATTAGACTACACTATTGTAAGCGGTGGAAACGTATATAAAAAAAATCCAAAAAAAAAGAGCGGCAAGCCTACCGGTTTGACAAGCAAAATAACTTAAAATAACAAAAAAAACTTAATACAAAAAAAAATTAACCTATTAAGAGAAATATATAAAAAGAATAAATCTAGTAAATAATTTGGTACTTAAGATTAATTTTGATGTATATAGTTGTTTTGGTAGTTGGTTTCCTTCCTTCTTCTTAATCCCTTTTTTTTTTTTTTGTGTTGCTTTGTTTTCCTTTTTTTTTTTTTTTAATGTAATTTTCGTTAAGGTTATTAATAATATTTCGAGCTGATTTTAGTCAATTCTCCTTTGTTTGTTGTTTTTCCCCTTTTTTTTAATTTTAATTTGTAATTTATTTTGGGCTGGCACCTAAAATATATTGAAAATATTTAGTAAACGATATTATCAGCTGTTTGGTCAGTATTATTATTACTGATTTATTTAATTGTTTATTTATTTTCTATTTATTTGTTTATTTGTTTATTAGTATTAATACCAACGGACAGAGGACGGACGGACCAATCATGGGGTTGTTCATCACACCTGGGGTTGGAAGTGGCGATCGCCGTTCTTTCTCAATTTTTATTGGTTGATTGTTGTTAATTTAGTTAATTTTTGGGACCAAAGAAAAGTTAAAATAGACTACGTTAAAAGGATGGGTAATCAGAAAGGAAAAGGGGAGAAGAGGGGATGTAAAGGATGGGAAGAGGTAGGGTGGGAAAGGAATAAGATGGGGTATGTGCTGATGGGATTTCACCCAGCTGACAAGTGCTGACGGGATGGCCAGAAGATAAATCCTCTGGACCACCATTCGATCATCAACACCCGTCAACTGCGATCCACACCACCAACACATACGGGCGAGGTGCTATGACCTGAGTGGATCCAGTCAACCACGGCATAAAAGCTGAGCGGACATCTTTCCTCAGTAGCTGATCGGGCTACTTTGGAAAATGTCCCTCAGTATTATCCATGGGGAACCGAAACACTCAGGCCATAGGAAACCAATCTTGTCGGGAGGGGACTCTAACGTTTAGACAATATCAGTTCGGACTGGACTCTGAGGATACCACGAACCCGAAGCCTGACCAGGTGACAAGACTCGGACGAGAATTGGCGTATACACCAATACACGTCAGTCTAGGTCTGGCACCTGAATCACCTTCGGCCCTCGTGACATCGCCAGAAACCCAGCCCGTAACTAGGGTCCGTGGGGTTGTAATGCCTATTGGGAATACTTCCTAAGAAATATTCCCACCCTTGCGTTATCAAAAAAAACCAAAAGGAGAGTTGTAGCTGGAGGCGTGGGGATGCAAAACCCCATCAAAGAAAAGTCTGAGGCATCTCAGACTTCCTTTGCTCCTGCGCGTATGAAGCAGGAAATTGCTTCTACGCCGCCAGAGTCTTCTAACTATTGAATGGTGGAAATGAAAATTAAATTTGAAGAAAAAATTTTAAAAAAAAATTTTTGAATTTTTTTTGAAATTATGGAGGGACTCCTCCAGAGTCCTACATCACTGTAGAAACCCTTAGAGGAGCCCCACGTTGGGCGCCAATTTGTAATGAAGTGCCTCTCATGATGATAATGGGAGTGGCTTAGCAGGAAGCGTACCTAGAAATGTTGTATTGCCGTTCGACTTAGTCTCAATCATCGTGGATAAGAGATATTAATAACCTGCTGCTTCAGCACAAATACGGAAATGTACGCATTTTTCAAAGTAGATCAGAAATGGAAACAAATACAAGTGTGAAAATGAGACTCTGGCGACCCCCTTCTACGAAAGAACCACGGTCGGCACGTTCAACCCCCTCGTTCACACACCTACGCCCACACACACACACACATTCACACCCCTAAATCCCATGAATAGTAAGGAAAGTCAATCAAATAGACTCACCCATGGTTATATCCGCCTGGCCTCCAATCCTGCCTAAATCAGCACTCCATCAGCACGGAATTATAAACGTTGGTTAAAGTGGTCATCACATGCGTTGAATGAATTGGTAATCAAAATCGTTGAATAATTTGTATCAAAATTGTTGAATCAAAATTGTTGAATAAAATTGTAATCAAAATCGTTGAGTAAATGTGTAATCATAAACATCGAAGAAATTGGTAATTATAAACGTTGATTAAATTGGTCATCACATGCGTTGAATGAATTGGTAATCAAAATCGTTGAATAATTTGTAATCCAAATTGTTGAATAAAATTGTAATCAAAATCGTTGAATAGTTTGTAATCCAAATTGTTGAATAGAATTGTATTCAAAATTGTCGAATAAATTTGGAATCACAATCGTTGAATAAACTTGAAATCGTAATCGTTGAATAATTTTATAATCAAAATTGTTGAAAAATGGTAATCCAAAATCGCTGAATAAACTTGGAATCAAAATTGTCGAATAAATTTGTAAACCGAAATTGTTGAACAAAATGGAGATCAAAATCGTTGAATAAATGTGGAATCACAATCGTTGAATAAATTTGAAATCGAAATCGTTGTATAATTTTATAATCCCAATCGTTGAATAAATTTGGAATCAAAATAGTTGAATAAATGTGGAATCACAATCGTTGAATAAATTTGAAATCGAAATCGTTGTCTAATTTTATAATCCCAATCGTTGAATAAATTTGGAATCAAAATAGTTGAATAAATGTGGAATCACAATCGGTGAATAAATTTGAAATCGAAATCGTTGTATAATTTTATAATCCAAATCGTTGAATAAATTGGAATCAAAATAGTTGAAGAAATTGTAATCATAAACATCGAAGAAATTGGTAATTATAAACGTTGATTAAATTTGGTATATAAAAAAAAAACAGTCGTTGAATAAGTTGGCAAACAAAGCCGTTGAATCAATTGGTTATCAAAAATGTTGAATAATTTGGCAGACAAAATCGTTGCATAAAATTGTTATCAAAAACTCGTTGAATAAATTGGTAAACGTAATCGTTGAATTTTATTTATAAATCGTCGAACAAATTTGTAAATCCATTCGTTGAATATATTTCTTGAATAAATTAATCAAAAATGCCGAATAAATTTGTTATCAAAATGGTCGAGTAGATTCGTTACCAAAATCGTTGAATATATTTGTTAACCAAATCGTTGAATATATTGGTTAACAAAATCGTTGAATATATTTGGTAGCAAAGTCGTTGAATAAACTGGTAATATAAATTGTACGAAACTATGTTGTCAAAGTTGGCCGAGTTGATATGAGTTAGATGAAAACATGGTATCAAAGCTTGGCAATGACGGTATAGATGATTTATAAAAACTTGGTTGTACACGTTGCCAATGATGATCCAAGTCGGAAGAACATACTTGTCATAAACTTTGATATGCTAATGTCGTTATGGACTTTGACAAAGATGATATAAATTGGATGCGAGATCGTCGTCTGAACTTCGATATGACCATATAGATACGCTACAGAAATAGGTAAACGTTGACGATGTTAATTCCAGACAATGTAGCTGTGATGCGACGGCACCAAAATGTATGCTGTCTCCAAATAGCGGGGTATAGTAGCTTCACCAGGAAAATATAACGGTAAGATCCTGTACCCAAACGGTCATTCAATCAGACGGTTGTCTGTTCCACAACAAAAAAAAACCAGCATAGGAAAAAAAATGTCGATACACCACGGTTGATTGATACAGTAATTTATTTAATTTCAAGATCGTCACAGTGACGCATATAATAACACTATATTATTTAAATCACACATAGGTAAAATTTAACTTAATTAAATGCCTACGTAAACTTTTATTAACCTAGAATCAAGGTCAGTTCAATCGACTATCATAAGTATTAAAGGTATTCATTAATTATTAACAGGAACAAAAATATTCATGAATTATGTATACCGACAAATCATTTTACTAATAGCTATCTAATGTTAATAGATTCTTACACTATGATTTACAGCAATAAAAAACACAAAACAGCAAACAAAATCGATAATTAACCTAGTTCGATACATTCGAAAAATCAGCCGACACTTAAAAAAAAACGAAACCTGTATATCTCTTAACAATAATGATAATGTAAACTTTTGGTATATACCGTTAAAAAAATGACTAGACACGAAAACCGGAGTTTTTCTTCATTAAATGTACCGTAAGGTTTCCCGAATTCACTGGAGTAAGTTTGCTTTATATAAAAAAAAACGTTCTCAAGCAAACTATAATGCCAAGGGCAATTAACTAGATATTAAATAAAGTTACCTTAGATTTGCGAATCTTCATACAAAATTTCACCATATGCGCACCAAGAAATATATCACGGATTTTGTATACTGTTACACATAAAACAGACACATCACAAAACAAATAAATATTTTTTTTGGATACATGGATAATTCCTTTTTTATGGAGATTACTTTACATTTAATTTCTTTCTTTTTTTATTATCTTTTTGTTTTCTATAATTACGTTAATAAACATTTTCCTTGGCAACCGTAAAAATGAATACTTTTCTAATAAAAAATCTGAACACCTGTTGCCAGCTGTCAAAGCAAAATCCAATAGGATAATTGTAATAATATTACTCGACGTCAAACATCAAAATCAAAAGTAATAGAATGAGCGTATTCGTGTGAATCGCAATTCAACTAAGAGAGTGAAAAGGCTACAGTGGCTTATTATATAGCCAGAGGCGTCAATTGGGTAGGGCTGGGGGGGGGGCATTGGCCCCCCCCAAGGATCTGATACTATCAATACATCGATTCAATAAAACAATCCAATCGTTTACACTATATACAAATTATACACTATAAAAACTTCAATGCACTGTTATTTTGTAAATTCATCTAATTTTTAGAAGATTTACTTAGCTAATAAACCAATTTTATCGCATACTATTAATTGAAATATATCTGATAATATAATTATTACGTTACATGTTATTTTGGCCCGACTAAAGTACGATTCACCACAATATTCAAACCGTTATCGTTCTTTGTATAGACTAGAGCTCTGCCGATACGAAAGGCAGTTTCTGATGAAATCAGTTTTATAAACAGAACACGATCGTTCTTCCAAAAACGCCGTGGGTGCGTATTTTGACAAAATTCTATCGTACGATAGTATTTTGTTTATAAGATATTCGTGTCTAAGCCAGAGGAAACAAAATATTTCATTAGTATAGGGTTCCTCGAGAGTTCATATTGCAGTATTTAACATTCAAATTTCAATTGTTATTGGTCATTGGTAATTTATATAAACTTAAAAGTAAGTACATGCAGGAGAACACAACCAAATTATATCCCACTTATTTGGAGAACCCTGACTGTTTGGCCCTGTTTTTTTATCTATATCATATTGTACAAACTTTACAAGACTTTTTTAAAAACAATAAATTAAAAACATTTCTAGTTGTAAAATCCTATAACATATCGGTTTTCTTGATAGTTGTGCTAATTTTTATAAAATGAATGAAAATAATTACGAGAGTAATTTAAATTTTATGTGTTATTTCCAGTGATTTTATAATAGTGAATGTTTTATAATGGACAAGCAATATTTTCTAAAGACAAGAAAAAATATTTAAGTTATGTAAATATTTTCAAAGTATGTTATGAAAACTTGCTGACAAATTCTTTTCGCTATATGGACAATAATTTTTAATTCATAAAATAGCAAAAATTATATGTTTGGTTGGTTATAATAAAATCCAAAACGTATCCTAAACGTCAATCTTTGTTCATTTTTTTATACAGTCACAGGGAGGGAGAAACTATTCTTTTTTTGTGGTAGGTTTTTCTTATAGATTTAAAAGAAGCTCGCAATAATTGTACAATTTTGAATCAAATGAAAAATTTACGCACGTTTATGGGTAGTAAACTGACTAGACGTCCCACGCTGCGTGGAAATGTCCCACATTTGATTGCGTTGTCCCACGAAGCGTACCACGAAACAAATATTTCCACCTCATTTGCCCGCATTATCGAAATAATCAAATAAGCCTTATATCTACCTACGTACAGTTTGCGCAATATCTTAGTCAAAGCAATGGCTTCACTGTTTTTTCTTGCAATTTGTATAATGTTATGTATATGTTGATTTATCTATATTGAGAGAACAAACTAGTGCAATAGTTTTTTTACTAAATAGTGTTTTAACTATAATTTTCTTAGAAATACTAAACTCAGTTTTTTTCACTTCAATAATTTACATTTTGTTTTGCGAATATCTTTTGATGTCTAACAGATCTATCTCAACGAAAAGGTTTCTTTGTTTATAGAAACATCTCCCCGATATACGAGAGATCGAAAGTATATTATGAAAAATAAAATACAAAATATTTTACTTAAAAAGTCGCAGTTTTCCGTATAAATTCATAAACATTTTAATTTTCAAATCAGAGTTTTACTTTATTCGAGCACTCATTTTAATCCTTTGAAATAATATTCAAAAATTAAAATGTAAAAAAAAATGATTTTACTCCTTTGGAGCAGATTACATTTTCCTGTTCTTTTATTCGATTAATGAATAGTCCCTCTACTTCATCCTTTATATTCATTTTTCTAACAATACATGAATAATTGAACGAATCATTCAGAGCATTTTACGTTGGAAAGCATCAAATTTGAAGCAAAAATAAAAGTTTTGAGTATTTGAAAGAAAATATTTATTTCAATTTAGTAGAAAGAATGATATTTTATTATTTTCACTCCTGTATGTGGGAGTGTTATATTTTTTTTAAGCTACGCACTCTGAAAGAACAAAGTAAAGGAGTGATATAAGTAGCGTTTCAAACTCTGTTTAAAACACACTTTAACTAGGTAGCTCAAAAGTAAAATTATTATTTCCTAATTTATAATTTTTTTTTCTCAATAAAGAACAAACAAAGTAGAGAGCATAAAACTTGATAAATGGTATATATTTGCAAAAGATAGAACCAGAGGTATACTGTATACCTCTTATACTTATAGAATACAGAAAAGATATTAATTATTTAGTAAAATTAAAATAAATTGTTTCAATTGTTTTGCAGTCTTTACTTGTGTAACAAAAGTTTTAAGCTACTATAAAAGGTAAATTTTTACTAATTTTTAAAATTATATTTAAAAAGTTCTCATGCAAATCAAGATGGATAGAAAACGTTTACGTAAATTCTCATACGATATTGAATTGGACTATCCTTTTATAGAAAATCAAAATATAACGACGCAAAGGTTTATTGTATTACCAGTCGGAGTGAATTTGCAAACTAACAGTGGACATTATGAATTAAAAGACATATAGATACAGATAAACATAAAAAAGCGTTGCTATAAGCCGTCAGCTCCAGTAGCTTGAACAAGTTTTGTTGTTATTTTGTTTTCTTGTTGTTATTTAACATTGACAAAAAGTTAGTTGCAATTTGCGCTGATAACTCGAATACCAATTTTAGTGGTGTCACGTCAAAAAGTGAAAATTTAAAAGCAAGCTAAGCTCGAATTTGAACCAGAATGCATTGCGTATTGGATTCGCCGCCCATATTCTAAATAATGCAATAAGAAGTGCTGCTGATTTAAATGGCAGGGTTAAAAAAATTTGGATAATTTACTGTCTTTACTGGAGACGTTGAAGGAGTTCTGCGGCAAAAATAATGTCGAACATAACCAACTTATTGGATACAGTGAAACTCGCTGGCTGGCGGTAATGCCAAACTACTTTCTTGATCCTTAAACAATGCAAAGATGATACTAAATTTAAAATTATTTTTAACAAATGAAGTGATTTTGCAGAACTTTGCGGCATTCGCTTCGATGAAACAACAATAGAAGTTAAAGATCTAGCATAGTAACCAACGTAGCTCAAAAGCATTTTAGTTTCATTTCTAAGACCATGCATTTAAATGCTTTTAAATATATGTGTGTATAAAAATGTACATGTTATGTTTTACGAAAAAAATCTTTTTATGTCATTTAAATTCTCGCCCCCCCCAAGATTTTGGTGAAATGACGCCACTGTATATAGCCAAACCTTTAGTCTCGCAATAACTCGAATACAGTGTTTAGATGTGAGATAATTAATTTACATCAGATTTTCAAATTATTGGGAACTTTTTATAGTTACACAAAACCGTTTGCTATTTGCTAATATTGTACGAAAATAAGGTTGTGACACAAAATATTTCCGACACATCCATAACATTTATAATTGAATTCAAAATGAATCAAAGGCAGATTCGATCAATGTTATGATGTTTAGACATTTATTAAACTACAATCTACTATATCAGTACAGTGAAGTTCAGTTCAATAACGGAAGGATTGTTTAAAGCAAAATACTCATATAAAGACAATTCAAATGTTTAACAAAGCAAAAATAGCAATTCTTTGCATGTTGACGATTGGAAATAAATACGCACAGCTGTTATGAGGTTTGAAAATTTCGTTGTTTCATTACGGTTGGTGTTTAGAAAATTCAAACTCAAGTAATATGGTGAGAACAATCGAATGGAAGTATAACGCGCGTCAATTTTAGGGTGTTGTAAGATTAAATTTTTATTGTTATACGGATGATAATTAAAGAAAATTATTAATTAATTCAAATTAACCAATATTATGTTATATTAATGAATAAATAAAATCAGGGTAATTAGGGCAATTTTCTTTCTCCCATACGCTTGTCCGGCTATTGAAGATTTAGTTAGATTTTAAGAAAAATAAGGAAACTATGGGTTAAGGGAACTATACGAAATATGACTATTGAGGATGAATGGGTGAGAAACTATTACAAGCGGTACAGATTAATATAAGAAGTAACAACTAAGGAAGCTGCGACTATAATACACTATGTTCAGACATTAGTCCAGACTATCCATTACAGACTAAAAAGACGAAAATTGGATATAATGGAAGAAATGCTCCAAATTCAAAAGGACAATTTGGCTTGCGTTTGGAAATATTGTTTTACCTGTGTTACTATTTTAATGAATGAATTGTAGATATAATTAATGAATTAAAGAAATTATTAATTTTATAATATTCGTTTGAAATATTTTGGAATGTACAAAACAAGAATTAAAATTGAGGAGCAATTTCGTCCTGCAATCTCCTGCCTACTGTTAGAAAATTTACTGCATTTCTTGTATTTATATTATATTGTGGATCAATACCATCCTCTTCGTCATCCACTTCCATTAAAATTTCGTTGACCGACGGCAAAGTATAATTTTCTGTCAACATAATATTATGGATGATAGCGCATGCATTAATTATACTGCCGGATCGTTGCAGAGTATACTTTAAAATTCTTTGACGAGAGAGACATCGAAAACGTCATAACGGTCGATCAACCTTTCCAGAGACTTTAGAAAGTATGAGAAAAGACTGATCGGTCTGAAGTTTTTCGCTTCGCAATAGTTGATTTTCTCTGGTTTTGGGATAAATACAACTCTCATGTTTCTCCAGGCCTGTGGTACATAGCCGAGAGCTTTGCAGGCCACGAAAATCTTTAAGAGCCTATCTCCTATTATGTCCAGACACTGTTGTATCATAATAATATTACGTCTGGACCTGGAGATTTGTATGGCTCAAAGAAGCCGATAGCCCAAGACAGAGCCTTAGGCGATACAACTCTTTTTGCCATTATTTAGTCTATTCGGTTTGGTTTTTTCCCTATTTTCTGCGGCTGTCCCTTGAGGAATCTCCCCAAGTACACAGCCAGGAAAATGGTGTTGAAACAAAGCTGTATAAGTTTCTTCATTTGAAGATGTGTAAGTATTATTGGATAATTTAATATTATCCAGTCTCGCTAAAGGATCCCTTTTCAAGGCCCTCATTAGTGCAGCACCTTCTGTGATAGTCTCAATCGACAGTACTTTTCATAAGACCTCTTCTTTGATTTATGAATCAGCCTTTTGAAAAGTTTCCTTGCTTCACTGTACAGAGCCCAATCAGCTTCATCACGAGTTTTCAATGCTCTGTTAAGAAGTTTCTTAGATTTTTGTCTGAGTTTATCAAGGTTTTTGTTCCACCAAACTGACTTGTGTGCACTTCGTTACCTCGTTTCGGAACACGAGTTCTCAAAAGCCCAGACTAACAGATCGCTGAGCTGGTCAAAAGCCCGGACTTTGGAACTGCTTCCACTAGCCCGTTCCTCCTCTACAATGCCCCTGAAGCACACCCAATCCATTTGTCCTGGATTCCGGTAGACACGATCCTCGACTGGGATCGCCTTTACAAGAAAGTCTATATATCTGTGATCGCTCATGGATATATCCGTTGACACTCTCCAGTTCCTGATGTCTTCTAGAAGAGATCTGGAGCATAGAGTGATGTGTATGGTTTCTTGCCGTTAGGAGTTAACAAAAGTGTGCTCTCCTCCGGAGTTTAGAATTTCCAAATTAGTAGTAGCCAAGTTCTCTAAGAGAGACTGACCTCTGTTGTTATTATTGGTACTTCCCCAGCTTACGTGATGTGAATTAGGGTCACAGCCGACTATGATATCCAGGTTTTTATGCTTGGCAAAGTCAACCACGCGCACCAATTCCAACGTTGGCGGGGGACTAATGGAGTCGTACGGATGATAGGCAGACACAATGAGTATCCGCCTTTTTACCGTAGCTGTTCCATAACTGAGCATTCCTACGGTTAAATCACCTGAGGATAACTCAGCCAGAAGATGCATATCAAGACTTTGGTGTGATGCTTTGCAGGTTCTGGTTTTATCAAGACCCCCCTTATACAGAAGGTTCCAGCCCTTCAATGAAACACCGGCTACTCTGATTCTAATAATGAAGGGCTCTTGAATTATTAATATTTTTGTCTGTAACTTTTTAGCAAGTGAAGCCATGATATTATATGACCCACTTATGCTATGTTACATATTGATTTGTCGAAACTCAAACTTATCCACTGCCATCATAACAGTGATATTCGCTGATGTCTTCAAGCGCGATCCAATAAACTTAACATCTACTGAACCGCACATGAAGAAATGTTTCGCTTTCCGATTAGATATTGCTTTCGCACTATCTTCATCGAAAAGAATGTACAGGAGGTTTCCTTTGACAGAGATTTTATCCTTAGCCAATTTCGATCCGATCGTACGATCCTCCATTTGGAATTATTCAAGCCATTTTGACGTCCAAGACCACTCAATAAAACCGTCTCAGATTGTTTACGACCTGGAATCCAAATTTTGGCCAGGTGCGTCTTAGGGAGATCACACAGCTTCATTGCTGAAAGCCTTGCTCCTTCCCATGGAATGCAACCTGTAATTTCCTCTACCAACCAGTTCAATGAGAAGTCGTTTGAACATCGAAAATAGAGTTTTCCTTCTTTCAACGACGCCCCATCAAAGGTTGGCAGGGTTCCTGTTTGTGTCAACATATCTTCAAACAGGTGTTGCTGGATCAAATTGCTTTGTTCCTGGCTGATAGTTCCATTGTCAGATTCAACAATTCCAACTAGCCCTCTCTTAGCTGCACTAGCATAGCTTGATGCAACCTTGTTCGGACCCGTCGTTTTCGCCGACTTCGATGGAATACAAGGGCTCGCCTTATGATGCAGGACCGAGGTGATCAGTAGACGAATCATTTCGATCATCTCAGCTTTCGTGTCCAAGGGAGGTATTGTTGCAGTGAGACCGCTAGATGTAGTGGCCTGCTCTGCAATTTCTGTTTGCAGTGAGGAGTAAGCCCTAGCTTTGATTTAGTTGATAGTAAATCAGCTACTGATAAACTGAGCAAAATTGGAGAAAGAACGCTTCCTTGAACGAGACCATTGTTAAGACGACGACTGCTCCTTGTTTTTCCATTTAATGAGACCTGAATAAACCGGTTACTTAACATCGAATTAATGATATTTACCATACAGGAACAGCGTAAGGTTATTGTCAGTTTTAGAAGTAATCCATGTCTCCAAACAGTGTCATATGCAGCAGATAAATCTACAAACGCTACCCCAGTTTCCAATTTCTTCTGAAACCCAGCTTTTGATAATCCCAATACATATTTATTTTTCTAATTTCATTCATTCATAAATATGCGATATGATAAAAAAGATGCTGATTTTTGTAAAAGATGGCAAAAAGATGACATTATTTTTAAAGATGACGATCATTCTTAAAAGATGACTGTCATCTTTAAAAGATGACGTCTGGTCACCTTATTACTTTACATGTATAGATTACGCATAGATTACGTGTAAATTATGCGAGATATTTTCGTGTAATCTATACTGTAAACTATAATGTAATTTATTTAATAGATATATAAATTCTGAAATTTTTTAGCAATAAATTAACTTTTAGCAAGGTCGCAAGATCTTTTTTTGACAATATCATTGATCATGTCTTTTGGGAGGAAATTTTCAGTATGGGTGCTACAATATTTCCACATATTTCTTCTTAAAATAAAATTAATAGATTACGTCGAATTTATATAGATGACATTACATAGATTACATGTAATGTACTCTATTTTAGATTACGCGTAAAGGAACAACCTCTCAGTTATACTCGAAAAAAGTGGAAAAAAATCAAAAATTTATGTTTTTTTAAAATTGTAAATTTTTTTAATTTCTTGGAACCTACAGTTAATTCAATATCCTTACTTTTAAGTCAAAAAGCACGAACTTTGGTGCAGGTTGCACCAAGTTATTCAGATTTTCCAAACGCGGTTGAAATAAGGAAAATTCAAAATGGCTCGCAGTTTTTATCCGAAAATCTGTATACCAACTCATATTATGTTGCAGAATTTACATTATTCTTAGTAAAAAAATTTTTTTCCAGATTTTTAGCTTTGCTTTTTTGGGAAAACCTGAATAACTTAGTGAAACCTGCACCAAAATTCGTGTTTTTTAACTTAAAAGAAAGGGATTTGAATTTACCACGGGCTCCAAGAAATTAAAAAAATTTACAATCATTGTTTGTTTAAAATTCATGGCGTTGAATATGGAAAAATTTTTTAAAACGTAAATTTTTGATTTTTTTTTTCAAGTTTTTTCGGATGTAACTTCCATAATCCTTGATGGATTTTTACAAAAATAGCTCAAAATGTTTGTTAGCATCTTTACTATGCACTTCTTTCATTAATACATTGAATTTGTTTGTTTTGTAAAATATGCGATCCAAAAACCTTTTTGTTCATCGAAAAAATTGGTTTTTCGCGAATATCTAAAAAAAAAACAAGAGCTAACTTAAAAGAATGAATATGATATTCGTGTTCAACAGATCAAAATCCACAAGAAAAGTTGGGTTTTAGTCAGGGAAACAAAAAAAGATCAAAATTTGTAAACTAGTGTTATTTGCTTATCAGTTATAAGAACAAAATTAGCCGACAACCCAATCGTTTTTGCAATATAGCAACGTAAGACATTGTACATTAATCAACTTCCCAAGCCAAAAAGTTGTGTAGCAATAAGATAACTATGGATAAACCTCCAATAGGCAATTTCTTAGATCACCGAATGAATTAGCTTTACAACAACAAACAAACATGTAGTGAGTTTATTAGCAAAATATTGTTGGTCGAAAATATTATCTTCTAACGGCATACATACATACTCCAAATCAACATTAAAATCGCTAAATATCGCCGAATTTAAATTTTATTCTTTAAGAAGTATCCATACAATTAATAGCCAAACTTATCGTTTAGTGTTGTATATCCATCACCAGCTTGATTCTCAGGTGGAACCCACTCCGAATATTTCTCACTGTCAACTTCATCTGTAATATAATTCATATCTACATTATCTCGATTTTTCTCACGATTTCTTTGTCGATTTTTTCTTTTCTTTTTTTCAGTCTCCAAAGTTTCAGATATACTCGGTTCTAATTCGATTTTGTTTGAGTCTACTTGTTCTTGTTGTAAAATATCTCTATCTAGAGAAAATTCGACAGGAGTTTCGACTTTTTCATCTAATACTTCGGTTTGATTAACATTTGTTTCCATAATATCGGATGTTTGTTGGAAGTTTTCTTCTTCTAACTGTTTGTGATATATTTCATCAATTTTTACATCCTCTTCTTTCTTCAAACCAAACTTTTTGTCTAATTTCGAGCGTTTGCCGTAAAGAGGAAAATTAATTTTTTTAGTCGTCGTTGCGGAAGTTGATGATGTATCTTCATCTTTCGTATCTTGATTTAATTTTAACAGTGGTGGCAGGTTTAGAGGTGTAGCAATTTTGATTAATTTTAATAATTTTATATGATCATGATTCAAACGTTGGTGTTCGAATCGTAGTTTTCTAATTTCTGTTTTATCAAAATTATTGTAATGCCTCAAATTTGTCATAAATTCATCCAAATCGTCGTCATTATCAGGTGCATTTGATTTGCTTTTCTCATTTTCCTGATATCTATCGATTTTTGATTGAATTTCAGATAATTGTGTTAACAAATCGGTTTCCTCTTTTTTTAATTCATCAAAACTTAAGATCGTAGTTTTATTCTCTGCAATTTTTTTTATCCGTTTTCTCTCAATATCTCCGGTTCGGTCAAGGAAATCATCGTCACCTGAATCTGAATCGTTTTGTGTCTTACGTCGCTTTGGTTCCTGAGTGGACCGACGTAAGACTCCTTGACGATCTAGAATTCGACATGCTTCCATCGCACACTGAAATACACCATCTTTTTTCTTTCCTTTATGTGAAACTTCGGCGACAATAGGATAGCCATTTGGATCATCTATGGGAAGTTCAACACGGCATATATAATTTCCAGCTGACATCTCATCAACTTTGTATTCCAGCTCATAACCTTCTCTTTCAAAAAAGCCGCGTAATGTTTTCTTAGGATCTTCTAAATATAAGTCTTCATTATTTGTCGAAGCATAAGGATTTACGGTAAGATCACTTTCTTCATCAGCATCTTCTTGCATTCCCCAACTAATTCCTTCCTCTTCTCTCTTCTTTTCTTGGAATTCTTGTTCCTTTTTAGCTTCTTCAATTTGTTGCAATCGTTCTTTTTCTTTTTGAAATCGTTGTTGTCTTAGTTCGGTTATTGTAAATTCTGATTCTTCCTCTTCGTCACATTGCGGTCCCTGAAACAAAAAATATTGGTTTTCTTGTTGTTTTTGATTTTATGAACGGTAATTTACATTACCTGTAATATAAATTTTCTGGTACTAGCACCAAGTTGAATCATGTGTCCCACCCGTACACGAACATACGTTTTATTGGGTATTCGACGTTTATTTAAAAAAGTCCCATGTGTACTATTCAAATCATACAAATACCACCCAGTTTCAATTTCTTTTTCTAATTTAGGTGCTGACATTTGTTCATCTACTTTTTCTTCGCTGTCACTATCCTCTGTACCACTTTTTTCTTTATTCAAAATATCTTTAACCTGATTCGGACGAAACTGAAGCACTGCATGGAATCTAGAAATAGTGGGATGAGCCATCACAATGTCAGAATCAACTAGTCTACCGAACACCCAATATGGTTTAAGTTGTAAATTCTTAAATTCTTCAACAATTACCCCGTTTTTTAAAACTTCAAAATTGAAACTGCATTCAGAGTCAGGCAGTTTTGACCATTTCGGTTCAATATAAGGGCATCCGATTTTTACTGTTGATTCTATTTTTTTTATTTCGAGGTTAGTTTTATTTTCTTTGATTATTTCTGGTTCTGATAACGTTTCATTATGCTGGTTTTGTTTTACAATCAAAGGCTTTAGAGAAAGATTTGGCACTTTAAATGGTTCATCCATTTTTACACACTTTTTTTAAAATATTAATTCAATCGTATCGTATACAAACAATAAAATTATTTTTATTTTGACAGCTGACATAAACAATATTGAGTTAACAGTGTATTTTTTGTTTAATATTGGTTAATTACGTTTATTTTTGAGGCGCTTATATCGTAAAAATGAATTTGAGTACAGTGCCACAAATAGAATAGTGCCAATAAAATATGTAACTGTTTTAGAATAAAGGTTATTCTCCACTGAAAAGACTACTCTCCATTTGTCTCTCCAGCTTTATATAGTATAGAATTGTATGTATAGAATATTATATGTTTTATGCGACAAATATTAAATAGTTGAGTATCTAAAAATGATTCGATACACCACCTGCCTCTACGAGTGTCAGAGAAACAGCTAATTGTGATTATCAAACTATTAATACTAAGTTTACACCGGTGGAATAATAATACTTTGACCAAAACCAAAACCCCCGGTATAGAAGCCATCTACATTTTTTAGCACAATAAAAATCGTGAACTTGTAGCGCCATTTTGAAATTAAAACTCAATATAAAAAAAATTCAAAAAATCGCCATAACGCTCATAACGCCATCTGGAAAAATAAAACTCCATATAAAAAGAATTCAAAATATTTAATCAAAAACACTAATCCAATTTTTTGCATATGGCAATGTTCATTGTTTATTGCAAATGGCGTGAATGGGTAAGGCTATGATATATCGGGGGTTTTGCCAAAACCCGCGATATATCATAGCCTTACCCATTCACGCCATTTGTAATAAACAATGAACATTGCCATATGCAAAAAATTGGATTAGAGTTTTTGATTGAATATTTTTGAATTTTTTTTATATGGGGTTTTATTTTTCCAGATGGTGTTATGAGCGTTATGGCAATTTTTTATATCGAGTTTTAATTTCAAAATGGCGCTACAAGCTCACGATTTTTACTGTACTTAAAAATGAAGAAGGCTTCTATATCGGGGGTTTTGCTTTGACCATAACCTTCAATATTCAAAGCCTGATTATTTGACGCAATAAATAACGAACCATATGCAAAAAGATGTTGTGCTTTGATTAAAATTTTAAATTTCAAAATGGCGCTATAGTTGTTTAATTTTCTTATACGGAGTTTTATTTTAGGTTAGGTTTAGGTTTTGAATCAGGAATCAAAAACAATCAGCTTTGAATATATTAAAGAAGGTTTTGTTTTGGCCGATACTTATATGATATTATGCTTTGATCGATTATTGAAAAAATTTTAAAAAATTTAATCAAAACCAATAATCCAATTTTTTGCATATGGCAATGTTAATTGTTTATTGCAAATGGCGTGAATCAGTAGGGCTATGATTAAGAAGGTTTTGGATTATGCGACAGCATAGGATGATCGACGATTAAGAAAAAGATAAAGGGATGCGATGGATGATAAGTAAAAATAGAATAATGAGTGAGGAGTGAATTGTAAATAGCATAGCAAGAGTGATGAGCAGGGCCACAAATTTGTGTTGAGTTTGTGGTGAGTTTGTCTTAACTGGGAGAATTTTTAATTGTTAACGAGTTGCATTATATTCTTGAAATTATAAGATGCTGAAACACGGCCACAGAATTCACAGAGCTTGTATATTATTTACAAACATAGAGTAATAAAAAATTTATTGGAAATACAATTTTTTTGATAAGATCTTTTTGTCTTAATAATTTTTTCCCAAATTTTGAAAGGTGTTACCATAAAAATTCATTACTCTATAGGTTTGTAAATAATGTAGAAGTTCTGTGAATTCTGTGGCCGTTCTTATACTTTGGAAAATAATGCAACGTGATACTGTTATCGTTGACACCTACAAATTCTTCCAGTTGCAACAAACTCGTTGCCACAAATTTGTAGCCACCTACTTCGAAGGTTTTGTGTTTTTGATGCAGTTAAAATTCCAGTTCCATACGATTCTTTTAAGACTACTGTTCGGTGTTTTAAAAGAAATGTTTGTTCGTAAGTTACAGTTAGTTTTTAAAGCATTGTTGTCCAATTTCAAAAAATATGTTCCTGCTCACTCCATTTAGGGATTTGTTGTCAAATTGGTGAAAATTTTAGGTTGTAAATATAAATTTAATAATGTTCCTTGTTGAAACTTTAAATCTCCTCTCATCTTCTTTTTCACGATTATCTTTTCATTTGTATACATTGTATTGAAACTGCTCGCTTCACGAGTTCAAAGCTGTATTGGACAGATTGTTCGGTCCATGTAGACATTTTAAGTAACCGTATTATTCTAATATCTATACACTTTAAAGGCGTTTAGAAAGCGATTTTAAGTATAAACGCATCGACATCCTCTGATGCATTTACACCCATCCCATTTACGCAGTTTCGCTTTTACGCGGTTAACAAAAAAAAAAAATTTGGAATACATTTCTTTAAACCAAAATTGGTCTCATTCATAATTTTCTTGTTGCAACAAACTTATCTTATTTTAATCGGTTGAAAAGGTTTTTCTCTTTCTGACGTTACAACCAATCAGTCAGGGTATTTTTCTCCAACGAACACCAACTAATTGTTGTTGGGACACATTTTTATCATTCTTCCTAATGGAGCTCTTTTTACATGCAAACCATTTAAACCAGTTGAATTTAATGCAAATTACTTAATCCAAGGAGCTGTGTGATCTCATAATTCATTCGGATTCTATACTGATTTTCAGCATTCAAAGTTTTCCACTCGTTCTACTTTATAGTTGCCAATATTCAAATATGCAGGAGATATGTTCCTGGATGTCGATAAAAGTATCGCTTTGTCGATGTTGATGCATAATCCAAGTCGTTTCTAAGGCATTTCTTTCAAGCTGTGAGAAACTATCCTTAATATCGCTTGGCCAACGTTCGAGTTGAGCAGTATTATCTAGTTTTGTGTCTCGATTCGGCTTCTTCTTATGGCGTATTCAAGCGCCAAATTAAATTGTATGGGGGCAAGTGCATACCCTTGTTGAACACCTGATGCTCTCTTAAGGAGGTCAAAAACTTACCTGTCTATTACTATACGAAAATTTGATCCCATTGTTGTGAGTTTACATAGAGAAACAAGTTTATCTGGTATATCAAGGTAAACAAGTGCGAAACCAAAGATTGTCGCGGATGACTCTATCATAAACTTGCTTCACATCAACGTAGAACGATAGAACGTAGAACGTGGTGAACGGTTATGTTGTACTTCCAACATTTTTCTAGAATCATCTTTAAGGTAAAACATTCATCTGTGAGTGAACGGCTGGGATGAAAACCACACTAATAGTGATAATAGATTCGGCAAACAAGAACAGTGAACGGGTATAGCAAATACGACATTACCAATTATTTTATATGCAGTGCGATTCCACGATAATTTGCAAACTTCAGGCGGTTCTTGTGTAACGGAACAATGAGCTGTTTTCCATTCAGCAGACAGCTCTTCTTGGTCACATATTGCAATAATCAGATCGTATATACGCGAGACAAGAGCTGCTCCTCCATTTTTAAATAGTTCTGCGGCGAATCCATCGATACCTGATAATTTCCCAATTTTTATTTTTTTATCACAGCCTGCACTTTTTCTATTGTTGGGTAAGGTACAAAAATCTCACTTGACAGAGCAACTGTTTTGATAGGATAGACTTCGATAGGCCTGTGCAGGTACAAAACTAATACGGGGTGGCAAATAATTTCGTTACTGGCATATTCCTTGAGTATATAATGTACTGCCTACCTCAGATAAGATAAAGAGTTATGTAAAGACTCGATTCTTCGCGCAAGCAAAAGCTTGCTCTCATCAAGGAATATTGCACACCTAAGATTGAGGGTGTTACAGTTTACTGAATAGAATTCATCAGCCAGCAATCCTAAGATATCATCTTGGCTAGAGAATTTGCAGTGATATTGCCAGTGGTATGTGATATCTCACGTTAAGTCCAACCCCAAATTCTCCTCCGTTTTAATGACCGCTGTTTTTGATTACCCTGATTGTTATAAGAATGTATGCTGTAAAGTTCATGGATTCCACTTCCTGGCCATCTCAATTCTTGAAGTAGCAGTATATCTAGGGCATTGCTATCAACTTGATGTTTTATAATAAATTATAAATAAATATCTCTTAATATCTAAAGTTACCATGCCAACCAGGATGGAATGTAAATTAGGTTTCCCGCATGTTTTCTCTCTGTTTACCCACGTTCCTGCTATAACATGTAATCTGTAGACAGCCCTTTTAGCCATGTACTCCACATGTAGATGTAAAGGAGCCAGACCCAACATGGCTTCCAAGGACAGTGTTGGTGTGGTGCGCATTGAGCCACTGATACCTACACATGCCATGCCATTCTCTGAATTTTATTTAACTTGGCACGAATGTATTGTTTCTCCGCCTTTGGCTACCAAACAACACAAGCAAAGCAAGTTTTGTTCAAATTATTGATGAGTAGATCCATAGTCTGATTTTGGGACTAAGACCCCAATAACGTACAAAGGATCGGTGGCATTGCCAAAAAGAAATGACAGCCTTATCAATATTTTTTGTTAAATGAGTATTCCAATTTAACCTTTAACCTCATCTGAGTACCTCAACTGCATACTGAAAAGAGACAGACTTGGCGTGGCAGGCGATTGGTAAATAAGACCACCTGTGAAAATACGAGGATAAGGTATTACAGAGATGAGAGTCTGTTGAAAAACTCAAGTTGAAAGGCTGCAGTTCTACACCTTATTATTTTAACCGTAAAAGAATTGCCCCCTAGAGTTGCGCTGGTCTGTGAGTTATTGGAGATTTTCTGGTCTTCTAAGGCTTAGCACGTTCTCTAAGGCTTAGCATGTTCACGTTTTTAAATCGTTTTTCGGGTACCATTTTCAAATTCATTATGATTCTGAGAGTAATGTTTCTGAGATGCACCGAGGCCAGTGTTCAGAAAATACCAAATTGAGTTTTACAGATATGATGCTAAGCCCTTTTTGTGAATGGTTCCGTTTTGACCTTAAGGTTTACAGAAGAACAGTTTTGCACGTTAATAAAGAGAGCCGCTTGCTCCAAGACAGACGCGCACTCCGAAACGCCTTTAACATAGATAATAGAAGCTTGAGTTGTAGTATGATCAGTATGTAGTATAATCAGTATTTACTTTGATCCTTTTAACTACACCAACGCAATTCTGTCAACTTTACCCAGGTAGCACGGCGCGGACGTAGAATTTCGGATTTCGCTACCCGTGTACTTTCTGTAGCCTCTTTAAATATGAAAATAAGTGGAGTGAAACCTATCTATCTTTTTAATATGAATTCTTTGTTTCGTTTTACACGGTTTCGATTTACACGTTTACCCATGGAACGTATCCTCCGCGCAAATCGAGGGATGGGTGTATTTGTCGTATCAGTCATATCGTTAAAAAAACTATAAAATGAAATGAAAAATGCCTTGGTTTTAAAAACCAATTTTAATTTCAAACGTACGGACCTCCAATATTCCTCACATCCCAAACGCTCGAAAAGATCAGGTTGATGATTCACTGTTCGCACGCGATCTATTGTAACAAACGATCATAGATTTAACGATCATAGTATAAAAGACATACATTTTAAACGTGGAAAAGTCTTATGTGCTTGCCGAACATTTGCCAAGTTATAACTTATGTTATTTAAGTATCAGCTCAAGCTAATCTGAAAAAGGTTTCAAAAGAACAACAATTTTGATCGTAACAAAAAAGCAAACCTTATCTTTGCAGATTTCAACTCTCTGAACGTTCCTGTTTATAACAAGAGGCTAACCCTTGATCTACCGGGTGTTTGAACAAATATTTCACTTAAAATAATGTTTTATCACAACGCTCTAAATATTACAAATAAAACAAAACGTCCATAGTCATGCTCAGCAGTTTATAAAACATTAAAAATTCAAAGCTTTACCATCAGACGTTCTGAATGAGAATTAATAAATGAAAAAAATAATCAAATTTCCTGTGATTTTTAGTTTTTAAATTTCATACATACATACAAGTATTCCCAACCTTAAACCACATACCACCTTACACAAAAAAATAAGAATCTGATGTACAAAAGTATATAGATCAAAAACCTATCTTCCATATTTATTTTTATAAAATTATAATGAAAAATGGAATCCATATAGTGGGGGTGTTTAGAAAATAATCCTTCTTTGATTATAATTTTCTTTACCTTTTTTAACCAATGAAAATCTCTGACGTCATTATCAAAATGGATCAATATCCCCTTTTTTAAAATTTTCCCACTGCGTTCTGTACATATTTGTAAAGCTTTTTCCCTATTCAGTCTTATTTCCTCCACCGTTTCGACCTAACACAAAAAATTGGAAAAATTCGGAAAATATAAAAAGAAAATTTTATTTTTGGTTTTTCTCTTTCTATTTCTCTCTCATTAAACAACAATTAAAAAAAAAAAGTTATTCATTTTGTGTGTTTAATAAATTAAATTAAAAATATTTATTATTAATTTATAATTAAAATTAAAAAGAAAAAAGGAAAATTTAAATAAAAAATTATTGTGTAAGCACATGTGCGGGTTACATTTTAAAACAAGAAACAGTCCGTCTCAAAAGACGTCCTTACGTTGGGGCGATAGCTGTTTCATTTTCGATTTTAGTTTAAATAATTAAAAAAAGTTAATAAATAGACAATATTACAAATTTATTTATTTTCTAATCAAAAAGACGAAAATAAATTAATATTTTTTATTCAAAAATTTCGTTTTTTTTGGGGATATTTCGAATTGATTTAATAATTTAATAATTGATTTATTATTTGTTCAAACTTAAAAAACTAAAATTATTATCTGTGATGTGGTTTCAAAATAAATTTTTAAATAAATAAAAAAAAAACATAATATCATATATTATTTAAGGTATGTAAAAAAAATTCGTTGATTGCATAACAATTTTCTTACTGTTTTATTTTTCGTTCGTCTATGTATTATCCGTGTAACTTTCAAGCTTTCTTGACCTAACTCTTCAATTTTTTTATAGTGTTCTGTTTTATTAATTTAATAAGACAATAAGAAAGGAATTAAAAAGCACGACGACATGAAAATGAATTAAGTTTTGTGAATGTTTTCTAAAAATAAAGTTATTATTTATTGATTTTGATTTTCTTTTTATAGATTTGTTTTTTGACGTGTGGGGTGGGTGAGTATTTTTCTTTTGAACGTAAAAAAAAAACAAATGTGAAATGTTGTAAAATATTTTACTAATAGGTAAATAGTAGTTGACGGTTTATGCTAACAACTTGTCAACTTCTGAATTGTTTGTAGAGGTTAAAATATAAAACCTAATGTTAGAAAAGCTAACAAAGAAGTAGGTTATCCATCCATTTTATTTTGTAAAGTCTAAAGCTCAGCTAACATCTATCAGTTATTCCAACATAATATATTTTTTGTTAAATATAACTTAATAAACTAATAATAGGGTTTTTTAAAATCAAACATTTTTTTGATAATAAATATTTTTATCAATTCAAAAGTTACAATAAAACTGCACCTTTAAATAATAGGCATCAGCTGTTCCTAAAATATTTAGTCATATTTACAATATAATTCGCTTAAAATAATATAATTAAAATAAATATTGTAAACAATCGATAGCTTGTTACGATACAAACGTTAAAATCTTCTACAAATGGGCGGAGTTTTATTATAACTTTTGAATTGATAAAAGCTCCAAATACAATTTCGATATGTTACTTCTAACTTCGTCTTCAGAAAAAAAAACAATAAGAATCCTATTAAAGAAATACTAATTGTATTTCTGTATTAGAAATTGTGTTCTTATTCACTTTGCGCACTTTGACTCTGTCATGTTATTAAATGAATCTCACATTTTATATTTAATTTAATTTTAGGTTTTATATTATTTATGTTGTTTTTTTTAGAATTTGCTATATATGTACTTAAAACAAACTGGACATCCCGTAATCCAGTCGTTCATAGAAGATGTTGCATATTGATTAAAAGCAATTAAAAATTTCTTTTAATGTGACTTATTTTTAGTTTTCGTGCCTTAGTTGACAGTTCTTTGTGTAAAGTCTTTTGTCATAAGGCCGGTCTGTATCATCAAATTTGCTTTCGTGTTAAGTACAGCCAATTTGGTAACCCTTTTAAATCCCTTTCAGGTGTAATGCTGTATTCTGTTCACCCTCTAAAACCGTTTTCACGCATATGCCTTTGTGCATGCTAAGTTATCAACTTATAGGTTTAAAATTTTACGAAGAAAATTATTGTAAATCAATCTTGCCAGAATTTTCACTTGTAGTTAACAACTAAACTATGCTGTTCAAAATTTTTATTTGAACCCGACAGAGTACATATGAGGAAAGAAGGATTAGAAAATATAATAGAAAAAATGAATGAATTGAGTAGAATGTTGCCACTTTTACATTTAAACTAACTTAATGAAGGAAGTATCAAGTATCTTGTATATATAGCACTGTGCAATCATGCTAAAATAAGTGAGATGTGCTTTTCTATACATTCTGTACCTTCGACGTCAGTATTGAGAAAGTTAAGAAGGTTAAAGAAAAAGAATGTAAACTATCGATTTTGAAACATTGATAAAATTTACTGTTATAATCAAAATAAATTAAAGGGCAATCTATCCATATTAGTTGATTTGTTTTAGTTTAGTTCTTTAGTTTTTTCAGGACATATGCCAGTTAATGATTGGACGTACACAATACACGTTTTCCATATTTCCATAGCTTGATATATTTATTTTGATATTTGAAAAAGTTTGATTTTTATGAGTGATAGGATTAGTGGTATGGTACAAGGATTAGTTAAAATTTATGGTACAAGGATTAGTTAATTTTTATGGTAGAGTTAATAGTTAATAATTAGTTAGTTTTTATGGTACAAGGATTAGTCAAACTTTTCCTTAAGATTAAAGTGGAATACAATATTATATTTGGGGCATTCTTTTGCAAATCGAACAGATTTGGACAAAATCTGACCAACAGATTTTTGATTTGGCTGAATGTTTTTTTCTTTTTTTTTTTTGGAAAATATAGCGGTTCTGAATTTCGAGAATTTCGTAATTTTTAGCTTTAAGACTTATTTTCAAAGATTCATAATTCGATTCTTAAAAAGATAAAATCTTTTTTTGTTTTAATTGAAATTTAAAAGATGGAGTTTTATAAAAAAATCTGTTATCTTTAAAAATTATTAACAAATTCCTATTGTTGTAAACAAGTAAAATGTTAAGCTTAAAGACTTATTTTCAAAGATTCATAATTCGATTCTTAAAAAGATAAAATCTTTTTTTGTTTTAATTGAAATTTAAAAGATGGAGTTTTATAAAAAAATCTGTTTTCTTTAAAAATTATTAACAAATTCCTATTGTTGTAAACAAGTAAAATGTTAAAATCGATTTTTAGTCACTGTCCAACAAAAATAAAGAGTGTTTAGTACAACCATCGTGTTCTACGTTCAATTTTCTATAAAAGAAGTATATTCAATTAATGAAGAAATGAATTTTACTGTTAAAAATAAATTAATATTTCCAGCGCGGGACAACAAAAATTTATGAAATTTGTTGTCGTCCCTTGCTCGATAAATTAATTTATTTCTAGCAGTAAAAATCATTTCTTAATAAATGAAAAATACTTTTTTAATAGAAAATTGAGGTTGCTAAAAAACACTCTTTAATTTTGTTGGACAGTGACTAAAAATCATTTTAACACTTATTTGTTTACAACAATAGGAATTTGTTAATAATTTTTGTAGATAACAGTTTTTTTAAACCCCGCCTTTTAACTTTAAAATAAAACAGAAAAAATGGGTCTATCTAGAACCGAAGTTATGAAACTTTCAAAATAATTCATCAAGCCAAAAATTACGAAATTCTCAAAATTTTGATCCGCTCTATTAACCCCTCCCTAAAAAAAATAATAAAAAATCCTCGAACACGTATATCTTTAGTTTATATAGAACCTGTTTTCAGCTAAATCAAAAATTTATTCGTCACATTTTGTCCTAATCTGTTCGGTATGTAAAAGAATAACCCATTTACGAAATTTTTTGTCGTCCCGCGCTCAGTAAATTAATTTATTTCTAACAATAAAAAACATTTCTCCATTAATTAAAAATACGTTTTTTATAGAAAATCGTAGAATACGATGGTCATGTTTCACGCCAGTTTCTCGAAAAATAGTGCACCGAAAATTTCAGCCGCATTGCTAAATTTTTCGTTCAAACCAAACCAAATATTGCTAAATTTTTAAATCTCAAGCTTAAACTTGGGTTTCCTACTTAGTGGTTTGGAATTTGGATCATTGTATGAAATTAAAGTCTTTGTCGACCTTGGCTAGCTCAATGCTAGAACTTGTCCATCTTTGTTGGTTTTAATTCACGTAAGGAGGCTGATAAGAAAAGTTGTATTCGTTCCAGCCAACTTGAAAATGTTCCGCTTAACGACTTTGTGTTTTAGCGTAAAGCCGCCAACAGGTGGGCGTCTGCGAGGTAGACCATAATCAAAATTATTCAAAAGATTCTTGTAATATTATATTTACGAAATTAATTTGCTCAAAATTTTGTATTTTGCAAAAAACAATAAAATGTAAGTAATAAAATACAATTGAAGCCGCTTTCCAATCGAGTGAATTGCTGAAGGAATTGATTGTAACCAATTGGTCTATTATTCAGTAAATCATCAAAAATAGAGCCAAAACAACAAAAACAGCAATTTTTTGACATTTAAAAAATACATAACAAAAATCGAAAATTATAAGACACAAACAAATATGTACCGATTTAATTTTTAATTATTTTTAACGTTTGACCACAAACCGTAAATAAAAAATATGAATATGTTAAGCTGATGAACCTATTTTTTCATTCACTTTATTCAATTCAATTCATTTCTGTAGTAGCTCAGTTTACGTTCAGTGTAAACTGAATATTGGAACATGAAAATTCCGGAATACAATTCAGTTTAAGTGAATCATTCAGTAATTCACTTGATTGGAAAGTGGCTTTAGTCAAATGCTAAGTAAAGATATATTTAGTTAAAAACCAGAAATTGGGATAATTTCCTCGTCTTTTCGTTAAATCCTAAATTAAGATGAATCAGTCCGGATTATTCCACTTATATAAGAAGAAAACCACACATTCCATTACCTTATCTGCTGTGAATAATGTATATATGACAAACATAAATTCAAATGTTTTATAAATAATAGATTTACGTCTAATGATTTGATTGTTTATGTTTTGAAAAGTATTTAACAAAACGTAATGAGCATCACGTTTTAACATTCAAATATTCAATTTAACATAATATACTTTTGTAAACGGAATAAATACTTGTAAATATGTTAAAGTTGACATATAACTTTGTTGCATGCTATATTATATTGTATGTAGCTTTTATTTTCAATATAATCGAGACTTGAACCATTCCGTGAGGTATTGTTTTATATAATTGACATACTACTATTGTGCTTTCGTATGTTTCGTTGTTTACACTTTAGATTCCCGTTTTTCAGTGTAGTGCACTTATGTCAGTAAGGCAAATATTATATAAAAACATGTAAATAATTAATAATGTTGTGTAACAGAGTTTAGGTCATAACCAATTTTCAAGGTCATTAAATGTCGTTGATGGTTTGGTTTTATATTTATTTGTATTAATTAAAAACATGTTTGTTGTTTTTATGCAAGAAATAATGGAAACAGTTGTGGAACTTTTTAATACTCTCGAGACTATGCGATATTTTGGCAGTATTTCTCTACTCATTAACACTAATTATTTTTAATTTGAAACTTTGAATGCGCAAAATACAGTTACATTTTAAATATCAATTTAAAATGTGTTTTTTGTTAAAAATTGTCAAATTGCCAAAACGTTGTGTTGCAAAGTTTTTATATAGTCGGACCGTAGGCCCATAAAAATGAGCTGTTCCTCCTAAATGTCAAAATTGCTCTTTTTTAAGTGAAAGTTAATGGTGACAAAATATTGAGTTGGGAAAATAATTAATAAATAACATTAGAATTTCGAAGTTTGCTTTTGCGTGTCATTTATACGCCGTTCAGTTAATTATGAAAATGGTCTAAGTCAATTCAAACTGTAAAAAGCCTATTTCGGAATGAGATTTATACAAAATTTCACATGCATAATAAACTTTCATTATTGAAGACTAACAAAGCCCTAAAATAAAATTTTTCATAATAGAGAAATGTTTTTTAATTTAATCATTTGCAAACCTTTAAATATCTCAAAACAAGAAATGTATGACTTAGACCACTTTCATAATTATGGGCACATATGTACTCTAGTTGTTAGTTGCAGGATAAACATTTTTGATTGCGAGAATTTTGCGGCACAAATTTGAAAAACGCGAAGCATAAATTTCTATTAGAACATGATTGGAATTAGCAAGTTTTCTCCGCTTAAAAAAAGAAATATTCGATAAATAAATCCTTTAGATGTTTGTATTTAGCGTTATCCATTTAGATCTGAAACATAATTTGGATTGGTAGTATTGTATAGTAAAAATAGAAACGGCTATCTTGCAATGATTGATGTTTTTCCATTACCAAAAGCAAACAGCAGAAATCCTGAACCAATTTTTTATCGACATTGCAACCACAACGAGTACTAATTATTACACTAACCAATACCAATCACACACAATCTCCTGAACAACAACCACATCTACACATTACGCGACTTTAAATTTATACAAAACAACACCAGAAGAAATTTGTAATATCATAAAAAGCCTAAATAAGAACGCAGCCAGTGGATATGACAAAATACCGACCAAATTTTTTGCAATATTCAGTGAAACACTATGTCTGAAAATCTCAAACCTCATCAATAACAGCTTCAGATGTGGTTTCTTTCCTGATTGTCTTAAGACTGCTAAAATCACCCCCATCTACAAAGCAGGCAACAAACAGGAAACCGTAAACTACAGACCAATTTCTGTTTTACCTACGTGCTCTAAAATATATGAAAAAGCCATATTGAAAAGACTAGATAGCTTATAGATTAAAATATAATTAACAAAAATCAATATGGCTTTGTCACAAAATCAAGCACACTAACAGCATGTGTATCACTTACAAGTTTCATAGAAAGTAATATAGATAAGGGGAATACAGTAACTTGTATGTTTCTAGACATAAGAAAAGCTTTTGAAACAGTTGAACACCCGATACTTTTTGCTGAACTAGAGGCAATTGGCATAACACACAATGCTCTATAGCTCTTTCAGTCATTCCACACGGCTCGCCAACAATTTACACAAATAAACTCATGTAACGGTACAACACTTCAAATATCGTGTGGTCTTGCACAAGGGTCTATGCTCTCAGCACCGGAATTCTCGATCTAAATTAACAAAATTTTTGATCTCCAGCTTAAGGGAAAAATACAAATGTATGCTGATGATGCCGTAATATCTTACGCCTCAAAAGAAATTGAACTGCTTTTTCTACATATGCAAGAAGATATTAAACAAATAGATAGCTTTTTGCAAAGTATTAACTTACACATAAACACAAACAAAAGCAGTGACATGTTATTCAACAAAAATAAAGTGATAAACGTAGATCCTTTACCAATCATCACAATAAACAATGACACAATAAATCGAGTGCTTTCAACTAAATATCTCGGGCTTGTTATTGACGAGAAGTTGAATTGGTCAAATCACATCTGTAAAATTAAAAACAAAATTAGACCTATGATATTTGCAATGCGACGCCTTAAACCGCACTTACATCTAAATGCACTCTGGAACATTTACAACTCGCACATTTTGACACATTTACTTTACCTAAATCCAATATGAAGCAATGCGAACACAACTAGATTAAACGAGCTTAAAATACTTCAAAAGAACGTAACTCCGTAAGAACGATTTATGGTCACTCCAGACTCTTTCCGACTAGGATTCTATATACCAGTGTTGTGAAACGAAATAAATTTAATTTCGTTTCAGTTTTCGTTATTCTGCAAATTTATATTACGGTTTTCGTTTCAGTTATTGTTTCGACCAGCTAATTTGGTTACGTTTTTCGTTACGTTTTCGTTACGTTTCGGTTACAGTTACGATTGCGTTATACATCACTCTTGAATAAATAAAAGTAATAATTGGGAAATGAAGTACATAGAAACTAGCTATTTACATACTTCACAAAACTACTATAAGATTGGACTAATCAGAATCGCATGGAGGAATCAGATTTTAATGATTAATAATTTTTTTTAATTTTTGATCTATGCATGTGACAGTCCCGTGTAATCCAGTACCCCTGCTATTGGCATACGAGTTCACGTGACATATATCACATACCACTGGCAATACCAGTGAGATATCACTACCTAAGGTGATACATTAGGGGTGCTAGCCTTCATTTAATTCCTTAGTTCTAATATCTTCATTTATTCTATATCTAATCATTGAGGAAGACAGTGTGTGACATGATCATGGAATATGCCACTAGGTGCATTATTGGCAACCCCATTTTAGTTTTGTTCTTGCAAATTTTTAAAACAAATTTGTTTTTTCTTCTTATTTTATTTTATTTCCTATTATGAAATATTGGCCTATGTCACATTTTATATGTGATAGGATTTATTGTTTAGTTATCCATTCTTTACCAAAAATATAAAAAAATAAACAAAAAATAAAAGATTTAAGTCCATCAGCACCTTAGAACGCATGTTGTTGTGGGACTTTTGTCTTAAAAGGTTTGTATGTGTTGTTGTGACACATGTAATGTAGTAATGTCTACTGCACAGCACATTTTATCAAAAAAAAGATAGCAAAACTATGTATACTCGCTAAACATGGTGAATCGTTTACGAATCGTTTACGAACCGTAAACGAACAATGCGGTTCGTAAACGGTTCATAAATGGTTCGTAAACGATTCACCATGTTTAACGGGTATGTTACTATCAATAACTGCGTGTAAAATATACCAAGAGCATTAAATAGCATTTTACATGTGAGGAAAAATATTGCGCACGAGATGCGTAGCGGTGAGTGCAGTACCTTCACGAAAATTTTGTTATATACTTTTTCTACGAGCTTTTTATACTTCAGAAACCTATATGCTTACTTGGAAAAAGTTGCTACTAATTACAAAGCCGAGTATAGCCGAGCGATGAATTACTAAGCGATGTATAACCGAGTGTGTTAAAACACTAGTCTATACATTGTTAGGGTCGACGGTTCGAATCCAGTCAAGTCCAATTTATGGATTTACTAAATTAGAATTACAGAACCGAGAAGTTGTGATATAATATATATCCTTCAAAGGACAGTAAATCCACTGGATATATCAATACTTAAAAAAAATTAAATATACACAATTTACAAATTGTATTAGGCTTTGCATTGTTCTGCGTCAAAATGAATTCCAATATTTAAATTATATTTGATTTGCGATTTAAAAATGTATAAAAAAGGATTTCTGACTTATTCTTATTAAAAGCTGCCAAAATCTAATTTTTACCATAAATTCTAGTTCGTAAAAAGCATATTTCCCTAAAACTGTTACGTAATATGTATATGTATTACGTAACACTTTTGATTCTCATAGTCTAACACTAGTGTGATGTAATTGATAATTTACTATGATAGGAGTAGAAAAAGTAACTAAAAGTTTCATATTTAAATTTTAAGGATATAATTTTCTTTTCCCTTTTTGTTTTTGTTTTTATTTTTTAAATTTCAAGGTGAATATAATATAATAAAAATAATATATCATAAATATGTAACGTAATAACCTTAAAAAAAATAGCGTTTGTGTTACGTTTTTCGTTACGGTTAATATAAATTATATCGTTTGCGTTTTGGTTACGGTTACGAAATTTAAATTCCGGTTTTGCGTTTTTTCGTTACGTTACAATAACGTTTCACAACACTGCTATATACGATACATGAAAGAACGCTCCCTCTCGAAGTAATTAATAATATACACATTACTTTATTGATTTATAAAATTAAAAACAACCAAATTAAACACAATTGTGAGCTATCTTATAGGCATAACATACACACACACACGCCACCAGACAAACACATGAATTAAACTTACCCCAGATAAAAACAAACACTGGATTAAATACCCTGCTTTATAAGGGAGTGATTTGTTCAATAGACTACCACTATCAATACAAAATACACCCAGCATTGCGCAATTTTAACATGATAGTTATCAATATTTCTATAATCTATACCTACAGAAACACCAACCCAAATAATAAGATTCCAAATGTTAGTATATAGTAATATTAATAAATAGTATTATAGAATTAGTATAGAAACAATAGTACGATTAATGAAATTAATTAAAAAACAACTAATTAGTAATATTATTCATTAAGTAATCTTTTCCTTTGAAATTAGTAGTAATGTTATCATAAAATTTAATGTATCAATACAAAAACAAACAATTGTTACTTACAAGAAATTTTCATTTGTAACATAAACAAATTTGTGAAATAAATAAAAAAAAAAAAAAACTAAAATTGATTAATTGATGAATTCAGGTGCCGTAAGCACAGTTGAAAATTTCAGTCATATCAATCTTATCGTTTTGACACTGAATATGCAATTTTTGTTAATTCCGCGATTATTAAACTTTGGTGATATTTGTTAGATTTGGACCATGACTCATGAGGCGGAGTGACCGATGTTATGTAAAGTAAAAGAGGATAACTTTTCAAGTTCTTGCTTAGGAAATTTTCTCATCCTTAAAAAGTAAATCTGAATGCCATCTGGTCATTTATAAAATTCGCAGGCCCACGCCGATTTCATGTGATGATTACCACATATTTTATACTTCGTGAGGCGCCTGTCCTTGACGAGTCGGAAAACTTTTGTTCTACCATTTTTCTCGATTCGGCCGCTTTTTCGTTCGGCAAGCTCCGAAAAATGCCGATTTCCCGGGATCTTATAAATTTATTTTTTTTGAGAGGAACAGAGTAAATACTGCTTATACTCAATGATTCTGCACCATGGCGAGTCATTGGCGTCACAAAATCAATGCAACTCAAGCGCCTGTTCTCCATGTTAGGGGCGGTTTGGAGCGGGAGTCTGTCTTGGATCAAGCGGCTCGCTATATAAACGTGTAAAAAGGTTGTTTCTGGTGACCTTAAGATGCAGAACGAACCCATTCACGAAAACTTGTTTTGGGCGAAGGGCTAACACCTTATTTCCGTAAAAACTATTTGTCATAGATTCTGTATACTGGCATCGAATTATCTCGGACTAATTTCAAGAATGACCTCGGCAACTGTACCCGAACTAAATGGGATCCAAATGGGATTTAAAAATGGGAACCTAGAACGTACTAAGCCTTAGAAGACCAGGAGATCTACTAAAACTTACAAATCAAATCGATAGCTACACACTGGATATAGTGGCATTACAAGAACTAAGATGGCCAGGAAGTGGAATTCACGAAACAGCCAAGGAAAACACTCTCTACTATTGCGGTCATGAAAACGGAGGAGAATTTGGAGTTGGCTTTCTCATATATCTTCGCGTGAATCAACATGTTATCGACGTTTGCCCAATTAATATGCGGATATGCACAATGAGAATCAGCACGCAAAAATTTAATGTAACGATCATCAATGTTCATGCACCTACTGAAAACAAAACAGATGATATTAAAGACCTATTCTTTCTAGAACTCGAAGAAGTCATCAATAACATCCCGCGACACGATATAAAAACCGTGGTAGGTGACTTCAATGCGCAAATTGGTAGAAGTGCAGAAATTAAAACATATCCGTCCTAACAGTTTACATCATACTAGTAACAATAATGGCTTTCGCGCAGCTGAACTATCTATGATGTATGATCTAGTATTTTCTAGCACTTTCTTTCCTCATAAGAGAATCCACAAGGCAACGTGGAAATCAAACGATGGAAGAACTGAAAATCAAATCGATCATGTCATGATTTCTAAGCGACACTCTACAGGTGTAACTGACGTTCGACCATACAGAGGTGCTGATATGGACACCGATCATATGCTTGTCATCTTTAAGTACAAGTGCAAGTTGTAATCTACATTTAATAGACAAGCAAAAAAGACCATGGGCTGGAATGACGAAGCATTTAAACACCAGGAAACACTGAATAAATATCAAGAAATAGTAACGCAAAGCATAGAAGAGCATGACATCCCGTCTGAGATACCATTAATCATACAAGAAGAATGGCAAACGCTTCAATCAACCATTATATCCGCAGCACAAACTACAATCGTAAAACGACCACCGAAATCATGTAACGAATGGTTTGATGACGAGTGCCGCGAAAGCGTTGAGCACAAACAAAAACTGCAAAAAAATGGTTAACAAGGAACACTCGAAGCTCCCAAATTGATTATCTATGCGCCAGAAAAGCCTCAGCAAAACTCCTACGTAAAAAGAAACGCGAACACATGAAGAGCTGCATCGAAAACATCAACCAACAGGCGGCTAATGGAAATTCAAAAGATTGCTTTGCCAATGCACGGAATCTGACAAAAAATTTCCACCCAAGATCTACAGCCATCAAAAATGGAAACAACGAGTTTACAACAAATGAACGTGATGTGCTGGCAGTATGGCGATCCCAATTTCAAGACCTACTGAATAGGACGAATGAAGTTCATCCTATTCGAGCAATTGCTCCGTCAAGTGAGGAGATTTTTGTCCCTTACCCAACAATAGAAGAAGTGGAAGCTGCCATCAAAAAATTAAAAAATGGTAAATCACCAGCTATCTATGGCATTCCTGCAGAACTATTTAAAAATGGAGGAGCTGCTCTGGTCTCACGTATATACGATCTGATTTTTGATATCTGGGACCAAGAAAAACTACCTGCTGAATGGAAAACAGCTCTCATTGTTCCGCTACATAAAGGTGACCGCCTAAAGTATGCGAATTATCGTGGCATCACACTGTTGAACACTGCATATAAAATACTAACTAATATCGTACTTGCTCGGCTTATCCCGTTCGCCAAATCTATCATCGGCGACTATCAGTGTGGTTTTCGTCCCAACCATTCACCAGCTCTACGTTGATTTCAAGCAAGCGTATGATACCATCATCCGCGACAACCTCTGGTCTCCACTTATATGCCTTAGTATCCCAGCGAAACTTGTTTCTCTGTGCAAACTCACAACATCGGGATTAAACTGTAGAATCTCAATCGAAGGGTCAGTTTCTGACTCTTTTGAAATAACATCAGTGTTCGACAAGGTGACGCACTCGCGCCCGTACTATTTTATTTGGCGCTTGAGTACGCGATAAGAAAAAGCCGAATCGAGACACAAAACTGCATATTTAACAAATCTAGTCAAATTCTTGTCTATGCAGATGATATTGCGCTTCTCGGACGTAAACCAAGGGATATTAAGGGTAGTCTCTCTCAGCTTGAAAGAAATGTTAAACGACTTGGATTATGCATCAACACTGGCAAGATTAAACTTTTAACAACATCCAGGAACATACCTCCCGGAAATCTGAATACTGGCGACTATGAACTTGAACGCGTAGAAAACTTCTAATACCTCGGGCCTGTAATAACATCATCAAATGACATGCAGGCAGATATTAAAGCCCGTGTCTCTGCCGCATACAGAGTTTTCTACGCATACTCATAACTTTTGCGATCAAAACATCTTTCGCAGTCGTTCAAACTCACACTTTACAAAGCATTAATCCGATCTGCTTACCTTTGGAAGTGAAAGCTGGACACTGACTTCCTCCGATTGTAGAATTTTATCAACATTCGAGAGGAAGGTCATACGATTTATGGTCCATGTAAAGTTGCTGAAAATCAGTATAGAATCCGAATGAATCATGAAATCAGACAGTTTCTTGGAGGCTGCGATGTAATCGGCTGGCGTGATGACATCATCCAAGACCTTCGTGATATAGGATGTCGAAACTGGGGTCAACTGATCATGGAACGAGATTATTGGAAGCTGATTGCACAGATGGCAAAATCCCACCATGAGATGTAAACGCCAGAGAGAGAGAGAGGTTGTAAATTTGTTTTAGAACACGTGGGCAACCTTGTCCGATAAAAATTTACCAAATACCAAAATGTCAGTTGTTGGACTCGACAATAGCATACACATTTTGGTCGGACAAGTTCGGCCATCGTGTTCAAAAACAGTTAAAAAAAATGTGGTATCAAATTTACAAGATCGCGGGAAATCGACATTTTTCGGAGCTTGCCAAACGAAAATGCGGCCGATTTGAGGAAAATGGCAGAACAAAAGTTTTCAGACTCGCCAAGGACAGGCGCCTCACGAAGTATAAAATATGTGGAAATCATCACATGAAATCGGCGTGGGCCCAGGGACTACAATGGTTCAAATTGGTCGATTTTATTCACTAGTCAATTAAGACTTTTACTACTTTTAGATAAACATCCATTTTAACGTGAGACCAGGCTATATAGATGAAATCAATGTAAACTGAAATAGTTGATTAACAACCTAGCAGTAAAGCAACGTACCACCCACTTTTCGATTTTATTCACTATAGGCATTTGGTTTATTAATCTATTTTGGGCTTAAACTGTTTGACACATTTTAACTTAAAACGCAATTTTTAAAAGCATATTAATAAACATTTTTCCTCAGCCGGACAAAAAAATGCACTTTTTGCTTGGTTGTATTTTACGAAAAATTATTTCATTTGTGTATTGCATCTAGTTGTCATGGAAGCAATTCCGAAAACCATCATTTTTTGTCCTAGGACAAAAAATTAACAAATCTGTATTTCTATGCAAAACAAAAATCAAAGTTTGAATGGGAAATTTAACAAAAACTTTAAATGGTTGCTTGGATTTAGTTTGAGATGTAAATTAATAGTATATTATGATGCAAGGACGGATGCAAGGATGCAAGGAAGCCAAAGATTTTGGACGAATGTGGAGTTTGCAAAAAGGCGCTAGCCGAGATTTGTACCCACATTAAGTCCAAAATAGCTTACGTCAGTGCGTCATATACTATTTTTTATTCGCCGCAAGCAAAATATTTAAAAAAAAATTAAATCAAAGTTATAAATTTGCATAAATTTTGAAATAAAAATATATTGAACAAGTAACCTTTGACAAAATATTTGTTATTTTTTCAAAATAATTGTATAACTATGATAACAAATAATAACAATAATTTTAGTTGGATTATGAAATTTTAAATTTAAAGGTTGCTTTGATAAACATTTCTATTTTTTACAGAATTTAAACAAATACAAATGTTTTTTACTTTTTTGGACGTAACTATGACAACAAAATATATGGTTAAAAAGTGACACTTTACGGCCGCAAATCACAGTAATAAAGTATCACGAATAAAAATATATTTTATTCTCTTTCGTTTATTAATATCAGCTTTATTTGTTTTTTCCATAATAATAGTATGTATTATTGTATTGTTTTCTAACCTATAGCCTAATGAACTTAACCTATTGTCTAATGAAAATTTTCCTATAAAAAAATTATCATTATCCAATGGTTTGGTACGTTTTGTTCAAAACTCGAATATAAGTTAAATTCTCTTATATCGTTTATGTTTAAGTAATTGATTGCTTTCTGATCTAAGTGGACTGTATATGAGATAATGATTTCTATGATTTATATATTTTGATGATAAAAAAACACTTTGATAATTTTCTCTCTATTTTTATTTTGTGTATTTACACTTCAACTCACAAAGAACAACTGAACTACAAAAAAGAAATTATGTATTCTTACAAAAAATAAAATTATAAATCAACAAGAACAGTGTTGACACTTTTATTTTAGATGGCATGGCGGTTTATTCTAATTTACAAAATATGTATTTTTTATGTTTTAACATACCGGCCACCTTGGAATAATTAATTTAAATTATTTCAAAACGATAAATATAAATATAAAAATAAAAAAAAAATTTTTTTTTTTTTTTAATCTTTCATTTCAATAACAAAACATGAAGAATGACTGCAAGATACACACAAAAAATAAACTAAATAATCAATTCAATTCAATATCAGAACATGTCATATTAAATTTCTTTGAGATTCTTCATCTTCATCGTTTATATTGATAGGAAGTACACATATTCGTGATAGTGCACGTTTGAATATCCCATTAGGAGTTTTAATTGATACAACTCTGACAAGGTGATCCTTACCTGGATGTGTATCTATGACTCTACCCATCATCCATTTGATGGGTGGAATGTTGTCTTCTTTTAACAACACTAGAGAACCATTTATGATATTTTTAGTTTGATTCGACCATTTATTTCGAAATTGCAACTCGTTTAGGTAGTCAGAAGACCAATGCTTCCAAAACCTCTGAAGTAGCAACTGTATTTTTTGATACTTGGACAATCGATTTTCATCCAAGTGAAAAAGAGATGGTTCTGGTAAAATGTTGATTGGTTCTCCTATAAGAAAGTGTCCTGGAGTGAGGACTGAGCAATCGGAAGGATCATTAGACATCGGATAGAGAGGCCTAGAATTCAAACAAGCCTCTATTTGAGTGGATAATGTCATCAATTCTTCCAGAGAACACATAGAATTCCCCAGTGCTCTTCTAAGATGGTGTTTCGCACTTTTAATGGCTGCCTCCCAAAGCCCTCCAAAGTGGGGAGAACGGGGTGGAATTGTACGCCAAGTAATATTTTCATTGGAGAAAAATTTGAAAATTTCATTGTGATTGATTTCGTTATTAAAAAATTCTTGAAGTTTGAGTAATTCATTGCGAGCACCAACAAAATTTGTTGCATTATCAGAATAAATATTGATGCATCGTCCTCGACGTGAAATGAATCTTCTTAATGCCATCATAAATGCATTCGTAGATAAATCCGCCACCACTTCTAAATGACATGCTTTTGTTGTGAAGCAGACAAACAATGCAATATAGGCCTTGGTAATCACATTAGATCTTATCCTTTGCGTAAGCATAAAAGGGCCGCAGAAATCAATTCCCACGTTAGTGAATGGTCGCGATGGTACTACCTGGTAAATCACCCATAAGTTGTTCTATTGATTGAGGTTTTGTTCTAAAACAACGTATGCATTGGTAAACGATTTTTTTGCTTAAGGTTCTTCCATTAATTATCCAAACCTTTTGACGAATATAACTCAATAATGATGTCGGACCAGCATGTAAATTTCGTAAATGTTCATGATGAACAAAAATTTGTGAAAAATGATGATTTGCTGGTAAAACAAAAGGATGGATTTGATTATATGTTAGATCTGAATTAGCAAGTCGACCACCCAAGCGTAATAAATTTTCGTTATCAAGAAATGGGTTTAACTTTTTTAAAGAAGAACGATTACTAACAATTTTGTTTGATTTTAGTGCGAAAATTTCAGATGAATAATATTTAGATTGAATAATTTCAATAAGTCTTTTGAAAGCGTTGTGAAGATCACTGGCTGTTAAATTCCCTATTTTTCTATATGTGTGATCCTTTTGTTTACAATTATGAATAAAACGCAAACAAATAGCTGTTACTCTCAATAATTGAGTGTAGTTTGAAAATTTTGAAATGAAGTCATTTTGATTATTATTTGTTTCTACTAATGTGATTGATGATGCTAATTCTGGATCTTTAGTATTGAAATTTGAAAATTGTTTACTTGTTGCTGGCCAAGATACTTTAGGATCCGATAAAAATTTGGGGCCATTCCACCACATCGAGCATGTTTCTAAATCTTTTGGCATAAGTCCACGAGACACTATGTCGGCTGGGTTCAATTCAGTTGGAATATAAGACCATAAATTTATTGTAGTTATATCTTGGATTTTAGACACTCGATTTGCAACAAATGTGCAATATTTAGATGGTGAAGAATTTAAACGAAACAATGTAATCTCTGAATCTGACCATAGAGATATACGAGTAAATTGAATCTTCAATGAGTGCCGTACCTTTTGGTAGACTTCCGCTAATAAAAGAGCGGCACACAATTCCAATCGGGGAATTGTATGCTTTTTTGACGGTGTGACTCTTGATTTTGAGCACAAAAGTTTACAAGTTTGTGATTTATCAACTGAAATGCAGCGTATGTAAATGCAGCATCCATATCCTAATTCTGATGCATCCCCGAATCCGTGGAGCTCCAAGCAGGCGACTTCATTCTTGGACAATATGCATCTGGGAATTTTAATGTTATTTAGTGTAACCAACTGAATAATAAACTCTTTCCAAGTAGATAATAACGGTTCAGGAAGTTCTTCATCCCAGTCTATTTTAACCGTTTTCCATGCTTGTTGCATGACATGCTTTCCAATAAAAATAACTGGAGCTAAATATCCCAATGGGTCATAGATCTGAGCTAATACGGAAATAACTGACCTTTTTGTTAAATGTTGTAAAAGATTATCTTCTGAAAACTTATTGAATATTGGATATAAAAGATAATCATGAACAGTGTTCCAAATCATACCAAGAACATTGACTGATGTTGAGAATTTGAGTTCAGGATCTGATAATTCTTGAGCGTTACTTGCAAATTTTCTCAACTCAAAACCACCTTTGTTAAGTAGTAGTGATAACTCGCTTTTAATAAAAGAAGTTTCTTTTAAAGAGTTTCCTCCCGAAACAAGATCATCTACGTAAAAGTCATGTAATAAAACATTTGCAGCGTCAGGGTGACTGAGGCACTCATCATGTGCAAGTTGTTTTAATGTTCGTATGGCAGCAAATGGAGCACTGGTAGTCCCGTACGTTACGGTTTTTAATTGATAAATAGAGATCGGATCTGAACTATTGTTGCGCCATAAAATTGTTTGTAAAGATCTGTCAGATTCTTTAATTAAAATTTGACGATACATTTTTGCTATATCTGCCACTAATCCGAAATGGTTTTGGCGAAATTTTATTAGAATATTGAAGATGTCATTTTGAATTTTGGGACCGGTCATCAAAACATCATTGAGTGATAGACCTGAAGTTGTTTTTGAAGATCCATTAAACACCACACGGAGCCTAGTGGTAGAGCTATTTTCTTTTAAAACTGCATGATGTGGCAAGAAATATGACATATTAACTGACGGGGACTTTACTAATTGCATATGATTCATAGTAATGTATTCATTTATAAATTTACAGTATTCGTCCTTTAATTGAGGATTATGATTAAGTTTACGTTCCACGCATTGAAATTGTTTTAACGCGGTTTGATATGATTCACCTAATTGAGAGACGTTACCTTTTATTGGAAGCGCTACGGTGTATCGTCCATCTAAGGCTCGTTCAACATTTTTAGAGTAATGTTCTTCACATGCTTTCTCTTCAATAGAATGACATGGTACGGAAGAAATTTCTTCTGCTCGAAAGAATTTTTCAATTTTTTGATTTAAAATATCAATGTTGCAACAGTTTAGAGCAACAGATGGAAGCGCAACTTTGTCATTTGTTTTCCCACAGAGAACGTAGCCAAATGCTGTGTTCAATAATGGTGGCAGTTGTTTGTTTAAAACTAGCTTTTCACCACTTATTATTTCACTGAATACTTCAGCTCCTAGAATAATATCGACTTTTTGTGGTATGTTTAGCAATGGATCAGCTAATTCAATGTTATTTGGAACAGTACTGAAATTGAATTCAAACTGTTGTAATGGTAATTTAGTTGAAAAATTTGGTAAGATAAGAAATTCTGCTCTGATTTGATAATTAGAAATTCGAGATGAAATTTCGAAAAATGTGTAATGTCGGATATTAAAACTTTGTTGTTCAATTCCAGTTACTGGAACACAAGTTGACTGCCTATTTAATTGCATTTTTTGAACAAATGACTCTGTCACAAAGTTTGACATTGATCCCTGATCAATGAGTGCACGACAGGGCAACCTTACTCCTTTATCACTAGTAGCCCAGACAATTGCAGTTGAAAGTAAAACTTGAGTTGTGACAGATGCATTTAAATTTGGCACATCCGAAGACAAATCGGTTTGTGTTGACGTAGAAATTGACTCCAAATTAAGAGAAGTACCTATATATACTTTTGAGTTTTGATTGTTGGAGTTAGTTGAATTGCTAGTTGATGGTAATGATTGAGCACTTGTGTTCGATTGTGAGTTATTCGAAATTTTTGTGGACCCTTCTGGATTTGTCGTAACATTCTTCTCATGTACTATATGCAATAAAGTATGATGTCTTTTGAAACAAGTTTTACACCCTGGTAATTTACAATAGAATGTGATATGATTTCCAAAACAGTTTCTGCATAAATTTTCATTTTTCACCCACTCATATCGTTTATCCCATGACAGACTGGTAAAATTTTGACATTGAAAAATTGAATGGTTATTTTTGCAATACGTACATACAGAATTTGTACTAACAAATGATGTTTTATGAATAGACGGTTTGAAACTAGTAGGAGAAATAAATTGTTTTTTAAACGAAGAAGCAGATGAATAATTCTTAGATATACTATTATTTGGTACTTTATTAAAGGAATTAGAGTGAGCAAAGTTTGAGCTATTTCCACCCATGGCTTCTATAATGCGTGCTCGCCTAGATAATATTTCTAAGATTTCACTGAATTTCGGAACAGTTTTTCCTATTTTTAATAATTCTAATTCCTGACGTGTTTTACCAGTAGTAATCCGAATTAGATGAACAATGAAGAATAAGTCCCACGATTCAACAAGAATCCCAAGAGATTGTAACGCATTATAATGCCGTTTGACCATCGTGACCATCGTAAGAATTTCTTTAGCAGTTTCACGAATTGGTTTTATATCGAATAATTGTTCCATGTGAAAGTATAAGATTCTATTGTCATCTTCAAAATGTTTAATCAAATTTGACCAAACATCCCTGTAACCAGCTGTGGTAGCAGACAATCCACGAATGAATTCAAAGGCATCACCGTCCTTTAACGCGGCACGTAAATAATTGAATTTTATATTATCTGATAACCCTGCATTTTCATGAATTAATTCAATATAAATTTCTTTGAATGTATTCCAATTTAGAAAACTACCATCAAAAGTGGGAATTGGAATTTCTTCCAAAGGAAGCATTTTACCATTATTAATATTATTATTTGTAGCTGGTGGTGGGATATCAACATTATTTTCTTTTAATTTTAAATTTTTTAATAATTTCAGAATCGTTGCCTCTTGCTCAAACACGTACTCGTCAAACTCATCCAAGCTAATTGCATCAGCAGCAGTTGCATCTGCTACTCCGAATTTTGCGAGAGCTTCTGAATAGGGAATTAAAAATGATTTTAACATAGCTAAAAAACTATTCAATTCAAGTTCAGAATAGGTTGAGCCATTATTAGATAAATTATTTTTTATTCTTGTCACTCGCCCTTTGTAATTAGCTAAAATTCGCTTTTGATATTCTGCCATAGTATTAGTATACTAACAATATGTATAATATTTTATTTTATAAAAAAAAACTGAGAACAAAGAAGACAAAACAAATACAAAGAATCTAAAATTATGTTCCACTATTTTTTTTTCTTTTTAACTACGATACTATGGTCATGCGCAGTAATGATAATGAATTGAACGAAATATTGTAAATAACAAGTAACAACAGGTTAAAACACAAAAAAATTGAAATTTTAAATTTTATGTCTTGCACTCACTCACCTTGTTGTTGAAAATATTATCATATAAGATGAACTATTTATAACAAAATTTATCTATTTCAAATAAAATTGAAATTTAGTTTGAATGATGACTTGATTTGACTGATGACTTGAATGATGACTTGAATTCTGACTTGAATGATGACTTGAATGCTGACTTGAATGATGACTTGAATTTGATTAATCTTGACGAAATTTTACTTGATTAAAATTGATTATTGATTGAGTTGATTTAAATACAGATGTGCACAATTGACTTGAATTATGATTTATGCGCACAATTAAATGATATGATTTCTGATGTTTATTGCGTTTTCTTACACACCGATGTACCCAATTGAAGATGTACACAATTGGATTGAATTATGCGCACAATTAGATGATTCTAGATTATTGATTGCGTTGACTTACATACAGATGTACACAATTGACGATGTATACACAATTGAATTGAATTATGCGCACAATTAGATGATTCTAGATTATTGTACACAATTGAATTGAAATATGCGCACAATTAAATGATTACTTCCATAAGTCGCATATATCCGGCTCGAAGGACCAAAATGTTTAAGTAATTGATTGCTTTCTGATCTAAGTGGACTGTATATGAGATAATGATTTCTATGATTTATATATTTTGATGATAAAAAAACACTTTGATAATTTTCTCTCTATTTTTATTTTGTGTATTTACACTTCAACTCACAAAGAACAACTGAACTACAAAAAAGAAATTATGTATTCTTACAAAAAATAAAATTATAAATCAACAAGAACAGTGTTGACACTTTTATTTTAGATGGCATGGCGGTTTATTCTAATTTACAAAATATGTATTTTTTATGTTTTAACAGTTTAGTTGAATTGGGTTGATTGTATAGGTATAGGATAGGTTTTTTTATCATCAGGGTTTTTCTTAATCAGAATTTATTGTTTTAATTGAAGAAATTGTTTTTATTTTATTTAATACACAGTTTTTTGTCAGAGAATAAAGCACTGTAATCAATTCGTGTGTAATGAATTTTATTCTGTGGCAACTTTAAAATTTTCGCTCGTACCTCGCTCAAATTTTAAACTTTTGCTTTGGAATAAGTATTTCATTACACACTGATCGATCAAAATACTATAAAATGTTGAGTATTTCAAAATTTTATTATGTAATAGTTTAAATAATGGAGAAAAAATTTAATGTTTTACTCGGACTAAAAGTGGATTTTGGAACTCGCAAAATTGAATTGCGTCCGCCATCGCGTCGCACCGCAATTTTTTTTTTTTTTTAACGGCGTTTATGCTCCATGTAGGAGCGTTGCCAGGCTAATCAGCTTTGAATATTCACCACGGTCATTCGCGACAGCGACATATTTACCATGACAGCCAATTTTTTAATTTCGTTTATTACGTCAGTCTCCCATTGTAGTCGTGGTCTACCTTGCGGTCGCCCACTCCCTGGGGGACTAACATACATTTTTCTAATCATTCCAGACTGTGAATCGGCTCGTAGAACATGCCCAAACCAAGTAATCCTATTAGAACGGATACAACGTATTATATCAAGACCCCCAAGAAGGTCTCTGATCTCAAAGTTATGCCGGGTTCTATACTCTCCATTGTCTGTCTTAAGTGGACCAAAAATGTAGCGTAGGATCTTACGCTCAAATACAGATAAATGTGATTTGTCATTTTGTGTAAGGGTCCACGTTTGTGACCCGTACATCACAACCGGTCTAATCAATGTCTTGTATAACTTGAGCTTGGTGTTAGTTGATACAGACGGTGATCCAAGGAGAGGTTTAATTCAGTAGAAAATTCGATTACCTGCAGCGATTCGAGCTTTTATATCTGTAAGTATGCTGTTGTTTGAGTCAAGCATTGATCCCAAATATTTAAAAGATTCAACTCCCTCAATTCGTTCATCGCCGCACATCAGATCTTTCTTCTCAGCCTTTCTTCAAACATTCATATGTTTGGTTTTACTGTAGTTAATTTGCAGACCAATTTTCCTAGCACCACTCTCAAGCAACTTGAAAGTCTCACTCATAACAGCTTCACTTCGGCCGAGGATGACAACATCATCAGCGTAAGCAATCATCTGTAATGAGTTTATTGACAAGATATTGTTATTAGTCGGTAGTTTCCTTTGACGACACACATATTCCAAGGATAAATTAAAAAGTATAGGAGGGATAGCATCACCTTCTCTTAAACCGGAGTCGACTTTAAAAAACTTTGATATTTCGTTCTCTACTCGTACACAGCATTGAGAGTTCTGTACTGTCATTTTGCATAGTGATACCAGTTTACCAGGAATTCTCATCGACACCAGAGCAGACCATAGAGTCTCTCGTTCGAGAGAGTCGTAGGCCTGCCTGAAATCAATAAAAAGTTGATGCACAGGTATGTTGAACTTTCGACACTTTTCCAAAATCATCCTTATCGAGAAAAGTGCATCGGTAGTACCTCGGCCCCGCCGGAAACCACACTGATATTCTCCAAACAGTTGTTCATCAAAAGAATTGATTTTGGATAGCGAAATGTAGGAAAAGATCTTATATGCTGTGCAGAGGAGAGCGATTCTTCTGTAGTTTGCACATTGTAGGCGATTACCTTTTTTATGGATTGGTATCAGCATAGCTGTGTTCCAGTCCTGTGGCATGGTTTCAGTCCTCCAGATCATTTGAACAAGTTCAAACAATCTTCAGGATAGAGTTTCGCCACCATGTACAATCATTTCGGATGTTATATCGTCGATACCAGGTGCTTTATTGCGTTTTAATTTTGACAGCGCTGCTTCGAAATCCTCTTTGGTGGGTTCGTCTATATGTACCTTTGACGCACGAATAAGTTTTGCTCGTCGCTCGTTTGAGGGCCTTTCTTTAAGATTTTAACCTGTTGAAAGAAGTTACGCGATTGACGTTCCTTATTGAAGCTTTTAATCTCCTCACACTGTCTCTTCCACCATTCTCTCTTCGTTCGTCTACATAGCTTTGTAACGGCTTGTCTTGCCAGTTTATAGTTCTCCTTCGTGGCCCTGGTGTTGCGTCCTTGTAGACACTTCATATAGCAATCTCTTTTTTATTGAATAGCGTCAAGGCATGCTTGATCCATCCATAGGTTCTGGGAGTGGCTTTGTGGTCGTCCAAGTATTCCCTCAGCAGCGCTTAAAACAGCATCTTTGAGCAAATACCATGACTTATCGACGTCTCCATTGATGGTTTCTGATTTATCCAATGTTTCGGCAATATGGATTTGATATCTCTCTTCTGTTTCAGCATTCTTTAATGATGAGATGTTAAAACGTTTCCGTTGATTGAATTTTGGAATGCCTGGATTTGGGAAGTGAAACCTTATCGTAGCACATACAAGGAAGTCGTCGCTTCCAATGTATGCACCTCTAAGGGCAACCGCAACCTTTTTGCTCGTCCCAAAATCCATCTTTTTTTGTTCTAGTGAAACAAATAACTATTTTCTCCAACCGGACAAAAATTGCACTTTTTGTTTGGGCATATTTTATAAAAAAAGTGTCATTTGTGTATTTCATCTAGTTGTCATGGTAGCAGTCCCAAAAACTTTCACTTTTTGTTCTACCTAGTACAAAAAATAAACAAATCTATATTTCTATGCAAAACAAAACAAAAATCAAAGCTTGAATAAGAAATTTATTATTTTTGCTCGTCACAAAATCCGTCATTTTTTGTCCGAGTGAAACAAATAACTATTTCTTGTTAGATTTCGTATTTACAACAGAAACATTTAAGTTTGCTATAAGTTATAACGACATTTTATAAAAAGAATATAATTATTTGTTTCACTAGGACTTAATATGATGGATTTTGGGACGAGTAAGAATGTTGAAACGATAACGGACTAGTGAGATCTTACGAGTTTCAAAATCCATTGTTAGTCCGGGTAAAACATTAAATTTTTTTTCCAACCATTATTTAATAAAATTTTAAAATATTCAACGAATTATATTTAATTTACATCTCAATTTAAATCCATAGCAATTATTCCATTTTTTTGTCAAATAATAATCAATTTTTTCTCCAACCGGACCAAAAATGACAATTGTTTGTTATGGTACATTTTATGTTGAGTCTATAGTTTAACGGTCGACATTTGGGAGGCTGACAATTATAGAAGAAACACAAAAAGTCACTCTAGCTTCGAATCAAATACTTTTTTCGGCAAACGTTTAAATTTTTTATAAATGGGCTATTATTTTGAAAATGTACATCGAAAAAAATCGACTATTTTTAAAAAATCTTTGAGGCTTTTTCACGTAGGTTTGGTAATGGTGTCAATGTTTTGTTAATAGATCCATTAAATTTCATGCGATTTACTTATATTTTTGCAAATAAAGAGACAAACGGTTGAATAATCGAAATGTGTTAGTTGGAAATTAATAATTATTCTCTTTTCCGCTAGGTGGCGAGTTAAACCTTTGGTTTACTTCAAAGCTCATATCTCAAAAATCGTTATTTTTAGGGTTCCGTTTTTTATACGGAACACTATTGGTGAGAGTACAACGTGTTTTTCACATTATTTCGATTATCTCGTGAACCATTAATCCGATGAACTTAAAATTTGAGGTGCTTATAAAACTAACCTATCCACACAAGATTGCGGGTTAAAGTAAAGCCATTGAAAACATACACTTTTTTATCGAGACGAGTGTCATATGCAAGGGCTTCATTTCAGCATTATTTAAAAATGCATTTTGGAATTTTGCACCTCACCATTTTTCGTATAATTTTGAAAAATGACGTTTTCTGGATGTTTTATTGCCCCGATTAACTCCGACCCTACTTCATCGAAAATCTTGAAATATATTTGGAGTGATAGAAAAATGAGTAGGTTTTTAATGAAAAATAAAGAAAAGTGGCAGATACTCATAACTATATTTATTAAAGGGGTGGGAATGTTAAGGGGTAAAATCATCATTTAAAACCAGGTCATTTGAAAGAACACCTGATTTTAGAAATATTGCCATTTTTTAAAGAATTTTGCAATGCATATTTTTTGAATTATTATCAATAAAGTGACACAAAAAGTTGGTGTATGTATAAAGTGTATGTATATCACCCTATATTTCGACAGTTTTTTAGTTATTGTTAAAAAAGTTTTATTTTAAGTATATGTATACCACCACCACCCTAAATTTTGACTCTGATTTATAGAAAAAATATTTTCAATTTAAACCATTAAAAAGCTGGCTAAATCTTTCTTTAGTTAACATAAACAGCTATGAATAAGATTTAACCTCAAGTAACAATTTTTGTGTCATTTTTCATCAATGTAGATGTAATTGACATTTACTACTGACGTCTACGATTAAATATTTATTCTGTTATGCGTCCATAGTCTGGCGATATAAAGACTTTACAACATAACTTTATGTCATTTATTATTGATATTGTGTTCTTTTACATTCACGGAACCCTTGGCAAGCGAATTTTATTCGCACTTGTCCGACTTTTTTTCTTTATTTTCACAAATTTTAAATGCAGCTATGAAATTAAAAAATAAAAAGTGAGAGATTCCATATGGATTTTTTATGCGATTTTTTACAGTTTAGCATATGAAAAATTCACATGTGTTTTTACATCAAATTAATTATGCTTTACTAAATGTGCATCTAATATATTGAAAATTTTATATCTTGACATCTGTACTAAATATTGAAACATATTCTGTGCATTACTCATTGAGAAACAGGTTTTTATTGAGAATAAAGATTGGAGATTCCAACGATCGAAGATTGTGATTTACTTTCAACATCTTAACACTAACATAAGCATGAGACTATTATAAATAATTTTTTTTTCTATAAAAATCATAATTTTAATAATTAACCATAATAATATTACAAACAAATACATAAACATATTAATTTATATACTTTTGAAATATTTCTGATTATCGGAGAAGGAAAACACTTTGCCAATTATTTTATCGACTGTAGTATAATCCGGTAAAAACCCAAGCAGAGTTTGTCAGACTTTGAAATACGGCCAAGCACTGGTACGTGGCTATTGTTATTGGGCCAGCACTAGAACCATTCATCGGCCGATCTATCAATGGCCTAGCATTGGCCTTAACAGTACTTGACAATTTTTATTGGGCCATCACTGGAACCATAAATCGACCGATCTACGGTTTATAGAAAATAGCCAGTACACTTTACTTTATATGGTCTATCAATGGCCTTATGTTATTATTGATAATGTTGGTATGAGTTGTAAATTTTTTTTCATCAGACATTTCAATTTTATTTTAATTATTTTGTACTTAATTTATTTAAATTTACATATAATAATATTTTATATGTTTTTTAATGGTCCAGTCGTGATTGCCAGTCTCGGTCATTGCTGCAATACTAGTCATTATTATTGGTCCGTTTTAAGTATTAAAATACTTTTATATATTTATGAAAAATTTTATAGATCTTTGCAAAGGTTTTGTTGATTTTAAAATACCTGCAGCATGGCATTTCTTTTCAACCACATGGTAAGGGTCCATCGGATATTATTGGAAGCACACTTAAAAGAGAAGCCCGGAGAGCACCGCTTAAAGGAGAGAAAGTATCAACAGCAGGGGAATCATTTGAAATGAAAGAAATTTAGTTGAAAAAAATCAATCACGCATGAAATTTTCATATGTGTCTTCCGAAGATATCGAACTACAGGAGCAATTTCTTTCACGGTTTTCGGACATTAAAACAATTAGTGATCATCATGGATCTCAGTATTTTTTACGGGATAACACTACACACGATAAAATATTTGCAAAAATGTTTCCTTTTTCTGATAATCAAAAATATTTCAATTTAGAGGCCAAAAAATATATAAATTAATTTTTTAATGTATTTAAGATGTTGAAAGTAAATCATAAGCTTCGATCGTTGGAATCTCCAATTCTTATTCTCAATAAAACCTGTTTTTCAATGAGTAATGCACAGAATATGTTTTATAATTAGTACAGATGTAAAATATAAAATTTCTAATATATTAGATTCACATTTAGTAAAGCATAATTAATTTGATGTAAAAACACATGTGAACTTTTCATATACTAAACTTTAAAAAATCGTATAAAAAAATCCATACGGAATCTTTCACTTTTTATTTTTTAATTTCATAGCTGTATGTGTTTACTTTAAAATTTGTACAAATAAAAAAAAAAAAATGACGATTTTTGAGATATAAGCTCTGTAGTAAACCAAGGTTTAACTCGCCACCTAGCGGAAAAGGGAAAAATTATTAATTTCTAACTTACACATTTCGATTATTCAACCTTTTGTCTCTTTATTTGCAAAAATATAAGTAAATCGCCTGAAATTTATGGGATCTATTAACAAAACATTGACACCATTACCAAAACTACGTGAAAAAGCCTCAAAAATTCAACCGCGCATACTCCGATTCAGAGTACTCAAAAAAAAAACCAGAAATCACTTTTTTTCTTTCGTCAATACGAACAATATATCAAAATTTCAGATTTTTTAAAAATCAATAATTTAAAAATCGACAAAAAATGTACGTTTTCAAAATAATAGCCCAAATATGAAATTATTATATCAAATTTTTTTCAAAACAACATGTTGCTTTACTACCGCCGTAAAAAAGTTAAAAGAAAATGGCGACAGTTTACTACCGTAAACATATGAAAGATAGTTTAATGGCTTCGTAAAAATATGAAAGTTTCTTTACCTCCACCGTAAAAAAATGGACCTTATTTTAAAGCCATTTTGATTATAGGTATGTAAAAAAGTAAGACTTTAATATTCTCCATAGCCGCAGTAAAGTTAAATTTTATAGCCGTTTACACAAAAAATATTTATTTGTGTATTGCATTGCATTGTCATGCAGTCCAACAAATAATTCATTTTTTCGGCAAACGGCTGTAAAGTTTAACTTTACTGCCGCTAGAGAGTTAGCTAAAGTCTTACTTTTTAGCCTGCGACAGCAAAAGTAACGCCATTTTTATTTTATATTACGAAGGCTGTAAAGTAGCATTTGTTAGTTTGTTATTTTTTCAAACATATTGTATAACTATGACAACAAAAAATGAGTTGATTCTCATTGGATTATGATATTTTGAATTATTGTATGTTACTATGACAACAAAACATAACAAACAGTTTCATTTGATAATGAAATTTGGAATTATTGTATAACTATGACAACAAAATAACAACTATTTCAATTGGATTATGAAATTTTGAAAAGGCTGCTTTGATAAAAAAAATTTATTCATATACATTTAAATGTTTTTTTCTCTTTTTTGGAAGTAATTATGACGATAAAAATAAATATTTATAAAAATTTTGATGTATTAATTTCATATTTATAAAAAATTTAAACGTTTACCGAAAAAATAGTGTATTCAATTCGGAGCTAAAGTGACTTTTTGTGTATCGTTTATAATTGTCAAACTATAAACGCAACACAAAAAATATCACTTTAGCTCCTAATTAAATAATATACTATTTTGTACTGTACAAAAAGTGATTTTTTCTATATTTCAATGCAAAACAAAAATCAAAGTTTGAATAGGGAATTTATTATTCTTGGACAAAAAATTGAAATGGTAAGTTGGATTTAGTTTGAGATGTAAATTAAATATAATTTAAATGTTGAATATTTTAAAATTTTATTAAATAATAGATTAAATATCGGTTGGAGAAAAAATTTAATGTTTTACTTGGACTAAAAATGGATTTTGGAACTCGGCTATCGAATCGCACAGCAACATTTTGTCTCGTCCCAAAATCCATTATTTTTTGTTTCCACTAATGTATAATCATTTTCGCTAAATACAAATTGTAGTTGCTATGGTATTTTCATATAATTGTACAATATTTTTAAATCAACCACGAAAAAATAAAATATTAATTTTGAAGGTTTTGTTGTCGAATTCAAATTTAATAATTTATGATAACTATCGTGTATATATTTAGTAGCGTAGAAAAAATTACATTTGCTACGCGAGATGAAAACGTTTAACGTTCGTGAAATTGCCCCACTCGATGCTAACGCTTCTCGTGAATAAATTAACTTTCTAGAAAAAACAGTGTTTTCATCTCTTGTAGCAAAATGTACTGAGTTTAGAAAATTTATTTTGGTATTAGAGAGTATTAATTTGTTGATGATGTTATTACAGTGATTAGCTGCATTTAATTTATATAAATCTTGTATTAGCAGTATTTGATATTTTGAATGAATTTCAGCAGTGGATGTTCTCCAATTTAAGGAAAATAAATTTTTTATAGCACGATTTTGTAATACTTGTAAACTTTGAAGTTTTTCTTTATAATTATTACCCCATATCACAATTTCATAGAGAATATCTCTCGTTAGTCTTTTTATCTTTTTTCTAGCAAAATAGAACGAGAAACCGATGATGAACGATGATTAATTTTCTAAAGAGATAGTACGGTGAATATTACAGTTATTATGCGAAAAATATAGGATTGAATTTTTGACATTTTGACAATAAACATCTAATTTTATTATGTATAAATTTTCAACAATGTCGTATCCAAAATACACTGCATGGTAATTTTAAATATAATTTTTCAGTGTAAAATTCGTCTTTTTCTATAAAAAAGTCTTGGTCTATAGACTTTTTTTTATATTAGAACGCTTTTTTTATAGTATAACACATTTTTTACAAAAACAAAGACATGGAAAATAAATAAAAGTCAAAAAAAAGTGCGAATAAAATTCGTTTGCCAAGCGTTCCGTGAATGTAAAGGGCCCAATTCACCTGCAAGCATGCTTGAACAACACAGCTGTCAAACGTGCTTGTATAGTAATTAAACAAGCATTTTGATAGTGTATGGTAGTGATTGAAGGCTTGTGCAATCTTTCAAATATGATTGACGAAATATCAAACATGTTTGATTTTTCACTGCAAGCATCAGTTTGCACAAGCATGTTTGCGCGTGGGTGTATATTTATGATTGTCAGCTTGTTTTATTTATTTTAAACTTAACTTTAAACCAGTCTTTCATCCAAATTTTTTTTTGTCTTCTTTTTTTATTTGATGAATCAGCTGCTAAAATAAATACAAGACTACAAATCTCCGTCTAGCATTATAGAAATATATATTTATATTCCTATACAAGAAACAAACAACTGTCGATAATGTCAAAAACGCTTGTACTGCTAGTTTATAGAAATATTGCAATCATGCTTGAGAGTTAATGCTTGATTTATATCCACTCACTATACAAGCTTCTTTGCAGCTATACAAGCACGTTTGACAGCTGTGCTGTTCAAGCATGCTTGCAGGTGAATTGGGCCCTTAAAAGAACACAATATCAAAACTAATTGACAAAAAATTGTGTTGTAATGTCTTTATATTGCCAGACCATAGACGCATAACAAAATAAATGCTTAATCGTAAATACCAATAGTAAATTACAATCACATAGATAAAAAATGACACAAAAAGTTGCTTCAGGTTAAATCGTATCCATAGCTGTTTATGGTAACTCAAGAAAGTTTCCATTACACCTGCTTGTAAATTGTTTAAGCATGATTTTTTAATCGGTCAATTAAGTGTCGAAATTTAGGGGGGTGGAGAGGCTACATATTAAAAATATTTTTTTACAATAACACACAAATTATGCATTACAAAATTCTAAAAAAAATTGTAATGTTTCTTAAATTAAGTGCTCCTTCATATTTTTTTACTCTCCCCACACCCATCCCCTAAACACACAGAAATATAACTATTTGAGACTTTGCTATGATTTTCATTCAAAATTTATCAATCTTCCTATCTCTATGAATTTCTACAAATTTTGCTGTCAATCGTTGTCGAAACGTAGGGAAGACGGTCTGAAAGTTGCGCTTTTTTGACAATAACTCAAAAACTGTACACCGCGAAACTCTAAAAAATTTTATTGATTTTTAAATTAGGTGCTCTTTCAAACGACACCCCACTCGCTTGGGTCAAAAAAGGATTTTTTTACCCTCTCCATCCTAGGGATGGAAAAGTCGATTCCGATTCTACTCGAAAATCGACTTTTCTGTTAAAATAATCGATTATAAAGAATCGATTTTTAATTTTCAAAGTCGATCAAGAATCGATTCTTAGAATACGATTTTTTTGGCTTTAGAAGCCGTTAAGTTTTATTCTATTAATACGCTGCTCGACTCCCGATGTAAAAGACTAGGATTTCAAAATATTTGCAACTCCGCCAGTGCTGTGATTATTGTCGGTATGTGTTTATCACAAGAAATTTTTAAGTTTAAAGAAACATTTCTTCGTCAGGGGTTTTCAATTAATTTGTTCAAACTTTATCTATATATATTGCTTGGAAAAAGAAAATCAACTAACAACAAGTGTTGCGGTTGATCATGACAATGAGTACACTGCAGATCATCAACGATCTTCAAATGATAATGGTATTTGGGATTTTTTAGATGACACTATGCAACAAAACCATCAAAATAATGACTGGGAGGAAGTAGGTGGGTTGCTGATTGAATTAAGAGAATTCATTAATCAGCCAACAGTCGACAGAAAAAGTAATCCGAATCCAATTATCACATGAAAAACACTCGAAAATGAACATTCAAATTTATCAACAATATAGCAAAAAAAATATTCAACAATATACATACATAGTAGCAAGATAAACTCCATGTGAGAGTTTATTTTCACAATGGTCTGATTGCAAATCAGATTCGAAGTCGATTAACGCCTGATTGATTGTCTAAAATTTATTCTGAATAAATGTATATTACTGAAATATAAATTTAAATTTTTTTCGGCTAAAGCTAGTTTTTTTAACATAGGAATCGATTAAAATTGAAAGAATCGACTCTGGCAGCCGGAGAATCGATTCTAGGAATCGAAATGTATAAAATCGAACTAGGAATCGAGAATCGACTTTTCTATAAATCTTTCCATCCCTACTCCATCCCCGTTCTCTAAACACCCAGAAATATAATTATATGACACTTCGCTATGGTTTCCATTCAAAATTTACTAAACTTCTTACTTCTGTGAATTTTTACAAATTTTTCTGTCAATCAGTGTCGAAACGTAGGGGGGGGGGAGACGGTCTGAAAGTTGCACTTTTTTGACAATAATTCAAAAACTGTGCACCGCAAAAGTCTAAAAAATATTGCAATGATTTTTAAATTATGGGCTATTTCAAATGATACTCCACTCTCTTGGGTCAAAAAAGTTTTTTTTACCCTCTCTCCCCCCTTCCCCTAAACACACAGAAATAATAATTATTTGAGACTTCGCTACAATTTTCATTCAAAATTTAACAAACTTCCTAACTCTGTGAATTTTTACAAATTTTTCTGTCAATCAGTGTCGAAGAGGGTGGGGGAACGGTCTGAAAGTTGCACTTTTTTGACAATAACTGAAAAACTGTGCACCGCAAAATTCTAAAAAAAATTGCAATGATTTCTAAATCAGGTGCTCTTTGCAATGACACCCCACTTGACCACGTTTTAAATAAATATTAATAAATATAATTATGAGTATGTGACACTTTATATATTTTTATGAAAAACTCACTAATTTTTATATCATTCCCAATACATTTAAAGATTTTCGATCCGTTAGGTTCGGAGCTAATCGGGGTAAGAAAACATGAAGAAAACGCCATTATTCAAAATTAAACAAAAAATGGTGAGGTGTAAAATTCCAAAATAAATTTTTAAGGAATACTGAAATGAAGCCCTTTCATATGATACCCTACTTGAATCTATAAAAAATGTATTTTCTCAAAGGTCTCACATCGTAACCCTGTAAACCAAATGAAAACAACTTTAGTTTTATTTGTATCTGTTATCTTATGTGAACAGATTAGTTTTATACGTACTTCAAATTTCAGGTCCATAGCATTTATAGTTTACGAGATAATCGATATAATGAGAAAAACTCATTCTCTCACCAATAGGGTTTGTTATAAAAAACGGAACCCTAAAAAGTCATGGAATAAAGAAAAAGTTTTTTTCTACTTCAAGCTACGAAAATGCCATTTTAATATAGAGTAAAATCTATGTGAAAGGGAAGCTTTTTCTAACTAGTGACTGAAAATTTTTTATCACTGGTGAGTGAAAATAAATAAGTTTCAGTGATCGCCTACAGGTGGTGGTTAAAACCAAATATTTAAAAATAATAATTTTAAAATTTATCTATAAAATTTCACATATTACTACAATTAGGCAATTTTCATGTATTTATGAAGTATTAACGCGTATATATATTAAACATAATATATAATATGTTACTGTAATTTACCCCATAAAAACATCAAACAATAAATTGCAATACAAAGTTATACATATAACTATTTCCAACAATTTGCATTTATTTTTTACATGGTAAATAAGAATACGTTATACATTATGCAAAATATACTCATCAATACTTCATTAAATTGTCTAATTGTAATAAAATGTGTAATGTTATAAATATTTTTTAAAATATCATTTTAAATATTTGGTGTTGTACCTGTAGGCGAACACCGGAACATAATTTAAACTTATTGCCTACTAATAAAAATTGACTACATAATTTCTATTAGCTGGTAATATTTTATAAAATTCCTATTTAAACATTTAAAATTTGTTCGTTTCCTTGTCAAGTGACGTTATTGATATAATCAATCATATAAATAACGTCACTTGACAAGGAAACGAACAAATCCTAATAGAAATCATGTAGTCAATTTTTATTAGTGGGCTATAAGTTTTAAATTATGTTCCGGTGTTCGCCTACAGGTGGTGGTTCCTAAGTAAGTTTTCCAAAGTAAGTTGGTTCCAAAGTAAGTTTTATTTAAATAACTAAGAATATTAAATCAAATTAATTTTATTATAAACGGCGCATTTAACACAAAACTGAAAAGATAGTTTTTAAAGGTTTGTGTTTGCAATCAAATTTATATTTTCAAACTATTTGCTATTGTCTTCCATCTGTAGGCGATCACTGTCATAAAATAAAAACAATATTTTACACTGTTAAAAATTATATATAAATACAATATTGCTATTTTTCCACTGTCAAAATTAGCTATGTCGTCTTGTAAGTTTTTAGTAGAAGAATTTGTAAGTATTATCATTTATACTAACAAGCGTAGAAAAAATAGCGTTTTCTACGCGTGGCAAAAACCTTTTTGCGTTCCTGAACTTATTCCTGAACAAACCGTCCAGTCACGCAAAAAGAGACGTTTTCACCACTTGTTGAAAAATCTACTATGCCTTTCGCATTTATAATATTTTTATATCTTCTATTTCACAAATTGAAAAAGACAAGAAAAAAAGACTAATGGAGAATAACCTTATAATTTAGTAATCAACAACTTAACATTCAAATTCATATTCTATTTTCCCATGGTAGCTTTGCTTTAAAAACTTTGAAAAATTATATGAAAATACCATAGCAACTACAATTTGTTATTTAGCGAAAATGATTTTACACTAACAGAAAAAAAAACATTTCCCCAGCGGAATAAGCATGAAAGAAAATAGACATTTTATATGCTATTGTAAAAAAATAGTCGCATAGTCGATTTTTAAGTGGTGAAAACGTTTTTACCACGCGTAGAAAACGCTATTTTTTCTATGGTTGTAAATATAAATGATAATATTTACAAATTCATCTACCTAAAACTTACAAAACGACATATCTAAATTTGACTGTGTAAAAAATAAACAAGATTGTATTTATATATAGCATTTTTACCAGTGTAAAATAACGTTATTATTGTGTTCACCTACAGATGGAATAATAACAGGCGAACACAATAATAACATTATTTTACACTGGTTAAAATGCTATATATAAATACAATCTTGTTTATTTTTTACACTGTCAAATTTAGCTATGTCGTTTTGTAAGTTTTTAGTAGATGAATTTGACATAATGAATAATGAAAATAGTTCATATATTTCTCTAAAAATTTTTACAGATATTACAGATATTTTTTTACCGACTGGAAGTCATCGTTTAAAGTATAAATTTAAAAAATTGTAGGTAAAGTTTCAATTAAAAACAAATAAAAATAAATTTTTTAATAAAATTTATTTATTTATTTAATAATTTTTTTTTTTTTGGCGAAAAGAACTCAGAGAATATATTTTATATCTGACAGTTAATTATCGGAGGAAAAAATTATACGATATATCTGATACAAATTTTATTTTATCGCTCCGATTTCTACGATATAGAAAAAAACACACAGTTTAATTAATTAATTACACACAATTGATATAATGATTAGTTTCGATTCCATTCGATCAAAATATTCAAAATATTCAATCCCTTCAAAATACTGCGATATTGACAGAAATAAACACAGCAACCGAAACAACAACAGAAACAGTAAATCAAATTCAATCTCAAATATTCAATCAAATATCCAATCCTTTAAATAACCACCACCTGTAGGCGACCACCGAAACTTATTTACTTTCAGTCCTAGTGACTGAAAACATTTTCAGCCACTGCTTAGAAAAAGTTTCCCTTTCACAAAGGTTTTACTATATATTAAAATGACATTTTCGTAGCTTGAAGTAGAAAAATTAATGTTTTGTCTAATATTCAATCTCGACTCGATATTATTATTATATATTCTGAATAGATTTTTAGTTTTGATGTTTCGATATTTTTTTAGTACACGTAAGGTTTACATAAACGAAATGTTTTAAAATCCATACTTCCAAATAAAAGCTACAATAGTTCTTTCCAGACTTTAACCTATTTGCATATTTTATTTGCAATTGTTGTAATTCATATTTTTTTCACTGTCAAAGTAGTTACTTTTACCATCTAAATGTTAGAAGTTGACATTTAGCCAACAGGTATTTTTATATTTCCAAACTGTTTCTATTAGTTGGCAGTGCACCAAAAATGAGAAATAAAGTTTCCAGGATACTTGCATTTTAACTATTTACCTTTAATTTTAAAAATGGTTTTAAACCTTTTGCATTTTTGTAATATAGATCAATTCTTGCTGCGTTATTAGGCAAATTTACTTAAATTAGAAAAAGTAGTTTTCAGGAAACAATAATCGACCCTCTCCTATCATATTTTGTTTTGTCATTCTATATTTTGGAATAGGGTGAACCATAATTTGTTTAAGAAAAATATTTTTTCTCAAATTAACACATTTTATATGAAGGAATATTAAAATTGGAATAGGTTGAAAACCGATCATGTTTTATCTGTTATACTTTTGCTTAGTTGTTATCGGTGGCGTAGCTAGCATGGGTGGCACCCGGGGCGGATGTTGTGGTGTCACCCCAAAAATAAAAACTGTCAATAATAATAAAAAGCCGATAAACGTAGTTTATAATTTTTTTTAATTAATACAAATGAGCATTATTATTAATAAGCTACATTGGGTCATTGTTGCAAGTAATTTTTAATTCATTTTAATTTGCTGAAACTCCTCTCACACGCAGCCAGTGTTGGCCACATAAATTGATTGAATGATCTATGCAGCCCACAAAAATTGCTATGTTATTTTTTGCTTTAATAATAGCTTGATCTCCTCAATGTGCACTACTCATAACCGCTGCATTATCATAACCTTGGGAACGACAATTCATAACATCTATACCGGCATTTTCAAGATTTTTACTCTGAAAAAAAAAACATGTCCTATTTCCATTCGAAATGCAGTTGTCTCAACCTCCCTCCCCCGTATACTTAAAGTTTGAGATCATTTACAAACACGGTGATTTGACTGTTTATTAGTTTCCTTAGGTGTTTGCAATTAATTTGTTTGAAATGTAAAACATATATTAGGTAGAAAGTTAAGCTAATACTTTAGAAATAATTTTGGAATAGAGACATTGCAACTCAAAGGTGCCACCTTATCGACAAAGGGTGCCACATTATCGACGTAAACCACTTTTCCTATACATTATTCATCATATGTGTTTTCAGACCTGGTCGTTAGAGAATCATTCTTGCATACTAAATAATATACCGTAAAAAAAAAGTCAAAATGGTATCTATAGGAATATTCAAAGCTATTGAGTAATTGTGGTGATGGTATTCAATGCTCAACATGTTGATTCGATTAATATTGTTAAAATTTTATTTCACGCAATAACTCAAAAATTTTAAAAAGTAGAATAGATTCTTTTTTAACCAATAACACATTTATAGGACACATTTATAAGTTATCACAATTTATAAATTAAAATTATATGGATAACCTTGTTAAAATGGTTTCTAAGTGATTTATCGTTAAAAACATTGTGATGGTTTTTTTAAGTTTTTTACGGTCGGGTGTCACTCCAAAACGGGTGACACCCGGGGCGGACCGCCCCCTCGCCTTTCCCCCCCTAGCTACGACACTGGTTGTTATATAGACTGAAAGATCAACCACTAGACTAAGTTGTAAATTAGGTTTCCTTGGAGCATATATCTATATAGATAACTATATTGTTTTTCTTACTTTCTGTGTCGAAAAAATTGTTTATTTTGTTTTTGTTAAATTAACGTTAAACAGAAGCCAAACAAACTTTTTTAGTTAAATCAACATCAGTTACGTTTTCCAGCTTTCCTTTCGTAGTCTCGTTAACATTTTCATGCACAAATGGTTCATGCACGAAAAATTTTAGCTATGTTTTTATGAAATTTTTTTTCGGTTTTTATTAATAACAAATTTGCCATTTATTCTGGATTTTAGGAAATAAATTGGATTTACATTTACATTTAAATTTAAATGACTTGAATTATATTTGCTTATTTGTATATAATATGTACAATGTACATTCAACGAAAATTCAAATATTTAAAACTCTGGTGATATGAGCCTAGTGTTCCAACCAAACAAATAAAGTAAATCATTAAAAAAAATATTTAAAATCGATGTTGTTTCAATAAAATAATTTGGCTAAAGTCTTAATTTTTGTTCGTTTAATGGCAAACAGTATTTTGATGTTTATGCGTTGAAGCCATTAATTTTTTAATTATTTTAATTGTTTAAATAAACATGTTTAAAAAAAAAACAAATTCCAACGAATGTTGTATATACTAAATTTCCTTTATAAATAAATTATGTTTAAAAAAGTTGATCATGAATAATTTTCTGATTGTATTTTCTTGTTTTTATTAAATTTGCTTCTGAAAATCATTTGAATATGTATTTTGTTTTTTTCTATTTGAAACTCATTTAAGAACAACTTATCATATTTTGAATTTGTTGCACAGATTAATATTATTTTTATTTTGAATGCGCTTAGCAATACAAAGTGGGGAGATGAAGCTATATTAAGGACCTTGAATGCACTGATTACTGTATAGATTAGTGATCGAATTGTCACTGAATTATCGTTGCTTGACTTTACCAGGGCAACAAGGTGACAAACTGCTATGAACCTTTGCTATAGTTCGGTTATAATCGGTTCGTCTGGACAATATAATGTCTACATAGCGAATCATCTCGTCGTGGCCGTGGGCTTCCGAGAAAGCATGAATCGCCAAATTATGGAATATTTTTAACTGCTTGTTTATATAGAATGATTTTACCATTTTCGCTTTTGCTTTTAAAATTTAATGATCCCAACTAAATACAGTCGATTCCGCTTAATCGGGACACATCGGGCCAAGTACAATTTGTCCCGATTAAGCGGCTGGGTCAATTATCCGAAGTTCCACAAAAAGTAATTTTTAAAAGTAAAAGGATTAGTAATTTTTAAAGTATTTTATTTCATAAATTGCACAAAATTAAAAATAATCTCAAAACTATACGTATCCATACATATGTATTAAAAAATTATATAAAATGGATGTTTTTATTATTATTAATAATAATATTAATATATGTAATAAATAATAAATATGTAAAATGTATGTACATATATGTAATACATTCTGTTAGAAAAATAAGATTTAAGCTTTAATTAAATTTTTTGAAGAAATTCGTCCAAAGTGGTTTGCCTCTTGTTTTTGCTGGATTGAAGCTGAACAAAATCAGAACACAAATTTAATGCTGAAATGGGACTCCCGTCATTTCCATATTGCATAAAATAACGCTGTAATCTGTCAACACATTGTTTTGCCTCACGGGTAGTTACGAGCACAGGTTCTTCATCATCACTGTCATCGGAATCCACCAATGTTTGATACTTTGATTTGATTGTTGCTACAATTATGTCCTCACAATCCTCATTCTCATCATAACACTGTAAATTGTCGTCAATTGACGAAAATTCAATACAAATACCTGGTGAAATTTCATTTAATTCGTCGCTGTCAATTGATGAAAATTCAATATCAATGCCTGGTGAAATTTCATGTAATTCGTCGCTGAGCTCTGAAATCTCCATAGATTTTAAGCCGCAATAACCAAAACAATTTTGTATTGTGCTGGTTTTTATTGCTCGCCAACTGTCAGCTACAAACTGTATTGCCTATAAAATAGTTATTTTGCGACTGATTTCCCTCGCTGTTGATGTACATGTAAGTACATTTTCATGTATGGATTCCAATATGTAATTAATCAATTTTCCTCGGTACATTGTCTTCAAATTCTTTATTACTCCCATGTCTATTGGCTGCAATAATGATGTGGTGTTAGGGGGTAAAAATTCTAGCTGTATATTTTTTAAGTTGTCCAAATGGGGGTGTGCCGCACAGTTGTCGACAAGCAGTAAAATGTTTCTTCGTTGAAGTTGTAATTTCACATCCCAAGTCGTAAGCCAACTCTGAAAAATTGCAGACGTCATCCACGCATTTTTGTTAGCATGGTACTCCACTGGTAAACTTTCGATTCTTAGTCCCTTAAAGCAGCGTGGCTTACTACTTTTTCCTGTCATATTTGAACAACATAAGACAGTAATTCGGTCCATTGCTTTTTTAAAGCCCGACAATGCAGTGTGTTTGTAACATAAAGAACCATCAGGTGTGGCACGATAATATAGACCAGTTTCATCGGCATTGTAAATGTCATCTGGACTATATGTGCTTAGATAAATAGGAACTTTAGTTTTTTTCCACTCTTCAGTGCTTATATTATCGGTACTGCTCTTTGCACCGTGTATTTTTTTGAATTTGATATTGTGTCTCGTTTTCCAACGAGACAACCAACCATCAGTTGCCAAAAAATCACTGTGATTCAACTTTTTCGCTAATTCTTCTGCTTTCGCTTTTAATATTGGACCGCTGATACTCACACCTCGCTGAGTAACTACAGAAAACCGTTCGTCGAGAGCCGCATCTACATCTGGATCCTTGCCCTCCCGTTTTCTTTTAGACGTTCCTGGTTTTTCTTTATGTATCATCCATTCGTCGCGCAGTAGTTTTTCGTATTTTAAAAGCCGTGAAATTGTTGTTTTTGGCACATTTATTACCTCAGCAAGCTGACGTAAGCTAGTGTTACTTGGCTGGCTTTTAATTTTATCGAGGATAGTAATTTTATTTTTTAGTGTCAAATCCTGTCTTGGCATCTTGGTTACGGTTATATTATTAGTATTTTATAGTTCTTACTTTATACTTAATTTTACACTGAATTTATTTCAAACGTTTGTCTGGGAATAACATAAAACTATAACTAAAAATATAAGCGAACCGACGAAAAAAATCATTCTTTTTCTTCTCTTCTTTTTTATTTTTTATTATTTTGTTTTAGTTTTTAATTTTTTTCTATATTTACTATGATTAGTAAAATTTTTTGTATGATCTGTTAAGTTTGAACAAACAAAATTGTTAATTGTTAAGTTTGAACAAACAAAATTATTAAAATGTATGATCTGTTCTGTCCCGATTAAACGGAATATTGTCCCGAAAAAGCGAAGTAAATTTGTGTTATTTGCTTGGTTTTGTTTCCGTTCTTTAGGTTTTGTCCCAATTAAGCGGCTGTCCCGATTAAGCGGAATCGACTGTATTTTAAATCTAAATATTTTAAAACGTTTTTCATTTAATCGCTGAAAAATATAAGATTGTATTAATTCGCAATTTCAGAACATGTGTCCATGAATGTCAATATAAGAACGAAATGTTGCTTCTTTTACTTTTAAATTGTAATATTTTTCTTTTGATGCACTATTTTGTAAATAAGAACATTAATGAACGTTATGTATCAAAGGAATTATAAGGATGTTAATTCCCGCGGGAAACGTTTACTACCTGAGGGCCTCTGGCCCGAGGGTTAGTAAGTTTCACAAGGTAATTGACATCTAATAATTCACGTGATACATAAATAATTTTATTTTTTACTATAAAACATTTATTAAACTAAAACATTTGTTTTTATCAAGTATTTGATAGCATGATTTTCCGTTTGAATTGATCAGCAGCCAAATTCTGTAACTGTGAAACGGTGAAGTGATAAAAATTTCTTCGTTTCTTTTCATTAAAAAACTTATCACTTCACCGCTTCACAATTACGGAATTTGGCTGCAGGTTAGTTGTGTTTTACTTCAAATTGTTTTATAATTCCCTTGGGAATTAAGAATATCATTATTATTTCGGTAACTAAGGTCTAAACGACTTGTTGTACTTGTTGTTAAAAAATGTAAATACAAATAAATTTTCAAATTAAATAAATAAGATAATATTGAGGAATCATTTTATAGATAAGAAGTATAATTTCTACGTTTTAATTCTCTGTTTGTTTTTAACAAAATTCTCAAACATTTTTTTAAAGCGTAGTTGTAAACCAAGTAACACAGGATGTGTATAGTAATATTCAGGTAAAGCGCTAGTCAGTTTGAGAGTGATATTTAAAGAGATTGTCAGAATTTAGCTTGATTCTGTCAACTCTTGATTTATTGATAGGAGAAAGCTTTCAGTTGTTTTTGCTCATATAGCTAACGACTTGAATTGTCTTAAACATGATTTATTTGAGTTTCCTTCGAAATGAAGTCAATGTAATCACAGTATTTTCGCAGTCCAAGATCATGGGATTGTTTACAGCACATGCTTAGTTACCCGACTAGCATTATGTAAGGACTCAGATCTGGACCGAATATGGTTTCCCCTACCATACTGATAGGGACCGCATCAGGCACACTGAACAGGTCCTGAACAGTAATATAACGCCTCAAAATATCCAATCCGGATCAGGTAGCCCTACTAGAACCAGATCAGGACCGGATTATTTAAAATAGGGAGTTTACTCCAACATACATTAGAAAAAAAATGAAAATTTGAAAATTTTGACAAAACTATGTATATATAAAATGGATAATACTCTAGAGAATTTTAACCAAATGAAATTTATTTAAATGAAATAGGGCTCAGATCAGGAAATTAGGGCATGCCTTAATTGGAAAATCAGACTTGATTCTGATCGACTGTGATCGACGCTGGTATTTAGATAACTTTCTATTTCTAATAATTGTACGTGATTTTTTGTAGAGCACAGCTTTCATGTGCTTCACATAACAAGAGAAATGTATTAAGGCAAAGATTTGTCTGCAAAGAATTTTCGTTTTTTATTAGTTTGCTTTTAAACAATAAGACTCTCTATCAGAATTTACACTTAGTTGTTACCACTAATACGCATTACTTACATGATCTAGAATCCATAATATAGGTGTTACTTCGACGATTTTATCCGTTCTCACTTTGAAAACACCTCCAATTTTTGCCGATTGCAAATGAAATTTATTAATCAACGGTTCTTTGCTATACTACTTTGTTAAGACCATGTGCTGTTCGTATGTCCATCCTCTCATAATTAATATAAACAAAATCAAACTTTATATATTTCACCTGTGCATGAGAATCTGATGTTAATTGTTACCTAACTCAATGTACTATTCCAAGACCGTATACTATTTCAAGCTCCTGTTCACGATTTTTAGTATTATATAATTGCAAAATGTGTCAATAGAAATTCACATTTGTTTAGACTTTATAGCGCATGCTCGCTAACGTTTGGTACTCAAATGTAGATCGAATGTTTAAACAAGCTTTAGCTGTTTCAGGAGAAACAGCTAAGCTATACAAGTTGTATGTAGAAGAGTAAGACATCTATCTCTACATAATACATTTTAAATGTGCTTTAAATTGAACTAGTAGGCGGCATTGATCACTTTTGTTATTAATGTTCGTGTTTTAGTATTTAATTTAGCGCTGAAATTCTGAAACAGTATCTGTTCCCTTATCTCGTTTTCAATTAAGATAATACCAAAGAAATAATACTAAAATTCTTTGATAATATTTTTACAAATAACAGTTATGTATTTACAGATATATGATCTTTACATTTTTTCACTCCAACTACACTTTCATATTAATTTTTTATCGAATTTTCTGAAATGCCAGAATCTACTAATTTTCATCAAATCAAATCAGAACATATCACGAACGACATTATATTTCAGTTTATTATCTTAGGAATTTCGAATTCTATAAAATAAATTTGTGTAATTCTTCTTACGATTTGTACTTTATCTTAAGAGTATTCGGTTTTTCTTTATTCTTTTAAAATCTTAAAAAAGATAGAAAAATATAATGGATTATGTAATAGAATATTGTCTTAGAGATAATGAGATCGAATTATTTTCTTTGATTAAAAAAGTTCAAATTTGTATTACAATTACAGCAAAAATATATAAAATTGATAATATTAATTAATGTCCAGTACATTTTAAAATATTTTTTATGAAACCCAAAATGAACAGAACACAATCTTTGAATAAATTTCAAAGTCATATTTTACAAATTCTTGGTATCAATTATTCTAAAATCAAAAAAAATTGTGGATGAATAAATAAAACATCAATGTTGTTAACTTTGTATACATGCCTGTGCCAAGACATTTACAAAAAATATGAAGGGGCTGAAATTTCACAGCTCTGGGATATCAAAACTTCGGTTTTGGTTAAGGATTTTGATATAGTTTTCGGCATAAAATTAGATGAGGACACTGTTTTTATTTATCGGCTGCGATGTAGATCAAAATCAAACATAAAACTCTTCGTAGAAGTACACTGTACAAGTATTTTATCTCTATTTAGAAATTTATTACAAAACTAGCACAATGTTTCGTGTTTTTTCGCCGGAAAAATTATATAACAGATTATAAATTAACATAATTTAGTGAAAAGATGACACACTTAGCAAACTACTCAAAAATCTCTCCATTTAGCGTTTCGAGAAAATATTACATATTAAATCACAAATTCATATTTCTTTCAAAATTCCAAAAATATTGTAAAAATTAAATAAAATCAATCTTTTTTCAAAATTCTAAAAATGTATATCTGTATATAAAATTCACAAATTCCAAAATTCTATTTTTTTTTCAAAATTCTAAGAACATTGCAAAAATTATAACAAAATCAAAAATACAAACTTTTTTCAAAATTCCAAAAATATTTCAAAAACTATAACAAATTCAAAAACTTTCATGTCAAATTTCATATTCAATTACATTTACGTCATACAAACAGCTAAATTTTTTTTCCAAAAAATTGGCTAAAAAAAAACAGAGAGTGTGCTTAAGACCGCACGGCAGAAATGAAAACTTCATTGGCAATCGCAATCAATTGATATCGTATTAGTAGTATTTGGATCGTATTAGTAGAATAAATGAGAAACAAGTCAGAACGATAAACCGCTAACTACACACACTAACCTCACAACGTAAACCAAATAATTGTCAAAATAGCACTTTTATGCCAATAGCAGGAGGCCTCTTTGTTACCCGCTCCCTGCCAAAGCCACCATGACCCAAACATCATATGTCGCTAATTGTTCCTACCTGAGTAGGGGGTATGCGCAGAGAAACTTTCAGTTTTATAAAATAACGAAGGTCGGGCCGTCGCGGCCTCTTAGTCTAATATAATTTTGATATACAAATGTAATTGTTTCAGCCTTCAGGTTATACTATTTTTCTTACGTTATTTTTATTTTTTTGTGTGTTCAACAAAAAACATTGATCAAAGCAAACTACCGTTTAAAACGATAGTTAAATAAAAAGCAAAAATTAAGCGTACACGACAACTTCATAATTGTCATGATACTTATTGCATTAATGCATTAAGGATAAACAGCCATACATACCCTCAATTTTATATACATATATTCAATATTTATTTAGCATGATGACTCAAATGCAAATTGCAAAAGACAGTAGCAATATAACTTTAAAAAACTGCGTTATAGATCAATTTTTTAAAATTCGTATAAAGAAATTTTTATTATTTTTATGAATTCATAAATAAAAAAAATAATTTTAATGGTATTTAATAAAAATTAAAAAAAACAATAAAAAAAGCCCGAGCGGCAGGTATATCCGCTAGAAATAGGTAGATTTCGGGATCAGATAGTTATGTGTGCAATTAGAATCGGATATATCAGATTACTTCATAAGAAACACTAATTAAAAGCAGAAGTATTAAACAAACATTAAAAATAAACATTATTTTATACAGTTTTTGAGCTCTAGGCACTTAACCTGTACCCCGATATGGCCAATTGTCAAACATATTCAGGAGACTGTTTGCCGCAACATACTCAGAAAATATTTTTAGCGTAAGTGAAAAAATGCGACCGTGAGAGTGCCGCTAAATGCCGTTGTACTTCACGCAGCTTATTGCAGATAGCTAAAGAACCTTTTATTGCAGATGTCTGATTTTTTAAAAAATGATAGAAATATGTTCAAATAAATAATACTTATAAATTTTGTTTACATATTTTGCCTCAAACGGCCGTTATAACGCTTTGTTTTTGACAGCTTTAAGGCTCTAGACTCTTAACCTGTACCCGGATATGGCCAGTTGTCGAACTTATCCAAGAAATTGTTTGCCGCAACACGCTCAGAAAAAATTTTTGGTCTAGGTCGAAAAATGCGACCGTGAGAGTGCCGCTAAATTCCGTTATACCTCATATCGTTATATATATATAATATATATATATATATATATATATATATATATAATTTTTTTTTTTTGTTTTTTTCCGTCTCCGCTTTACATATATAGTCGTTTGGCATCAACATTTTTCCGAATTTCCGAGATGACGGACATTGCAATAGGTAGATTTTTATATGAAATCTACCTAAAATATGTACCATAACAGGAGTTGAACTAAGAACCTACAGCACATCAGTCGAGCACGATATCCACAACGCAATTTGAAACGTTAAGAAATGATAGATTGATAAATTGATAAATGGTAAAAATGCTGACGAATCAGTTTAATTTACTAGGGTAGGAAAATAAATAAACCGAAGTAAAATCTTTCTTTTGACACACATGACAACATATTTTTGATAAACTTTTAATGCAATAGCAATCTAGTTTTTGATCTCACATACCAATACCGACCATTAAGATTTCTCCACATTCTTCTTTGTTCCTACCAGTGGCGGATTAAGAGTTCAGAGGGGCCCTGGTGCGGGCAAATTTTTGGGGGCCCTTTATCCTCATTTTCCAAAATTGTTTACTAAATAAAACGATCATCAGCTTCGAAAAAAACCCTAGTAAATTAAAGTATTTTCAAAAATTCATTTTTGATGGCTAAAAAACAGAACTGATTTTTTGATGATTCAAAACTGCATGTCTGAAATCAGAACTGTGAAAAACGATAACAATTACACCCTTAAAAAATCTCTGAAATAGAGTATATATACAACGTGTATCATGAATTGATTCTCTAGTTCAAACGATACTCTTGCAGCAGTTTTTAACTATGGGTTCCATTGTTTTCTCAGATTCTCAAATAAATAATTCGATTTTCGAATATTTTAAATAAAGATATATAATTTATAAAGAAAATAAATGAAAAACAAAAGTTTTAATTCCGAACTTTCGAGAGTGATGAAACTCTGGGCTCGAATCACAATGGCGATTTTCTTGGAGCTCTTGAACTTTTGGCTAAATTTGATCCTTTCTTAAAAGAGCATAGTGATAAATTTGGCAACAAAGGAAAAGGTATGCGACATCTGAAGCAAACCTAATGAAATGATAAAAGTGATTGTTATTGGGATATTTTTATGAAGAACGTCGTACCTCTCAAGCACAATATGTGACGAATTTATTACCACCAGGGGACAAGAAATCAAAAATTGTATTGCAGCCGACGTCATTGACGCAGTTTATTATTCGATTAGTGTTGACTCCACTCTGGATGTAAGTCATTCGGATTAATTGGCTTTTTGCATTCGATGTGTAAAAGATGGTAAAATCAATGAACGATTAGTTGCTTTTATTCCAATTGAGGGTTAAACATAAGAGTATATTTTTGGCATCGTTTAAAAATTCCTCGAAGAAAACAAAATTGACATACAAAATTGCAGAGACAGTCATATGACAACGCAAACAATATGGCCGGAATTAGTGGCGGCTTTCAAGCGTTGATTCGATTGTTGTAAGGATTGTTGTAAAGATTGTTTGTAAAGATTGTTGATTATTTTTTTTTTTTTTTTTTTTTTTTTTTTTTTTTTTTTCCTTTATCTCCATTTAGGAGCATAGGGCGTCTACTAGACTGGACCATCTGACTCTGTTCGGGGCAATCGCTTTCAGTTCACCCCATGTCTTGCCGATTTGTTTTGCTTCAGCTAGCACCGTTTTCTTCCACGTCATGGGTGGTCTTCCAACTCTCCTTTTACCTTGTGGATTCCACTCTAGGGACATCCTTGTTATATCTTTAACTGGTTTCCTCAGTGTATGTCCTATCCATCTCCATTTCCTTTGTTTTATCTCGGACTCAATGTCTAACTGCTCAGTCTGTCGTAGAAGTTCCTGGTTACTGATGGTGTTCGGCCAGAAGCATTTGATCAGTCTTCTCAGGCAATTGTTCACAAACACCTGTAGTTGATTTGTGATCTTCTTTGTGTGTTTCCACGTTTCACACCCATATAGCAGTACTGACTTGACACATGCATTGAACATTCGTAGCTTTGTCTTTCTTGACAGGACGGATGCATTCCAGATCTTGTGAAGCATATTGAACGTATTTCTAGCTTTGTTAATACGCTGACTGATATCTTCTTCAGTCCCGCCTGTTTTTGCTACAGTACAACCAAGGTACACAAATTTGTCGACTTCATCCACTTGTGTATTGTTGATTGTAATTGGTGTTATCGTTTTGGTGTTCAATCTCATAGACTTTGTTTTCCTGATATTAATGTTGAGTCCGACTTCATGTGCAAGGGCTGATAGCTTATGTATTTTCTGCTGCATGTCCGTATGTGTGTGTGTAAGTAGACAGATGTCATCTGCGTAGTCTAGATCATTGAGCTGGCTTGTTGTGTTCCATTGGATTCCATTTGGACTTGCATCATCGAGCTTTCTCATGATACTATCTAGTACTATCAGGAATAGTAGCGGGGATAGTACACAGCCTTGTCTCACTCCTCGGTGGTTGTAGTATTTATCACTTTGCTGTCCTTTGTATTGTATTCTGTTTCCAGCATCCCGATACATTTCTTTGATTAGATCAACTATTTTCTTCGGGACGCCCATTTCACAAAGTGTCTTCCATATCGCGCTTCTGTTAATTGAGTCGAAGGCGCGTTCGAAGTCCACGAAGAGGAGATACAATGGTGAATTCCATTCGTTTGATTGCTCTATTATGATACGGATTGTGTTGATATGATCGGTACAGCTTCTTCCTGGTCTAAAGCCGGCTTGTTCGTTTCTTAGTTTCATGTTAATTGATGGAGATATTCTTTCGAGAATGATCATCGCTAGTATTTTCATTATTGTGTTGAGCAGAGATATACCTCTCCAATTTTTGCATTCTCTTAGATCACCTTTCTTTGGGATTGTTATGGTTAAACCTTCTTTCCATTTGGTTGGTATTTTACCCTCGTTCCATACATCAGCTAATAGTGGTGTTAGAGCTTCTGCTGTTGTGTTTACATCTGCTTTGAGTAATTCTGCTGATATATTATCTGTACCAGCAGATTTGTTATTCTTGAGTTTCTGTATGGCATCTCTAACTTCCCGTTCCGTTGGTGGATGGGTGCTGATAGTTTCGTTATAGTTGTCGTCCGGAAACTGCAAGCTATCTTCATGTTGGTGGCAGTTGTCTTCGAAGTATTCTTTCCATCTATTTAGCTGCTGTTCATGTGTTGTGAGGGTTTGACCAGATTCATCCTTTATTGGTGGAGTGTTTGTATATTTGTTGGTGACCTTTCTCACGCATTTGTGTAGTGTGCGCATATTTCTATTAGCTGCTGCTGTTTCCGCAGTCTTGAGAATGCTTTCTGTATATCTTCTGCGATCATTCCTTGCCATCTTTTTAACTTGTTTTGCTGTACTTTCATATTTGCTGCGGATCTCGGTTGTGTTCTGGTGACACAATTGCAACTTGAGCTGACGACGCTCTTCAATTTTCTTCCAGGTATCATCGCTAATCCATGGTTTCCGTGATTTGTCTTGGTATCCAAGCACATCTGTAGCAGTATTGACGTAAGCTTCTTTAACTTGTTCCCATTTTTCATCAAGGCTGGTGGTTTCGTTGTTTGGTAGATTGAGCTGGAGCGATTCTTTGAAGATGTTATTTGTATTTTTGTCGCTCAATCTGTTGATGTTAAATTTCCTCTGACACGACTTGTTGTGTTTTACAGCGGCTGGTTTAATTTTGAATGTTGCAATTACCAGTTGATGGTCGCTGTGTATGTCTGCTCCTCGCTTTGCTCTGACGTCTTGTAGTGAGGATAGAAACTTCTTATTCACCAGTACGTGATCAATTTGATTCTTGGTTCTTCCATTTGGTGATGTCCAAGTGTATTTATGTATGTTCTTGTGTGGGAATTTGCTGCCTCCTATGAATAGTTGATTTGTGACACAACAATCGATGAGCCTATCTCCATTATTGTTACGTGTTGATTCTAGTGCGTTTTTGCCCATGACTGATTCCATTCCGGTGTTGTCGGTTCCAATTTTGGCATTGAAATCACCTTGTATTATTTTGATGTCATTACGGTGTGCACTAGCCAGTGTTGCTTGGAGTTGTTCGTAGAATTCATCTTTTGTCGCATCATCAGCTTCTTCGGTAGGTGCATAGCACTGTATGATCGTTGTATTTCTAATTTTCGATTGGAATCTTGCTGTTATTATTCTGCTACTGATTGGTTTCCATTCGAGAAGTGCTTTCTTTGCGTTAGGTGTTGTTAATATTGCTACGCCTTGTTCGTGTGTGTTGGATTTACCAGAGAACATCATATAATTTCCTTCGCTTGTTGTTAGCTCTCCGCTGTTTTTCCATCTTACTTCACTGAGTCCTAGTATCTCGATGTTATATTCTTTCATTACTTTCTCAACTTGTGCTAACCGCGATGTTTCTATCAGAGTTCTGACATTCCAGTTTCCTACTCGTGTCCGGGTACGATAGCTAAGGGTTGATATTTGATTATTCCGGTTTGTTTGGTTTTGTATCTTTCTAGTGTACGTTTCTTTAATCATTTGAATTTCGGATTCACCTTTCGGATAAACGGGTGATTGGGCCATCGAATCCTAGCCAGTTTCCAGGGCTGCTGGATAAGGTATACTGGCATACCGTGGGCGAGATATTCCTGCTTCAATGTGCTACAATCATATTTCCATATTTTTTCTGACGAAGTTCCCAAGCGGTCACCCGTTTAAGTTGGAACCCTTCCCAGTGTTGCTTAACTTCCTTGTAAGTGATGTTGTTGGCTTATCCACTTCTCCATCTCGCCCACGATTATTTTTTTTTTTTTTTTTTTTTTTTTTTTTATTTCTATGAAATTAGGCTCGATGTCAATACTGTTACCGTTACCGTTCCCAGCTGAACGATAACTTTTCAAAATGAAAGTAATCAATAACATATTTACATCGAGAGTAGCGCTTCCAAAATTTCCGTTTTGCCAATACTGACAAAGTTTCTCACGTTACCGGTGTAGTAGCGATACTCTAGAAAATAGAATAACTAAAACACTTTTTTTAGAAAAGCTATTGAAATAAATATAAACAAAATATTTAAATTAGACTTTAGTCAGATTTATTTTATTTCAATTAGTAAAAAGAATACTTTTAAGTTTTTAACTATTATTTTCAGTAAAAAAACACACAAACAATTTTATAAAGATTAGTGTTGCAATAAACTTTTAATAGAATTTCAATAAATTTTCAATAAATATTCTTCTATCTACCTTCTATCTTCTTCTATCTTCTATATAAATAAAAATGTAAATGTTCGTTTGTTCAAAATAGGTAATCTCCTTAAGTACTGGATCGAATCCTTTGAAATTTGGACGATTAGTTGCATTTCAATAAAGGCGGGGTTTTACATGATTTTTTTTAGCTGTATATGTTTCATAACATAGGTTGTCAACAAGTACAAGTTTTTCACTTGTTGTATTCTTAATTAACTCAATGTTATGGTCGAGTTTCACTTCATGTTTAATTTGATCGATTAGTTTTGTATAGTGATCAGCCCATAGATTATTTTGTGTCCTCTTTTCGGTAGGACTGTCCTCCTTTGGAGCAAGAAGGTCCTCCATCCTCATTTACTATAAAGATGTCCTCTTTATTCGTTTTATTTATTTTATCAATAAATTTTATTTTTAAATTAAAACATGCTTCTCTGTCGGAAGAGTAAAACGTCGTATTGCTTTCGTGTTTAATGAATTTTATTTTCTCACAAATTTGCAATGCTCATTGCTTGCTCGCATTGTAAACTTTTGATCGAAAATAAACTAGTTCATTAAACATCTCAACAATAAAGTACTATTATACAGTTAGTTTCTTTTTCTTAGGTGCCTTTGCGTGTCAAAACATAGATGCAATGAAAAATGCTGGAAAATATGGTCGATAATTTTTTTTTGCTGTCAGAAATTTTATTTTTCATTCATACAAACTATGATATTTAAACAGTAGGCTTTGCTTTAACTGTCGGCAATTCTTCTTGTCGTCGATAATTTTGCTTTGTCGTTATGAAAATTCTTTGTTGTCATTTTTTCTTCTAACAAAATGAAATATAATTTTATCATAGTAGGCGCATAACTGTTATAAATTTGTAATTTATTTTTAACAAATAAACATAAACATGCAACCATTTGTGAATGAAAACGGACATTTTTATTATTTGTGAATTGCATTTTTACATAATTTTGTATTATTGAATAATTTGTAGAAAAAAATTTATTTAGAAACTAATAATTATATTTTAAACAAAATTATAATTAAAAAAAATTATCTCATTAAATACTACTCTTCATTGAAATTTTTTCGAAAATTTTTCAATTTTACTCATTAAATTATTTTTAAGCAACACTGCTCAATCAAACCACTACTTAAACCACTCGTCCTTCGGACTCGTGGTTTATTGTGCGCTTTGATTCGCAGTGTTGCTAAATAATTTAATTCGTAAAATCAAAAAATTTTCGAAAAAATTTCAATGACTCGTGGTATTACAACCGATAATTTTTTTTTGCTGTCAGAAATTTTATTTTTCATTCATACAAACTATGATATTTAAACAGTAGGCTTTGCTTTAACTGTCGGCAATTCTTCTTGTCGTCGATAATTTTGCTTTGTCGTTATGAAAATTCTTTGTTGTCATTTTTTCTTCTAACAAAATGAAATATAATTTCATCTTAGTAGGCGCATAAATTTGTAATTTATTTTTGACAAATAAACAAACATGCAAATATTTATGAATGAAAACGGACATTTTTATTATTTGCATTTTTACATAATTTTGTATTATTAAATAATTTGTAGAAAAATTTTATTTAGAAACTAATAATTATCTTTTAAACAAAATTATAATTAAAAAAAATTATCTCATTAAATACCACTCTTCATTGAAATTTTTGTCTAAAATTTTTCAATTTTACTCATTAAATTATTTTTAAGCAACACTGCTCAATCAAACCACTACTTAAACCACTCGTCCTTCGGACTCGTGGTTTATTGTGCGCTTTGATTCGCAGTGTTGCTAAATAATTTAATTCGTAAAATCAAAAAATTTTCGAAAAAATTTCAATGACTCGTGGTATTACAACCGAAAATTCACTGAGTTTCGTTTTTATAGAAAACTCACAAATGCAACAAAAATTAAACGAGATTGGCTAATCTATTCACCGTCACCGAAGCAGTTTTTTGTTTTGTATGCCTTTATTTGGTGATTTGAATGGAAAATCGCAAGCATTTTCATTAAAAAGATTCAATAATTGGAATAATTCATCACATTTCGAAGCATGAAGAGTCTAAGTATCACATGACCAATAATTTTACATATAAAATGCGTTTCAAAAATGAACTTACTTTCGAGAAATCTTTTAATAATACAACTAAAATTGCATCACCATGACTTGCTTTTCGTGGTCACGATGAAATTTTAGGATCAAAACACAATGGAAACTTTCTTGGATCTCTTGAATTATTGGCTAAATTTGATCCCTTTTGACAAGAACATATTTCTCGTTTTGGCAATAAAGGGAAAGGTACCACTCTTTTCATGTAACATTGACAAATGATTTTTTTTTATTATTCGGAATATTTTTAGGAAAAGCATCGTATCTTTCAAGCACAATTTGTGAAGAATTCATCTCTATCATAGCAAAACATGTTAAAAATCACATTGTTTCGGAAATTATAGAGTCTCGATATTATTCGTTTAGTGTCGATTCCACTCAGGATGTGAGCCATACAGACCAGATGTCTTTTTGGGTTCGATATGTTAAAAGTAATACCATTTGTGAACGATTTATTTCGTTTATTGAAATCGAAGGTCATACATCGAATTATCTTTTTGACATCATTATGAAATTCCACATTGAAAACGAAATAAACATTGATAATTGTAGAGGCCAGTCATATGACAACGCTTACAATATGGCAGGTATTTATGGTGGCCTACAAAGATTGATTCGTCAAACAAATGAAACAGCAATTTTCGTCCCTTGCTCTGCTCATTCATTAAATTTAGTCGGTAAAAATAGTGTTTCTGGCAATACTGCAGCAACTAAGTTTTTTGATATGGTTGAAAAACTTTATGGATTTTTCGTATATATTCCCCTTTTCGATGGAATCGATTACAAGAACAATTAACCGAAAATAGCGAATACATGTTAAAGAGAGCAACTGGAACGAGATGGTCAGCTGGATACGAATCAGTTCACGTTTTACATTCTTGTTATTTGAAAGTGTTGCATGTTTTAAAATCTTTCCTACATGAGGAAAGCTTCAGTGATGATAACAAAGCGGTGGTAACAGGTTTGATAAAAAGAACTATGTGAATTCGAAAATATTTTGATGCTTGTCCTCTGGAAAAGTGTACTAACCAAGTTTAATTTTGTGAATCGAGCATTACAAAAATCTAATTTAACTGTCTCGGTGACAAAAAACTGTTTGATTTAATAGTTACAGATTTGGAAAATAAAGATTACAACAAAATTTTTGATGATGTCAGTTTTTAAATTCTGTTTCATCTAATATTCAAACCGCAAATAATATTCAAACTTGCTCAACGACACAAACACTTTGTCTAGAGGAACAAAAAGACCACCTTGAAACATCGTTGTTCAATGTTGTTCAATGCTTTTCTTTTCAATCTGAGAGAGCGCGCTAAAGATTATGAAGATCTAGTACTCGTTTTTGATACATCTAAATTTAATGAGTGATGAAGAGATTGCTAATTCTTGCAGAACAATAACCGCAAAATACCAAAAAGATCTCAATGCAAATCAATTGATTGACGAATGTCAATTTGCCAAAAATTATTTCACATTTGATAATTTAAATTATGAATCGATGTACAAAACAATGTTCAATGATAATCTTTCCACAACTTTTCCGAATATCGATATTTTATTACGAATGTTTTTATGCATATTTGTCGATAATGTTATAGGCGAACGATAAAAATATATATATATTTTGAAAATATATATATATATTTTCAAAACTGAAGTTAATCAAAAGTTATTTGCGTCATACTATGAGTAATGATCGTTTGAACGATTTATCCATTCTTTCTATTGAAAATGAAATTTTGGACGAAATTAAATTCGATGAAATTATATACACTTACATACAGAAAAAATGTAATTTTAATGCCTGAAAATAAGTATATTTCAAACTTGTCTGGTTTTAGTTTCTTTTTTGCTTATGCTTGGGACCCCTGGATCGCGGGGCCCTGGTGCGGTTGCCTAAAAACTTGTATGATAATCCGTCACTGGTTCCTACGCATTATCACTTAAAATGAACGTTTTTTAAGCCAAAAATATGAAAATTTGCTATTTTTGACACACCTTATGATTTTTTTGACAACCGATAACTTCCGATACAGTCATCAAACACATCGTTCTTTTGGACCTGCCCATTGCGTATACCTATTTTTAGAAATTTTTGAAATCCCTTCAGCGATTTTCTAGATTTCGTAGGTAATGACGGACGGACGGCAGATAGACATACATTTTTTTTTGCTTTTTTAGAATCAGTAGGTGTTAAAACGTCACGAAATGCCAATAAAAGTGGGGCTATGAATTTCACTTTTGGCTCATGAATTCAATGCTTTTGTTTTTTCAAAACTGAAGTAATACTTTAATTAGATTTCCTTTTTAAAAATGGAAAATGTTGTCTCTGATTGTTTGTTTCTGAGTTTATTTCGCCCTGAACAAACTTAGTTGCTAAAGCAAATCTTTTTCATTTTTGAAGAAACGCGACGTACGTTTGATGTATCATGCAACCATAGAAGTTATGTGTTTCAGCAGTCCAACCAAAATACAATCATTTAGTCGCAACGTAATAGTCATTCAAGAGCGTCTTTCTTTGTTTAATTTTTCGTCTCCGATTTTTATAAAAAATTTACCTAAACTTGTGAAAAATTAAAGCTAATGAAGCTGACTGTTGCCGGCATAAGTTAGTGACTATTAAAATTTAAGTTGAGTTTTTTTTTATAAAAACAGAGTTGGTTAGTTGATAAATTCCAAACTAATATTTTCGATACTGTAGTAGAAACAACAAATATTAGCGTTCGTTTTGCAACTGTATTTATTCTGCATAAAAGTCAGCATGACTTTTATGCAGAATAAATACAGTTGCAAAACGAACGCTAATATTTGTTGTTTCTACTACAGTATCGGAAATATTAGTTTGGAATTTATCAACTAACCAGCTCTGTTTTTATAATTTATAATTTATTGACTTGTCTGTATAATTTATTGTCTTATAATTTATTGACAGGTCTCCTATAAAAAACTTCGAAGTTGTTTTTATTTTTAAATATTAGTTTCAATACTTATAAGTCTACCATTACGTTTTAGTACTGATGAATGAATGATGATAATATTTATTAGTGGCGAAGGTAATCTTAAAAATGCATCAGATCTAATTTAAATAAATTGTCTGTCGTGCAAGTGGATAAAGAAAACAAAATTATCATACACTTTGGCAAATATTTTAATTTATTAGTTATGTGAAACATAAAACTAAGAGTGCACAGCTACCTACCTACATAGTACGAAAATAAAGTAATACAGAAAAACTTAAATCTTGCAAATAAAATTTCTATAAGTTTTATTATTAAACAATTCATTCCATTTTCAATCAGATTGTTTCTTTTTCTTTTCAGATATAATCCAAAGGAAAAACTCAAATACGATTAAATATAAGAATATAATTTTAAGTATATTAAGGTACTTTGAGTAATTAAAGAAGGGAATTAAGGTACTACGTGATGATAAATATAGCTGGTGTCGTTAGCATTGTACTTTTTTATTTGTTAATTTTGGTTGTTGGAATATGGGCGGGAAGAAAAAAAGAACAAGGTAATGATTCGGAGGAGGAAGTAATGTTGGCTGGACGATCAATCGGTTTATTCGTTGGAATATTTACAATGACAGGTAAAGATAAATTATTTTATCATTTTTTTAATCGAAAATAGTGCTTGCTTTTTATATTTAAACCAGAATAGAATATATTAAATATATCTTACAAAGACGAAAATTAATCATGAATTGCAAAATTATTTCAAAAGCGTTTTAGCAAAATGAGTATACTCGGGTAGGTTAATCTCATTAAAGAAATTTATATTAATCATAGCAACCCTTAACTTTACATCCATTTTTAATTCATTTTTTCCTAGCAAAAACAAAGAAACGGATAAATATTCTTTTTAATTAATTCTTTATAAGAATTATATTAATCTTTGTTTAATTTTGATGTAAAAAGGGACAATTTTACAGAACAGGTGTGATCACAAAAATTGTGGAATGTAATTTAAAGGCATAAGTAAAGCACAATCTATTACTTGGTACGACCGCTTCCTAATGTATAGTCTTCAATTCAGTTTCCTTTCCAAAATAATGGAGAGGTATTGCGTTTGTCCAAATTGTGCAATGCTAACTCTGTGGCGGTACAATTAAATCAAAAATTTTCAAAATTTTAATTGTAGCAAGCGATGTTTTTATCGTTGAAAAATTTATTAAAAAACAAACTAGTTTTATAAAAGTTCTTGGTTTTCGTGGTGTTCAAATAAGTTTTTGTATAATAAATTTTTTATTTTTCACAATTCTAAATTTTAAATAATATAATCAATGTTAACAGTAAATATTAAAGTCAAAATCTAATCAAATAAATTTATGGAAATCAAATCCAGATAATTCGTTAATTAATATAGGAATGAGAAAGCAGATCAAGTGTCGATGTCAAATATTTCGAGTTCTTCAATATCTTTAACTTCAACAATTTCATCAGATTTATTTTCACAATTTCCATTAGATAGATTCTGCCATTTTTTAAGATGAATAATTTAGGAAAAGATAATGAATTGAGTGATTGTTATCGAATCATGATTGTTATCAATCATAGTTGAAGATAATAGTGAAAAATGCCGGACAATGCAACATTTAGTTGAATCATGGATTGATGATAGTGCTAAACAACAAAATATCCATATATTAGATAAAATATCTACATTAACACTTCCGGATCGGTTACTTCTGTCTGTACCTGAGAATACCAGATAGTATATAGCATCAATGAAAAGCAATAATTACATGAGACGTCATTAGCATAAATCATATCTTTGTTGTCCCATCAAAATAAAATTAGCACAGACCTAAATATTCTAAAGACGAAAACGCCACTAGTTTTTCGATTTTCCCAATAAATTCTCATGACTACGATTGTATAAGTTTCGAAGTCGAAGAGATTGTAGTAAAAGGGGTCTTAGCTTAGGAATCCAAACCCAACTGACTAAGAATCATGTATACATTAATTCTTGACTAAAAATTCCTGCACTTTGATGTTTCGATCAATCGTTTCCAAGACATTGACAATGTTGAGGATCAGATTCAAGACTGTATGAGTATGATCGAAGTTTTTGAAGAATTTTGTTCAATTCTAATAAAAACTAATTCTTGTGGCATGAGAAACTAACAACGTTGAGTTCTAAAGTCAGGAAACTGAAAGAAGAAAAGGATGCATTTGACGTTGGATTGATTGTCGTTAGAGTTAAAGAAAATAGGACTCTATAATTTTTAGAGCAGATAAATTCTTTTGTGTTTACATAATCTTTTTATTTTTAATTCTTTATTAAATCCTTGGGCAGCTCTGTTTGTAAGTATGTATAGCCTTAAGGATGATGATCACTCTTTTCACTTGACTTGGAATCTTTGTCTCCGAAACAGTTAAAGTCATCAACGTCGATTTGTTTTTATGCAGTTGGTTTCGGTTTTTATCAAATGCATAAAAATGCTCGTTTGATAGTTGTTTAATCAAATAAATATTTTATTTAAAAATCTTAATCCACATAGTATTTTCATTACAGCTACATGGGTTGGTGGTGGTTATATTAATGGAACTGCCGAAGCTGTTTATACATCAGGTTTGGTATGGTGTCAAGCACCATTTGGATACGCTTTAAGTTTAGTAGTTGGTGGCTTATTTTTTGCCAATCCAATGAGAAAACAAGGATACATAACTATGTTGGATCCACTTCAAGACTCGTTTGGTGAAAGAATGGGTGGACTATTATTTCTGCCAGCGTTGTGTGGAGAAGTGTTTTGGGCAGCGGGTATATTAGCTGCGTTAGGTAAAAAATAATCTTTAACATTCAAATCCGGCTTTTTTAATTTATGTATTTCTATTTAGGTGCCACATTAACAGTTATTATAGATATGGATCACCGAACATCTGTTATTTTATCAGCATGTATTGCGGTATTTTATACACTGTTTGGTGGCCTTTATTCTGTTGCATATACTGATGTTATCCAATTGTTTTGTATATTTATTGGATTATGGATGTGTATTCCATTTGCGTGGGCTAATGAGCATGTAAAAAGCTTATCATCAATAAAAGTAGATTGGATAGGCGAGGTGAAACCTGAAGAGCAGTGGTATTATATAGATTACGGTTTATTACTTATTCTTGGTGGTTTACCATGGCAAGTATATTTCCAACGTGTATTGTCTAGTAAAACAGCAGGACGTGCTCAAATTCTATCATATGTTGCTGCTGCAGGTTGTATGTTAATGGCAATCCCACCGGTACTAATTGGAGCCATAGCAAAAGCAACCTGTAAATATAAAAGAACTTACATTTCTAAATAAACATTTCTTTTACATATTTTTTTAAAAATCTTTCAGCTTGGAACGAAACAGAATACAAAGGACCATACCCGTTAACCCAAGACGAGACATCAATGATTCTTCCAATGGTTTTACAATACTTAACTCCTGATTTTGTATCATTCTTTGGTTTAGGGGCAGTATCGGCTGCTGTTATGTCATCTGCTGATTCATCTGTGTTATCAGCGTCATCTATGTTCGCGAGAAATGTATATAGATTAATATTTCGGCAACGTGCATCCGAAATGGAAATTATTTGGGTGATGAGAGCTTCAATTTTAGTTGTTGGATTTTTATCAACTGTAATGGCTCTTACTATTCCATCTATTTATGGATTATGGTAATTACTGTTTATTCGTAATACATTTTGTAATAATTGATAAATATTATTCCTATAAACGTCCATTAAACAATTCATTAAACAAAAATAATTGGCAATGAGAATATAAATATATCATTTAATTGACAGGTCGATGTGTTCAGATCTAGTTTATGTAATTCTATTTCCTCAGGTGAGTACGAGTAATTATATTAGTTTATGGGTTTGCCAATAATACAAATAAACAACAACAAAAAATAAATGTGATTATTGCATTTTAAATTTACAAATTTTGATCGAAAAATAATATTTTTAAAATAATTATCGAAACGTTAAACGACAGTTAATTTGTCTTATGAGTGACAATTGACACGACACGTCAACATTTATCGATTAAGCAAAGGAATCAAATTTTAACGACTGCTCATAGCCATAATCTCAATTGAATTTCTTTAGCTACATATTTCGAAAGTTATTGGAACATTTTTCTTTGTTTCAGCTTTTAATGGTGGTTCATTTTAAAAATTTTTGTAACACGTATGGAAGCTTAAGTGCATATATTATAGCATTTGTTGTAAGACTATCTGGAGGAGAACCATTATTAGGACTGCCTGCATTTATACATTTTCCAGGATATGACGAAGAAGGTGATCGCCAATTATTTCCATTCAAAACAATGGCAATGCTAATGAGTTTATTTACATTGATTGGTGTTTCGAAGTTTAGCAAGTAGATCATGTATGCTTTTTGATTTTTAAACTTAATAATTAAAATTTCGTTTTTTATTCAGATGGGTTTTTGAAAAAGGTCATCTTGCACCGTGCTATGATTATTTTAGATGCGTAGTAAATATTCCAGAGGATGTTGTCAGAGTTGGTGAACCATCAGAAGCTGGAGAACAAGTACAAACCTTAAGAAAATGTATGCTTTTATTTTATGAAAGTAACTTAATTTTTAGATGTCTGTTATGGCTGGTTCAATGGCACGGATGTATGGTGCTGCGACAATGGCGGGAAAGGATGAAATGAACGGACGAATAAATCCAGCAATGGAAGCCGATGATGATTTGCCGGTCGCTGAGGCTCAACGAACCCACCAAAAATATGCTGAGGCTGTATTTGCTGCTGCTGGAGCTCCAGGTGTACTGACGAGTGGTGGAGTTGTAGGTGTACAAGGTGCCACATTACCCAATGTTGGACAAAGTCAAACAGCTTTTTAATGGTAATTTTTTTCTTTTTCTTTCATTACTTTGAAAAAAAAAAAAAAACTCAGGACGTATTGATGTAGACCAAAAATAAAATTAGTTGTTCCCACTCAGGTTTTGTTGATGATGTTTCTCTTGGATCGGAGTTATGGATCGGAGAAATTTATAAACTAAGTTAAATAAAAAATATATATATACATAACGAAAAGTAAATAGAATGCAACAGATACATATCAAATTACATATAATATATAAAGAAACATAATGATTAAGACAAGAAGAAGAAATACATAAATGAAGATAGATTGATTCGTTTTTAAACTTGCAATAAAAACAAATTAAGTTAAGATACAAAAATGTTAAATATTAACTGAGTTTTAGATGTTAATCGATTAAGTTACTGTGTTGGACAAAACACATACATCATTTCCTATCTATTTGAGGTAATTATTTTTTTCAAATGTACTTTTAGTTTGTTTAGTAGAGTAAAATCTAGACATAATTTTCTATCGGTCGCTATTACAATTTATCAAGCATATTCGCCAACTATCAGTGAAATAGAAAACTGTTGTTTTTGAAGTTCCGATGGCTAGCAAAGTGCTCACAACCGAATGCTAACAATTCAAAAAAATATTATTATGAAAACTCATGAATTGTTTTTCGCTTTTGAATATGTAAATTTTTCATATCTAAAATTTTCTACCAGTTTGAGGTTGGTTAAAATTTTGGTCCACTAAATGAAGCACATTTTTTACAATATTTCCTAAATGATATTAAATAAAAAATAGTAATTCTTAACTTATAAGCTTTTCAAGAAAATCTTCAGGAATAATCAGTATGATGATACTTTTTGCATCGCTTTGCCTATCTAAGACATATCAATTAAGCATATTAAGTGTTTTTGTTGACCGTTTTAGAGAGATATAAGATCCTTCATACGGATTCTCGACGCTTTATCTGCTTAAAAATTAAGCTTTAAGCTCTGGAATTTTAATTGCTCATATTTTGGGTTCATTCTAGCATACAAGTTATGCAACAAAAACAACATCTGTACCAGAAAAATCTTAAGGCAAATAGAGAAATTTAAATGAATAAAATGTTTCTCAAGGCTTGCAAATAGGACATGAAACTAATCTTTAGAAAAACAAACTATTTATTTGGAGATACAACCATAGCCGTAAGTTCTATAAAGTTTTTTCTAATAAATGGTTTTTCCTTAAAATCCAATCAAAAATTAAAGGAACGTTTAAATTTATTTGTTTGTTTGAATGATGCAGTCGTTGAACCAATACAGTTTTAACTAAAAACGCAGCAACTAGACTATAATAGACAAATATCAATTTAATTGAATGACAAAATATATAAAGATAAATATTAATAAGCAAACAAAGAAACTGATATATACACAATAAAAATAAATAATATATATTGTAATTAAATACAGAATGAACGTAATAATATTTTATTTAATATAAATGAAATTTAAATTATAAATGTATAGTGATATAAATTTAAACTAAACAATTAGAACAAACTGAATAATTTTAATTAAGAATTAATTAAAAATCAATTAATTTATGTGGAAATAAAACTCAACTGAATTCTCTTTTTACGATAAAGAAAAAATGTTATCGAAAGATGCATAGCGAAGGGACTAAAGAAAGGGAAACAGTTAAATAAATAAAAAAGATTTATTTACATATGTACTTTATATAAATAGCGCGAAAATTTATTTATCATATGTGTTACATTATAAACTATAATGACGTCACCCATACAAATTTTTATTCAAAAGCTTTAGGATGGGTAAAAAGAAAGCGATGAATATATTTAAAATTTTCTTTTATTTTTAAAAAATTTATTTCTTCGGCAAATGTTTAAATTTTTTATACATATGTAATTATAATACATGAAAAATTTATGAAAATGATTTATTACGTCCAAAAAGTAAAAAATATTTAAATTTGTATAAATAAAATTTTTTATCAAAGCAAGCACCAATTCGAAATTTCATTATCCAATTAAACTATTTGTTATGTTTTGTTGTCAAAGTTACATACAATAATTCAAAATTTCATATTCCGATCAGAATCAATTTCTTATTTTTTGTTGTCATAGTTATACAATTTGTTTGAAAAAATAACATTTGTAGCATTTGTTACTTTACTGCCGCCGTAAAATAAAAAAGGCGTTACTTTTGCAGCTGCTTTGATTATAAGTCAAAACATTAAAACTTTAACTAACTCCCTAGCGGCAGTAAAGTTAAACTTTACAGTCGTGTGCCGAAAAAATGGTGTATTTAATTCGGGGCTAAAGTGACTTTTTGTGTATCGTCTATAATTGTCAAACTATAGACTTAACACAAACAGTAGCACTTTAGCTCCTAATTAAATAATATACTATTATGTTTTACTTTTGAAATTTAGCTTTTGTTTTATCTATGTATAGCAAGAAAAAACTATTAATACAGTTTTTTTTATGATAGCAGATGTAAATTCTATTTTCAAGCAGGCTTAATCCCTTATGAAAATAGGTTTTTTTTCCTCTAGTGGAAAAATTATAAAAAAATTGTAGTTGCTGTGGTATTTTCATATAATTTTACAAAATTTTTAAAACAAAGTAACCATGACAAAATAAAATATGAATTTTGAATGTTATGTTGTCGATTTCTAATTTGATTATTTACAATAAGTATCGTTTAAATATTTACTATTATAGAAAAATTGTATTTCCTACACGAGATAAAAAAATTTTACGTTCGTGAAATTTTACGTTCATTTGTTCACTCTACGCTAACGCGTCTTGTGAACAAATTTTCACCCACGAAAAAGCACCGTTTTCATCTCTTGTAGCAAAATGTACTATTCCCCAACCGGAATAAAAATTGCACTTTTTGTTTGGGTATATTCCAAAAGCAAAATAGCCCGTTATGATGCTAGGACGTAAAGCTAAAGATTTTGGACGGATGTGGAGTTTGCACCCACATTAAGTCCAAAATAGCTTACGTCCGTGCATCATATACTATTTTTTATTTGCCACAAGCAAAATATTTTAAAATTTTGTTTATTCTAATTTAAAATTATAAATTTGCATAAATTTTAAAATAAAAATATGTGGAACAAGTAACCAATGACAAAATATTTGTTATTTTTTCCAAATTATTGTATAACTATGACAATAAATGATAACAACTATTTTAATTGCATAATGAAATTTTGAATTTAAGGGTTGCTTTGATAAAAAATTCTATTTTTCATAGAATTAAAACAAATACAAATGCATTTTACTTCTTTGGACGTAACTATGACAGCAAATCACAGTAATAAAGTAACACTTTAATATATAGGCGAATAAAAATATCATTTGTGTATTGTATCTAGTTCGCATCTGGTACCAAAAACTATCATATTTTGTCCTAGGACAAAAAGTAAATAAATCTATATTTCTATGCAAAACAAAAATCAATGTTTGATTGGGAAATATATTATTATTTGACAAAAAATTGAATTGATTGCTTGGATTTAGTTTGAGATGTAAATTTAATATAATTTAAATGTTAAATATTTAATTAAATAATAGATTAATTAAATGTTGGAGGAAAAATTTAATGTTTTACTCGGACTAAAAATGGATTTTGGAACTCGTAAAATTGAGGTACTCCGCTATCACGTCGCACCGCAACTCTTTTACTCGTCTCAAAATCCATCATTTTTTGTCCTAGTGAAACAAATAACTATTTTGTTGAAAACACCAACAGAATTAATTGTTCAGTTGTGATTCAAATTTGACAAAACAATTTGCATACATTAAAAATTGTGGACGATAAATGCTAATGATATGAAAACGAGAAACTTTTAAATCATTCAGTTTTGGATTTAAATTTTATAAACATATCTTTGAAGATTATGTTTCTCGTTTTCAGATCATAAGCATTTTGGAAACTGTATTTTCAATCACCGTTCGATTGTTAGTTTGCTAAAATTATACTAAAACAAATAAGAATAACAGATTAGAAATTCATTTAATGACAAAATAGGAATCCTCATAAAAAAAAAACTAAAAATCGGTGACAAAAATTGTCAATTTCTTTGTGTGTATTAATAGCATTAAATGTTTCAACAATCAGCCATAAAACATTTTCCTATAAAAAACAATCCAAACAAAATCTCTTATTAAAACTATGTATTTCCTTAAATTCATATTATTAATTAAATATTGATTCAAAAGAAATAAAACCACAAAAATTTAAAAAAAAAAATTGTTCATATTTACCACTTGTTTCATAATTACTTATAATTAAAACTGACATAATATTTTTTCAAGATGCTTAACATGATGATGGTTTTTAAAATAAATAATAACTTATTGGTTATGATTTTTTAATCTAAAAATAAATTAAACATATCATTTGAAAAAATAGTAAAATCAAATAAATTTAACTAAATAAATATAATTTTATTACATGTACAATACAATTATGTATGTTAAATTGATAAAATGGTTTATATAGTAAAAAGGAAATGAAATTGGTGCTTCTTTAGGCTTTTAATTTTTGTTGATTCTATAAATGTTTTTTTGTTTTGTTCATATAAGTTATCTTTTGAAATATGAACGTTAAAATTTTAAATTAAGCCGATTCAAACTTGTATCAAGAAAATGTTGATATTTTTATCTCCTTATAACATAAAATTCTAATTAACGTTAAGCTTTAAAAAAATAATTACAAATTAATAAAACAATCATTAAAAATGCATATCATCCAAAAATTAGCGCAATTTATAAAAAGATATATAAAAAATGTTATGAAAATTAAAAAAATTATTAATAACTTTAAATTAAATTAAAACAAAGAATAGAAATGAAATGAACAGGAAAATAAAAAATTTATTTATTGAAAATGAAAACAAAGATTGGTTTTAAAAACTTACATATCAATGGTGTCCTTCCAAACATTATTTTAAAAAACAGAAATAAATCTATAACTATAAATATTATAAATATGAGAAAAAAATTATTTAAAAAACTATATATATATATATATATATATATATATATATATATATATATATATATATATATATATATATATATATATATATATATATATATATATATATATATATATATATATATATATATATATATATATATATATATATATATATATGTATTATATTGATTGAATTTAACTATTATATTTAAATAAAAATATTTAAATATTAAAAAGCATAAACTTATACTGCAATAAAATATATCAACAAACATATCTAAAATTGGAAAATAAAACAAAAACATATCATTAGAATTAAAAGATATACATACAATATAATAGATGTTATTAAATTTATTAGTTGTTAAGTTATTTAAAAAAATATGTATATATTATATATACATATAATAAATGAAATATATCTGAATATATGTTGTTGTTGTTTTTAAATTATGAGTGTTTCTTTCTTTATTTAATTTTTCCTATTTGTATTTAATATTTATTAGTGATTTGGCCTAACTGTTTGAATAAGTAACATATGTATTGTAAGTAATATCCTTATACCAACAGCACATGAGGCTAACGAATTAAATGTGGTTTGTCACATTTCATAGACTAGATTATATTATATGCAACACCGATTTTTAAAATGGTATTTTACAAAATAGTAGCCATTACTGTGTAGAGACATATTTAATATTTATTATGCAGGGCTAACACAATGACTAAGGCGAAAAAATTAGCCAAATTTTGATTAGAAACATCGATATTGATTATGAAAAATGAAAATTATAGGTTATGAAATTTCGGGATATAAAAACCTATTGGAAACTGTATATAAAAATATAAAGTTTCCAATAGGTTTTTCCATCCCGAAATTTCATAACCTATAATTTCGTCCATTAGGGTTACCAATTCTTGAAAGTATGCGACCCGGAGATTTTATAATATACAAAAATATAATTCAACTAGGGACCCCTGTGCATTTGCGCAAATTTAAAACAAATATTTTTTTAAGCCTGAAATAAAATCACAATCCAAAATAATACGTCTATCCGCAAGTAAAGCATAAATTGAAATTGAAATGAGAATAAAATTTGGAAGAAATTAAAACTTCCTATATCATAGCCCTACTGATTCAAGCCATTTGCAATAAACAATGAACATTGCCATATGCAAAAAATTGGATTTTTTTTGATTAAATGCTTTTGAATTTTTTTATATGGGGTTTTATTTTTTCAGTTGGCGTTATGGCGATTTTCTGAATTTTTTTTATATTGAGTTTTAATTTCAAAATTGCGCTACAAGTTCACGATTTTGTTTGTGCTAAAAAATGAGTTAGGTTTCTATATCGGGGGTTTTGAAGAAATTCAAAAAATTTCGTTTTATTTGTTTCGTTTATTTAGTCTTTTTTGATTTTTTATACCTTTTTGTATTCTCTTCTTTCTTTTCTGTATTCTGTTCTTTCCTATGGCTACGCTTTTTCGTGGCTTGTGTATTATATATATGATCAAAATTTAATTTAACTTAATCTCCATCAAGCTTTATAATGAAATTAATACTCCATGTATGGAATACTGCTGTCATGTTTGGGGAGGTGCTTGTCAGTCAACAATAAAATGATGTACAGAGAAAAGCAATGCGGTTGATTGGTAATACCGAACTAAAGGACCAGCTTGATTCACTCCAACACAGAAGAAATGTGGCTGAATTATCAATCTACTATAAATGCTGCCGAGCTATCCCATCCATTTGCTGTACAAATACCTCGTCTTAGAACTGTGTCCTTCCAGAACGACTATTTTAATAGAGTGGCCAAATTGTTCTCTGTATTTCCCGATGAATTTTTCCCTCAGGCATTTAAAGAAAATATCCATCGTCATTTAAAACAATTAGTATAGTCATACCTATATCCTTATTCCTTCCATTTTTCTCATCTCCTTCCTTTAAAGTTGACATGGTATCTTCGGATATTCAAAGAGTTTGAATAATGAATATTTCTTATTAATAAAAAAAAATACAGCATAATCTGCATTTTCCTGTAAACTCGTTACTTTTTTCGAGCCCTTCATAGTTTTGATTTTTCAACCATTCGTTATTAAACGAAACGTAATAACATTTTCTTTTATTGTCTTGGTTTTGTTTGGGATTATTTTCATTTGACTGATATTTATTATTTACTAGCAAAATTAACATACGCACAGTTTTATATGGGCAACTAATGAAATTCGAATGTCAAAACCATTCAAAATTAAAAACAAAAAACTATTAACGTTGACCCAATATAGACATAAAATATCAATTAGCTTATACGTAATATGGAAAAACAAAATATCCAATGAACCAACATAAATAACCAAAAAACTCATTGCAAAACTAAACTTGGCCGTTTTCTAATACACAGAGTTTCTTTTTTTGTTTTCAAACGAATTCTGTTTATTGAATTGAAAGCAGTTTGTCATTTTTTTATTTCTTATGTAATTATTATTTCGCCCGGAGATTTGCCTTCCAAACCCTGAGCCCGGAGATTTGCCGGCAAACCCTGAGTCTCCGGGTGAAAAATGCTCAGTTGGTAACCCTACGTCCATTACATACAGGGCAATGAAAAATCTAAATTTTCTGTATTTTGGTGAATTGAAATGCGTGTACAACGTTAAGCCTAACGAGGCGTTTTTATCCAGACAACTTAAAATGTTGGCATAGAATTGCTGCTATAAATTATAATTAAAAGGAATGAAAATAGTAGTCTTGAACAGAACTGCGTTAGGATAATCTGCCTAACAATTGTTTATATAAAACATCAATTACTTCTAGTACTGAGATTCATTTTTGTCATAACCAAATCTGTTTACCAGCTTTTGGCTTATTATTTCCAACTACAAATATTTTCTTTTTTGTATTTTTAAGAACTTTATTCATAATAAATATGATTAACATTGGGTCATTAGCTTTTAGCTTCATTAGAAAAATCTGATATTTTGGATATTATTCAAAATGGCGGAAAGTCTACCATACAACTGCTGATTTATCTCATTTTGTTTTTTAAGTTTGTTGGATCACTACAATTTTCGTTCATAAAGTTATGTCTGTCATTTAATTTCGATGAAACTTTGATAGGGGTTAGAAGATTATTATGCAAAAAAAATAATTTTTTCTATGATAGCATATGAAAAGTCTATTTTCATCACGCTTAATGCCCTGTGAAAAAGGATTCTTTTTCCACTAGTCTAAAAAGAATAACAAATTGTAGTTGCTATGGTTTTTCATATAATTTTACAAAGTTTTTTAAACAACGCAACCATGAAAAACTAGAATTTGAACTTTGAATGTTATGTTGTCGATTTCTAATTTTATAATTTATAGTAAATATCGATTATATATATTATATCATAGAAAAAATTGCATTTCCTACGCGAGATAAAAACGCTTTTCGTTCGTAAACATGTCTCGTGAACATATGTTTATTCACGAAAAAAACAATGTTTTCATCTCTTGTAGTTAAATATACTAATAATTTAGTGATATTGGTGGTAGAGGATCTGCGAAAAACTGTGTGTTTAAAACATCGACAACATTAATCTTGAACACGCGGTTTTCACGAAACTTTACAACAAAATGTTTATGTGTCTACCTACAGTCTACATCCATGGCAGAATTTTAATGTAACATGTAGAATATGTGTTACATCATGTAACACATATTCTGGATCTGCATGAGAAAGGTTTCTGCCGTTTTTGAGCAAAGTAATATGTGTTGTTTAAAACTTGTATATGGTTGTTTATCCTTCCGACTACTTTAAATATAGGTTTATTTCTGTTTTGCTTCGGTCTGATAACATTCTCGAGCCAAAAGGTAAGAACCCCCACTTTTTTGGCATTTCTCGACGTTTTGGCATTTCTCGACCTTCTCATTCTAAAAAATTACAAAAAAACTGTAAAAAAAATGTTTGTCTGCCGTCACAACCGACGAAATCTAGAAAACCGCTGGAGGGATGTCAAAAAGTTTTGTTTCTAAAAATAGGTATACTCAATGGTAAGAACCGAAAGGACGATGTGCTTTTTTGGAATCTTTTTCGGAATTTTGTGGAATATTTTTGGAATTCTGAGAAAAGTTTGTATTTTTGATTTTGTCATAATTTTTGCGATATTTTTAGGATTTTCGAAAATGTATTTTGAATTTGAAATATTTATAGAATTTTGAAAAAAGTTTCAATTTTCTGATTTTGTTATAATTTTTGGAATATGTTTAGAATTTTGAAAAATCGAAATAATCAAACATGAAATTGGACATGAAAATTTTTGATTTTGTCATAATTTTTGGAATTTTGAAAAAAGCTTGTATTTTTGATTTTGTCAGAATTTTCGGAATATTTTTAATTTTTAGAGTTTTGAAAAAGTTTAAATTATTGATTTTATTATAATCCAAAAATTATGATTTTATATATTTATAATATATATTTTTGGAATTTCGTAAAAAGTTTGTATATTTGAATTTGTTATAATTTTTGCGATATTTTTCGAATTTTGAAAAAAGTTTTTTGAATTTCAAATTTTTGGAAGAAGTTTCAATTTTTTCTTTGATTTTGTAATAATTTTTGGAATATTTTTAGAATTTTCAATAAAATATGTCGTTTTGATTTGGTTATAATTTTGGCAATATTTTAAGAATATTAGAAAAAGTGTCAATTTTTGATTTTGTTATTATTTTTTCAATATTTTTAGAATTTTGGAAAAAGTTTCAATTTTTGATTAAGAGTTAAGAGTTTTCGGAATATTTTTTAGAGTTTCGAAGAAGTTTAAATTTTTGATTTTATTATAATTTTTGGAATATTTTTGAAATTTTGAAAAAAGTTTTTATTTTGTTATAATTTTTGCGATATTTTTAGAATTTTGGAAAAAGTGTTTTGAATTTCAAATTTTTGAAATATTTTTGGAAAAAGTTTCAAATTTTGATTTTGTAATAATTTTTGGAATATTTTTAGAATTTTGAAAAAAAATTAAAATTTTTTTTATGATAATTTTTAGAATATTTTTAAATTTTGAAAGAAATGAGTTTTTGATTTTGTAATATTTTCTCGAAAATCTAAATGGAGAGGTTTTTGAGTAGTTTGCTGAGTGTATCATCTTTTCACTAAATTATATTAATTTATGATCTGTTATAATTTTCCGGCAACGTATTGTGTTTCGTGTTAGTTTTGTAATAAATTTCTAAACAGAAATAAAAAAATACACGTACTTTAACAAAGAGTTTTATGTTTGATATACATTGCTGAACAAAACTAAAAACGATGTCCTCATAAAAGTTTTTTGCCGAAAACTATATCCAAATCCTTAAACCAGACCGAGGTCTTGATATCTCAGAGCTTGAGATTTCAGCCCCTCCATATTTTTACAACTATAATTGTTACGCACTTAATAGAATAATAGAATAAAATCTTAAAATAAAATTATTCTGTTCCGCGAATGTTGCGACCCACAAAAATTTTTATTTAAACTTTCTTTTATTTTGTTTTTAGCTTTTATTTTATTTTTCTGTTAACATTTAGGGTTCCATTTTTTATAAGGAGTAAAACTTGTTTTCTTTCTATTATATCGATTATGTTGGAGACTATAAATCTTATAAACTTGAAATTTGATTTGCGTATACAACTTACTCATAGTTACAACTGACTTAAAGTTGGTTTCATTTGTTTTACAGGACTACAATGTGAGAGCTTTGAGAACAAATGTTTTTATCGAGTCAAGTAGACCCTATCATTTGTAAGGGCTCTACTTCAGTATTCCTTAATAATGAATTTTGGAATTTTAGACCCCACCATTCTTTGTATAATGGCGTTTTCTTGCGTCGTCGCTTAGCTCCGAACCTAATTGATAGAAAATCTTAAAAAGTACTTGGAATGCTATAAAAACTAGTAAAATTATAACGAAAAATATAGAGAAGTGTCATATACTCATATGACACTCTATATTTATTAAGGAGGTGGGTATGATAAGGGGTAAAAACACCATTTAAAACACGATCAAGTTAGGTGTTATTTCAAAGAACACCTAGTTTATGAAACACTGTGGTTTTTTGAATTATAGTCAGTTTTGAAAAGAACACAGAGACAGGCAGTTTAATAAATTTTTAACGAAAAATATAGCGAAGTGTCAAATAATTATACATATATGTATCTGTGTTTTTAGGGGATGGGAGTGGGAAAGTGTAAAATAATTGCGTTTTGTCCCAAATGAGTTGACACTTAATTTAAGAAACATTGGTATTGTTTTTAGTTTTGTGGTGCACTGTATTTGAATTGTTGTCAATTATTATCGAATTAGTATTTGTATTCATAATTTATTTTCAAATTTAAACCAATTTTAGAGTTCCGTACTTTGAAAAAGTAAAAACAGTACCCTATTGCTGAGTACCCTATTGAAAACAGTACCCTATTGATTTCTACATAATCGAATGTCTCACAAACTATAAATGCTATCAACTCGAATTTTTTAGAGTTGCAAAATATATTTGTCCACGCCTACTGAAAACAACAAAATTTGCAAATATTTGTTTATATCTGTATTTTATAGACATAGATAAGGCGGTAGCAAAAAAAGTTTTTTTAAGGTATCGAGTTTGATTTAGAAAAATCGAAAAAGATTAAATTATCGACTGCTTTTCATCATAATTTTTGCATTTAACTGTTTCTATGGAAAAGTTTTTATCTTCAAAATTAATTAAATAATAATTTATGTGGTTTCTCACGCCATCGGGTTGGGTAATGCTGGTTAGGTTTTTGATATTTCTAAAGGAACTAAAAAGTGTCACATACTGTGAAAATATTTTACAGTAACAATGGAGGCCAATGAAATAATGTACCACTAAGCTAATTAGCTTATTCATTTAATGTTCAGAAAGTGATATTAAAAGTTCAATCTATTTTCTATTCAACAGAATAAGCTTTAATTAAAATAATTATACTACAAATTTTCTATAGAAAGAAACAACATAATAGTTTTTTTTTAAATTACCATTGAGTCACTAATCAAAACCGCAAAAAATGATACATATCAATTAACAAAAGAAAAATCTACTGAAACTGAATTATTGTAATACAATTGTCGAACATGTTATTATTTTAGAAATATTCGATATACATTTTTGATATAATTGAATAATTGGATTAATATCCAATAGGTAATTGGATATTAAAAACCACCGGTTGAAATTGTTAAATGATTTTTAAAATTTAATAATGACGGGTAAAAGGGTTTTGTTAGTAATGATGTTTTTTCTTTAAATTTCAGCTGGAATTACTCATTGTTTGCGTAGCATTTTAAGCTACATAAATTTGTTAAAAGAACTCTAGTAGAGCTTGCCATTTCTGCATGTTGAGATCTCCAGAGCGGTTTTTAAGTGCTATACAATATATTTTAATTCTACAGATAGAATATTGTGATTTATGTCCTGTAAAATTAATACGGGTGGGAGACACTGGTGTGTTAGCCTACGTACCTCTATTGAACATAAGCGATATTAAAAAACGATCATTGAGGTGATTTGTTTAGTTCTAAAAACACCGGTCATATTAAATAACCTAACAAAAAGCGTTTAAAACTGTTTATAGTTATTTACTCAAAACAATCTAAAACAATAAGGCTTAAAACGTTAAAAACTGTTGGTCGAAAATGCTACAGTTTACAATCCCATTTTAAAACGGGCTAGAGAGATAAAACGATTTTCAGGATTCGATAACAAAAATAATAAAGTAAAACTTTGTTTATTCTCTTCCAAATTTTAATATCAACTTTATTTGTATTGTTACGATTACAGAAAAATCTAGACGATTACGGTTACTTCTAGGAAAATCAAATCAACAAAATACTACAACAGATTAATGAAATGAATATTGTTGTTGTTGTCTCTTCTTAGAAAGAGGGTCAACATAAACGATTTTATGAATCAAATCAACATAACGTAAAATAATCGAATATTCTAATATTTTCTCAAGGTTTCTGGAAAGTGATGTCGAATTATCTAGAAGTATTGCAGAAGGTATATAAGAAAATTACTTCTTGTAGTTTTTAATTAGTTTATTTTAAACCTGCGATTGTGAAGTTAAAATTATAAAAGTGATCTTTAAATTAGTGAATAAAGTTATAAGTGTTATTGAATAGAAATAATTTGTGTATTATTTTGAACGTTGAGTTACTGGAAATTTCTACAATAAACCGTTGGAGTTTCTGAAGCAGTTAAAAGAATATTCTAGTTAATAATATTGTTTGCTGTATTGTTTTCCTGTTGTTGTGGAACAATCAAAGAGTTGCAGACTTAATAAAACCTGGTGTTTGTGCTTACTAATCAGTGATCGAACTCAGGAAGAGATTGGGGATTGCGTTTATCGAATTGTGAGTTAAAACAATTCGAAGTAAGGTTGGAAAATCGTAACATTGGTGACATCGGCGGATTAGTTAGCTGTTAATAATAGTTTTATTAAGTGATTTGAAGGTTCTTGAGTTAAAGAAAGAACTAGAACAACGTGGATTGGCAACAACCGGCAACAAAACTGAATTGACGATACGACTTCGAGAAGCTATGGAAGCTAGTGGAGTAGTTGTGGAAAGTTACCAGTTTGGAGTGATTAGTCCAAATAATGATCTAGTGGCAGCTGATGAGGACAAAAGTTTTGTTGCGGAAACAATATATTCATTGCCACCTGCAAATTTCGATTTGACGCAGTTAATGGCTATGATGCAACAAATGAATTTGAGCATGAATCAGATGAATGCTAATATGGTTGTCAATAAAGAGGAAATGAATCAAAGTTTGGCTGCAACCAAGGAAGAAATTAGTTGTAACATCAATCAACAGTTAGAAGCAATAAACACAAACATTGCTATGAGTCGCGACGAAGTCAAACAAATTATGGATAAGAAACTTCTCCAAATCTCGACGGCATTTGATGGAAAGGTCGAGAAGATTCAAAGTGAAATTCAAGATTTTGAGCATAAGGTTTTATCGAAAGTTGATGATTTCGAAAAACGGCTGCAGGATGTTGAAACGACTAAAGTTGTTCCCCAGGTGGTTCATCAAGTAGCAAACATCAAACTAAAACCACCATCGTACGATGGAACAACATCCTTCGGTATTTTCAAGTTCCAGTTCGAGACTGCAGCAGATCAAAATGTTTGGAACGCCGAAAATCGTCTTGCTGCATTGATAGTTGCGCTTAAAGGTGAAGCAGCTGAAGCACTACAGGCAGTACTAGAAAACGACCGCAAAAGTTATGCTGAAGTGATGAATGCATTGGAACGTAAATACGGTAGCGACCATAAAAAGGAATTATACAGAATTGAGTTAAAAGGTCGCTTGCAACGGAATGGGGAAAGCCTTCAGGAAGGACTATTCTTCGGCAGTGGAACGGCTAGTACATTTGGCTCACTCAAATACTCCGCCGTATTTTATGGAAAAGATGAAGATAGAGGCATTTACTGATGGCATTCATGATCCAGAAACACGAAAAGCAGTAATGTTGTCACCAAAAGCAACATTCGCAGAAACTATTGCTTATGCCCTAACAAATGAAACTGCACAAGCAATTATAAAACCATCGATTAAAATACGCCGGGTAGAGTTGAGTGATGACAACTATAAACAACGAGACCAGGAGACCGGCAGAAGATCACGAGAGAATGTCAGAAGTGATAGAATTCGATGCTGGTTATGTGGCAAGTTGGGTCATATTTCGAGGGAATGCAGAGATGTGAGAAGGAAACGAGCAAGATCAGCATCACCTATGCAGCGACGTCAAGCAGAAGAACGGGTGCAGCAAGCTAGAGAGGACGATGGAGCAGCACCGAATCAGTTAAACTACAACGAGCTAGCCTAAAGGAGCATAAGCTGGCTCTCACAACCGATTGCCCCATAACCTTCATCCACGTATCGAGATTGACAAGGGGAGGTGACAGCCTTACTGTTAGGGCTAATATTGATGGAAAAAGTTGTGTCATCACGTTAGATACGGGAGCAACAAATACAATTGTCCGCACTGATGTTGTGAAAGGGAAACTAAAACCAGCAGGAAGATACCGAATGGAGACAGCTACTGGCGAAAGTGCAAGTATTAAAGGAAAGAAAGTGGTCAACTTTGAAATAGGGAATACTCACTTTCAACATGAAGTGGTTGTAGCTGACATTGTGGATGAAGTAATCCTGGGAATGGACTTCATGAGGCCAAATGGATTCGTTATTGATGCTGGCAAAGGAGTACTCACGTACGGAAATGTTGAGTTGCCACTCCAATTTAATGGTGAAGATTCAAATTGTGTTCGTCGAATAATATTAGATCACAGGGAAAAGCTGCCACCCCAATCAGAAACAATCATTTGGGGAAAATTGGAAGGAGGTTCTGGGTCACCCAGGTTGTGGGTTGTAGAAGCCAACAAAGAACACCAAAATTGTAAAGAAGTCGTTATAGGGAAAACCTTAGTTAGATCGGATGCTGATTACAAAATACCAGTAAGAGTTTTAAATCTGTCAGATACCCAGAAAACAATGAAGAAAGGATCAATCATAGGACAATGTGAAGAGGTAGCTAAAATAATAAAGTGCGAGCAGAAAAACATCAATTGCTCGGTCAACACAAAACAACAAAAGGCAGAAATGGAACAACTTGTGCAGAAATGGACAGAAGGGCTTTCAGAAGAACAGAAGAAAGCAGCACGTCAATTGTTGGAGCGGCACAAGTCTGTGTTCTGTAGTACACCTGAAGGGAATGACAGAACCAATATGGTAAAACATCGTATTGACACCGGAGCAGAAAAGCCGATACGCCAGGCACCAAGACGATTACCATTAGCTAAAAGAGAGGAAGTTGATAAAATGGTGAGAGATATGAAAGAAGCTGGTGTAATTGAGTCTTCAGACAGTCCCTGGAGCTCACCTGTGGTGTTAGTTGGCAAGAAAGATGGGAGCTTGAGATTTTGTGTTGATTACAGAAAACTAAACATAGTTACGAAGAAGGATAGCTACCCATTGCCTAGGATTGATGATACACTGGATACATTATCGGGTTCAAAATTGTTTTCAACATTGGATCTGCAGAGTGGTTACTGGCAGGTTGAAGTTGCGGATGAAGATCGGGAAAAAACAGCGTTCAGTGTAGGGAATGGACTATGGCAATTTAATGTCATGCCATTTGGGTTATGCAACGCTCCCGCAACTTTCGAGAGATTAATGGAACGGGTACTAAAAGGCTTGCACTGGAAAACATGCCTTGTATATTTGGATGACATCATCGTCATGGGAAAAGACTTTGATGACCACTTGAGGAACTTGGCGGAGGTACTGGAAAGGTTGCAAGCAGCAGGTTTAAAGTTAAGTCCCAAAAAGTGCTCACTTTTCAAGGAAGAAGTAAAATATTTGGGACATAAGGTTACGGCAAAGGGAATTCATACCGATTCTGACAAGATTGCAGCAGTTATGAACTGGCCAAGACCAAAGAATCTACACGAACTACGAAGCTTCCTTGGATTGTGCACATATTACAGACGGTTTGTGCCAGGATTCGCCAACGTTGCCAAAAGTCTGCATGAGTTAACCAGAAAAGATAAGGCATTTGAATGGAATGAACCTCAGGAACAAACATTTGTGGAGCTCCGAAGGAGATTGTGTACGGCTCCAATTCTATCCTATCCTATACCAAATGTTCAGTTTATTTTGGATACTGATGCCAGTAATGAAGGTATAGGAGGAGTCTTGTCGCAGAATGGTCAGGAAAAGGTGATAGCTTATTTCTCGAAAATGCTATCCAAGCCGGAGCGGAATTATTGTGTAACTCGAAAGGAATTATTGGCTATTGTGGAATCCGTCAAACATTTCCATAAATACTTGTATGGTCAGAAATTTCATCTCAGAACTGACCATGGTGCGTTGAGGTGGTTACTCCAGTTCAAAAATCCAGAGGGACAAGTAGCACGTTGGATCGAACGGTTGCAGGCGTACGATTTGGACATTGAACATCGAAAGGCTACTGCACATGGGAACGCTGATGCATTATCGAGACGACCCTGTCAAGTTGAATGCAAGCATTGCAGTCGTCAAGAAAATAAGGAGAACATCATCGATGTACGATTACTGCAAGTGCTACCTGACGATGAATGGACTGCTGAAGCCATAAGGAGAGATCAATTAGAAGATCCGGATCTTGCACCGATCATCGAGTCCAAGGAAAAGGGTTGCAAACCAGTATGGGGAGATATTGCTGATAAAACTCCAACTTTGAAGGCGTACTGGGCGCAATGGGACAGTCTTCAGCTAGAGAATGGATGTTTAAAGAGGGTATGGGAAAGCTCAGATGGCAAGATAAAGCAATCCCTTACAGTGGTACCAAAAAGGAAAATAGAAGCAGTACTAAGGGAGTATCACGAAGGAACGAGTGGAGGTCATCTTGGGATCAATAAAACTCTTGCAAAAATACGACAACGGTTTTACTGGGCGGGGACTCGGCAATCAATTGTGGAGTGGTGTCAAAAATGCGATAAATGTGCGGCGGTGAAAGGACCCGCACGAAGAAGTCATGGAAAAATGAAGCAATACAATGTAGGTGCTCCATTTGAAAGGATCGCAATGGATGTAGCGGGACCATTTCCAACAACTGATAATCAGAATAAATATGTGCTTGTGATCATGGACTCCTTCAGTAAGTGGCCGGAAGTGTGTGCGATTCCCAACCAGGAAGCAACCACAATCGCTGAAGCTGTGATAAATAATTGGATCAGCCGCTATGGAGTTCCTATGGAGATCCACACCGATCAGGGACGGAACTTCGAGTCAGCTGTATTCCAGGAAATTTGTCAAATGCTGGGGATTAACAAAACCAGGATGACAGCTTCACACCCACAGTCAGATGGGATGGTTGAGAGATTCAATGCTACTTTGGAGGAATTTCTAGCAAAAGTGGTCAGTAAGAATCAACGTAACTGGGATCAACACATTCCTTTATTTTTGATGGCATACAGATCAGCAGTTCATGACACCACGACCATGACACCAGCTCAAACTATTTTTGGAAGTGATTTAAGACTTCCTGGAGACCTCAAATTTGGAGCGGTACCATCAACATCATTGTCTGCGCAAGAATACGTCAACCGAATCCGGGAGAACCTTGAGGATATTCACAAGCTTGTTCGGCAGAAGATACAACTGACCAGTGATAGAATGAAAGCTCGATATGATATACGATCTAATAATAAAGGTTTTGAAGAAGGACAATTAGTATGGCTACACAACCCACAACGAAAACGAGGGTTATCACCAAAACTGCAAGCTGCATGGGAAGGACCTTACAACATTATAACCAAGTTGAATGACGTGGTTTATAGAATTAAGAAAGGACATCGAGGCAAAGCGAAAGTAGTACATTTGGAAAGATTGGCCTTATACAAAGGAGAGCTAGATCCTGTTCGGGACGAACAGGCTTAAGTGGAGGGTATTGTTACGATTACAGAAAAATCTAGACGATTACGGTTACTTCTAGGAAAATCAAATCAACAAAATACTACAACAGATTAATGAAATGAATATTGTTGTTGTTGTCTCTTCTTAGAAATAGGGTCAACATAAACGATTTTATGAATCAAATCAACATAACGTAAAATAATCGAATATTCTAATATTTTCTCACGTTGAGTTACTGGAAATTTCTACAATAAACCGTTGGAGTTTCTGAAGCTGTTAAAAGAATATTCTAGTTAAGAATAAGCTGTATTGTTTTCCTGTTGTTGTGGAACAAACAAAGAGTTGCAGACTTCATAAAACCTGGTGTTTGTGCTTACTAATCAGTGATCGAACTAAGGAAGAGATTGGGGATTGCGTTTATCGAATTGTGAGTTAAAACAATTCGAAGTAAGGTTGGAAAAACGTAACAGTATGTTTTCCCATAATAATAGTACACATGCATTATTATATTGTTTTCTGACCTATAGATTAAAGAACTTCACATATTATCTAATGAAAATTTTCCTATTATAAATTATCATTATTCAATTAGTATAGCCAGGAATCGCCAGTGGTCGAAATTTGGCCAATGTCAATGGAAATTGCAAAAATACCTCCCAACAAAATAGCTACAACACATTATTTCAGAGTTTGATTAATTGATATAATTGATTTTGAATTGTGAAACAAATAACTTGAAAAAAAAAAAAAAAATAAACGAACAAAAAATACTCCTATGACAATTTTCCCCTTTTTTCTCAAAAAATTGTCAAAATTAAAACAAAAATATTTTTTGGAACATCTACTACACAAGATCTTTCCAACGATATACATATTGCCACAAAATAGCCGAACAAAAAACTCAAAAAAAATACTCCTATGACATTTTCCCTTTTTTCTAAAAAAAATGTTAAATTAAAAAAAAAATATTTTCGGCACATCTATTACTCAAGACCTTTTAAACGATATACATATTGTCACACCTTTGTTGGGGCAAATATTTTAAAATTGTACCACAAAATAGTGCTTACGTATTTTTATATAGATATAGATTAATTTTGAACTGTGAAACAAATTACTTGAAAAAAAACCAAAATAACCGAACAAAACACTCAAAAACACTCCTATGACATTTTTCCCCTTTTTTCTCAAAAAATCGTCAAAACTTAACAAAAAAAAATTTTTTGTATCACATGCATAAAAAATATTCAATTTTGTACTAGAATAGAATAAAAGAAAAATCTACTTTTCCGCACATATGACCACAAAATATTTTGTATGCCTGGCACGCACGCCGCCTGCACGTGAGATTTGTAGTTAAATCTATCCTATATATAATGCTTTTATAGCACTAAAATATCAAAATAATAATTTAATTAACTTACCATATAGTAAAAACAACTTAAACACATTGCCTCATTTGAATTGCAAGAAAAAACAATTTATTTGGGTTTTTAAAGTTTACAATTTTGACAGGTCTTAGTTGGATTACTGTATTTTTTTATAAAACCGGTAGATGGATTCTTATGTTTATTTTTTCGAGCTAGTATAATTTACAACTATTACAATTTAGATGGCGCACTTTAATTATTTAAATATTTTAAATTTGTTTATAACTTTGTTAAATAAATGACTAAACTAACAATTAAATAAATATTTATAAATATTATGCACTTGTTACAAAAAATAGTGTGTATTGCTAGTGCGAATGCGTTTTCCAAACGCGAGTTATTGCCGCACTCCCTACGGTCGTGACTAACTCTTGTTTGGAAAACGCATTCACACTAGTAATACAATCTACTATTTCGGCACATCTACTAATCAAAAACTTTACAACGATGTACATATTGTCACACTTTTGGGCAAATATTTTTAAATTGTACCACAAAATGTACCACAAAATTTAAATTGTACCACAATTGTACCACAAAAATAGTGCTTACGTATTTTTATATAGATATATATTGATTTTGAACTATGAAACAAATTACTTGAAAAAAATATTGCGATGCATAGGCTGAGTTTACCACAGCTCTGGAAACATAGTGTCCTGGATATACAATGCGCTAATATCCATAAAATACTTTAATTAAAAGCTAGCCAATGTTATAGACTTCGTAGTTCTAGTTATAAAAATATTAAAGAAAACAGCAGTATTCCAACAAACATAAATTCTGTTGTACGAGAAAAAGTAAAAAAAAAAATTTACCGGAAGTGACAAACCGGAAGTTAGGATGCAGAACAGTTGTGAACCGTACTAAATGTTTATGTACCAAGATTCATCCAATTCGATTATCAGGTACAGATGTTATTGAGCTTCCATAATAACAGGTGCTCGGAGGACCCCCTACCACTTTGTTTACTATCACTAAAAAAACTAATCAGTTCCTTGCTATACATATTTGCATCTTTTTACGATGTTTCATCAAAACTACTTAACGAACGAATGTTGTATGCTTCCAACAAACATTGAAACAATAAACAGGTGTACGGGAGGACTCCCACCACTTATCCCAATATTGTCCAAAAAGTAATCAGTTCTTTGTCATTTAAGTCTTCATTTTTTTTCAAAGTGTCATTAAAATTGATTAATGAATGAAGTCTGTATGCTCCCAACAAACTTCAAAAACAAAGTGTAAAAAGTCAGCAGTTGTTTGGTAGATACCCTGCCACTTTGATCAATGTGTCCCAAAAGATAACAATTATCTTCTCACACTTATTGGAACCTTTTCCATAAGTTTCATCATAATCACTTCATTATTGTAGACTGTAGTGTGCATAAACACAATGAAAAAATAGAAAATTTACAAAAAAAAAATTTTTACCGGAAGAGCAAAAACCGGAAGTTGGGATGCAGAACTGTTGTGAACCATACTAAATGCTCATGTACCAAGATTCATCCAATTCGATTATCATGTACATATGTTTTTGAGCTTTTAAAAAAACAGGTGTATGGGACACCCCCACCACTTTGTTCACTATCGCTCAAAAACTAATCAGTTTCTTGCCATACATATTTCCATCTTTTTCCAAAGTGTCATTTAAATTCGTTAACGAACGAATGCTGTGTGCCCCCAACAAACACTGAAAAATGGTGACAAAGTAAACAGGTGTTCGGGAGGCCCCGCACCACTTATCCCAATATGGTCCAAACATTAATCAGTTCTTTGTCATTTAAGTCTCCATTTTTTTCCAAAGTGTCATTCAAATTGATTAATAAATGAAGTCTGTATGCTCCCAACAAACTTTAAAAACAAAGTGTGAAAAGTCAGCAGTTGTATGGTAGACCCCCCGCCACCTTGATCAATGTGTCCCAAAATATGGCAATTATACAATTATCACACTAATTAAAATCTTTTCCATAAGTTTCATCATAATCGTTGTAGTTAATAATTATTGTAGGTTGTGGTGTGTATAAACACACTGAAAAAAATTGAAAATTTACAAAAACAAATTTTTTACCGGAAGTGATTAACCGGAATTTGGGATGCAGAACTGTTGTGAACCGTACTACATGCTCATGTACTAAGTTTCATCCAATTCGAAAATACATAACTTGAAAAACAAAAACAAAATAACCGAACAAAAAACTCACAAAATGCTCCTATGACATTTTCCCCTTTTTTCTCAAAAAGTCGTCAAAATTCAAACAAAAATATTTTTCGGCATATCTACTACTCAAGACCTTTCCAACGATATACATATTGCCAAACTTTTGTTGGGGCAAATATTTTGAAATTATACCACAAAAAATAGTGCTTACTTATCTATATATAGAGATATACAGGAATACCTCGCATAGTACGGCTTCGATTAGTCCGGTTTCACTATAGTACGGTTTTGAAATTTTCAAAAAAAAAAATAAATGAAAAGGAAAAAAATTCTAGGGAAAATTTATTCTTAAAAAAAATAATATGTACATACATAATCCATATATAAAATTATTATTATAAGCAAAACTCAGACAACAATGACTGTGCTGAAATGTCTGCAGAGATTTAACGGCTGAACAGCTTTCAAAAATTATTGGAATGGTTGAAAATGTTTCAGGTTAGGCCCATCTATGCGCCAAGAAAGCCTCAGCAAAACTTCTACGTAAAAAGAAATGCGAACACATGAAGAGCTGCATCGAAAACATCAACCAACATGCGGCCAACGGAAATTCAAAAGAGTGCTTTGCCAATGCACGGAATCTGACAAAAGATTTCCACCCAAGATCTACAGCCATCAAAAATGAAAATATTGAACTTACAACAAGTGAACGTGATGTGCTGGCAGTGTGGCGATACCACTTTCAAGACCTACTGAATAGGACGAATGAAGTTTATCCTATTCGAGCAATTGCTCCATCAACAGAGGAGATTTTTGTCCCTTACCCAGCAATAGAAGAAGTGGAAGCTGTCATTAAAAAACTGAAAAATGGCAAATCACCAAGTTTCGATGGAATTCCCGCAGAACTTCTGAAAAATGGAGGAGCATCTCTGGTCTCACGTATATACGATCTGATTCTTAAAATCTGGGACCAAGAAGAACTACATGTTGAATGGAAAACAGCTCTCATTGTTCCGCTACATAAGAAAGGTGACCGACTAAAGTGTGCAAATTATCGTGGCATTGCACTGTTGAATACTGCATACAAAATACTAGCTAATGTCGTACTTGACTCGACTCATCCCGTTCGCCGAATCTATCATCGGTGACTATCAGTGTGGTTTTCGTCCCAACCGCTCAACCACAGATCAATGTTTTACATTAAGGATGATTCTGGAAAAATGTTGGGAGTACAACATCAGCATTCACCAGCTCTACGTTGATTTCAAGCAAGCATATCAAAGTATCATCCGCGAAAATCTTTGGTCCGCACTCATATGCCTTGGTATCCCAGAGACTTGTTTCTCTGTGCAAACTCACAACATCGGGATCAAATTGTAGAATAGTAATCGAAGGGTCAGCTTCTGATCCATTCGATGTAACATGAGGTGTTCGACAAGGTGATGCACTCGCGCCCGTACTATTTAATTTGGCGCTGGAGTACGCGATAAAAAAAAGCCGAATTGAGACACAAAACTGCATTTATAACAAATCTAGTCAAATTCTTGGCTACGCAGATGATATTGTGCTTCTCGGAACCATTTTAAATTAACTTGTTTTTGTTTGTTTAGTTATTTTTAATAAATATATGTACATTTGAATATATAACTCTCCTTTTCTTTATTCAAAAACAGGAAAAAACAAATTGTATGGAACAAATTATCGTTTTTTGTATGTAGTTAGTTCCTCGATTAGTCCGGTTTCAAATAGTACGGCTAAATGGTGGAACCAATTAACCGTACTATGCGAGGTATTCCTGTATATTGATTTTAAACTGTGAAACAAATAACTTGAAAAAATCAAAATAACCGAACAAAAAATACTATGACATTTTTCCCCTTTTTCTCAAAAAATCGTCAAAATTCAAAAAAAAAAAAATTCTTCGGCACATCTACTACTCAAGACCTTTAGACCAAATATTTTTAAATTGTACCACAAAAATAGTGCTTACGTATTTATATATAGATACAGATGGATTTTGAACTGTGAAACAAAAAACTTGTAAAAAACAAAATAACCGAACAAAAAACTAAAAAAATACTCCTATGACATTTTTCTCTTTTTTCTCAAAAAATCGTCAAAATTCAAAATATCAAAAAATTCAATTCTTTTTTCGGCACATCTACTACTCAAGACCTTTCCAACGATATACATATTGTCACTTTTATTGGGGCAAATATTTTAATATTGTACTACAAAAATAGTGCTTACTTATTTATATATAGAGATATAGATTGATTTTGAGCTGTGAAACAAATAACTTGAAAAAAAAAACAAAATAGCCGAACAAAAAACTCAAAAAATACTCCTATGGTATTTTCTGCTTTTTTTTTTCAAAAATCGCCAGAATTCAAAACAAAATATTTTTCGGCACATCTACTACTCAAGACCTTTCCAACGATATACATTACATATTGTCACACTTTCTCTCTCTCTCTCTCTGGCGTTTACATCCCATGGAGGGATTTTGCCGTCTGTGCGATCAGCTTCCAATTATCTCGTTCCATGACCAGTTGACCCCAGTTTCGACATCCTATATCACGAAGGTCTTGGATGATGTCATCACGCCAGCGTTGTCTAGGTCTTCCTCTTCGACGAACACCAGCTGGTTGTTGTTGGGACGCTTTTTTTATCATTCTATCCAATGGAGCCCTTTCTACATGACCAAACCATCTAATATGGTTGGATTTAATGAATCCGATTACATCGCAGCCTCCAAGAAGCTGTCTGATTTCATGATTCATTCGGATTCTATACTGATTTGCAGCAACTTTACATGGACCATAAATTGTTCGTATGACCTTCCTCTCGAAAGTTGATAAAATTCTACAATCGGAGGAAGTCAGTGTCCAGCTTTCACTTCCAAATGTAAGCACAGGTCGAATTAATGCTTTGTAAAGTGTGAGTTTACACGACCGCGAAAGATGTTTTGATCGCAGAAGCTTTGAGTATGCGTAGAAAACTCTGTATGCGACAGAGACACGGGCTTTGATATCTGCCTGCATGTCATTTGACGATGTTATTACAGACCCGAGGTATTTGAAGTTTTCCACGCCTTCCACTTCATAGTCGCCAGTATCCAGATTTCCGGGAGGTATGTTCTTGGATGTTGTTAACACTTTGGTTTTGCCGGTGTTGATGCATAATCCAAGTCGTTTAGCATTTCTTTCAAGCTGAGAAAGACTATCTTTAATATCGCTCGTTCTACGTCCGAGAAGCACAATATCATCTGCGTAGCCAAGAACTTGACTAGATTTGTTATATATGCAGTTTTGTGTCTCAATTCGGCTTTTTCTTATCGCGTACTACAGCGCCAAATTAAACAGTACGGGCGCGAGTGCATCACCTTGTCGAACACCTGATGTTATATCGAAAGGATCAGAAACTGACCCTTCGATTACTATTCTACAATTTGATCCCGATGTTGTGAGTTTGCACAGAGAAACAAGTTTCTCTGGGATACCAAGGCATATGAGTGCGGACCAAAGGTTTTCGCGGATGATACTATCATATGCTTGCTTGAAATCAACGTAGAGCTGGTGAATGCTGATGTTGTACTCCCAACATTTTTCTAGAATCATCCTTAAGGTAAAACGTTGATCTGTGGTTGAACGGTTGGGACGAAAACCACACTGATAGTCACCGATGATAGATTCGGCGAACGGGATGAGTCGAGCAAGTACGACATTAGCTAGTATTTTATATGCAGTGTTCAACAGTGCGATGCCACGATAATTCGCACACTTTAGACGGTCACCTTTCTTATGTAGCGGAACAATGAGAGCTGTTTTCCATTCAGCAGGTAGTTCTTCTTGGTCCCAGATTGCTAGAATCAGATCATATATACGTGAGACCAGAGCTGCTCCTCCATTTTTCAAAAGTTCTGCGGGAATACCATCGAAACCTGGTGATTTGCCATTTTTCAGTTTTTTAATGACAGCTTCCACTTCTTCTATTGCTAGGTAAGGGACAAAAATCTCCTCATTTGACGGAGCAATTGCTCGAATAGGATAAACTTTATTCTTTCTATTCAGTAGGTCTTGAAAGTGGGATCGCCACACTGCCAGCACATCGCGTTCACTTGTTGTAAGTTCATTGTTTTCATTTTTGATGGCTGTAGATCTTGGGTGGAAATCTTTTGTCAGATTCCGTGCATTGGCAAAGCACTCTTTTGAATTTCCGTTGGCCGCATGTAGGTCGATGTTTTCGATGCAGCTCTTCATGTGTTCGCGTTTCTTTTTAGCTTCGGGTGTTCCTTGTTAACCATTTTTCTCGCAGTTTTTGTTTATTTTCAACGGATTGGCGGCATTCGTCGTCAAACCATTCGTTGTGTGATTTCGGTGGTCGTTTTCCGATTGTAGTTTGTGCTGCGGCTATAATGGTTGATTGAAGCGTTTGCCATTCTTCTTGTATGTTTAATGGCATCTCAGAAGAGATGTCATGCTCTTCTATGTTTTGTGTTATTATTTCCTGATATCTATTCAGCGTTTCCGGATGTTTAAATGCTTCGACATTCCAGCGCACGGTCTTTTTTGCTTGTCTGGTAAATGTAGATGATAATTTGCACTTGTACTTAAAGATGACAAGCATATGATCGGTGTCCATATCAGCACCTCTGTATGATCGAACGTCAGTTACACTTGTAGAGTGTCTCTTAGAGATCATGACGTGATCGATTTGATTTTCTGTTCTTCCGTCATTTGATTTCCACGTTGCTTTGTGAATTCTCTTGTGAGGGAAGAAAGTGCTGGAAATTACTAGATCATACATCATAGCCAGCTCGGCTGCGCGAAAACCGTTATTGTTGCTGGTATGATGCAAGCTGTTGGGGCCGATATGTGTTTTAAGTTCTGCAATCCTACCAATTTGAGCATTAAAGTCACCTACCACGATTTTTATATCGTGCCGCGGGATGTTATTGATGACTTCTTCGAGTTCTAGGAAGAACAGGTCTTTAATATCATCTGCTTTATCTTCAGTAGGTGCATGAACATTGACGATCGTTACATTGAATTTTTGCGTGCGGATTCTCAGTGTGCATAACCGCATATTAATTGGGCAGAAGTCAATAACATGCTGATTCACGCGACGGTGTATAAGAAAGCCAACTCCAAATTCTCCTCCGTTTTGATGACCGCAATAATAAAGAGTGTATCCTTTCGCTGTTTCATGGATTCCACTCCCTGGCCATCTTAGTTCTTGTAATGCCACTATATCCAGTGTGTAGCTCTCGACTTGTTGGGTGAGTTTTAGGAGATCTCCTGGTCTTCTGAGACTTAGCACGTGCCAGGTTCCCATTTTTAAATCGTAGTCCGGGTACAGTTTCCGAGGTCGTTCCAATATTGAATCCGAGATATTCCGAGGCCTGTGTACAGAATTCATGACAATAATTTTTTACGGAAATGGGGTGTTAGCCCTTCGCCCAACCCAAATTTTCGTGAATGGGTTCGTTCTGCATCTTAAGGTCACCAGAAACAACCTTTTTACACGTTTGTATAGCGAGCCGCTTGATCCAAGACAGACGCCCGCTGCAAGCCGCCCCTAACATGGAGAACAGACGCTTTCTACACATTTATATAGCGAGCCGCTTGATCCAAGACAGACGCCCGCTCCAAGCCGCCCCTAACATGGAGAACAGACGCTTGAGTTGCACTGGTTTTATGGCGCCAATGACTCGCCATGGTGCAGAATCATTGAGTATAAGCAGTATTTACTCTGCTAACTACACCAACCTAATTCTGTTAGCGTTACCCAGGTAGCACGGCGTGGACGTAGAATTTCGGATTTTCGCTACCCATTGTCACACTTTGGTTGGGGCAAATATTTTGAAATTGTTCCACAAAAATAGTGCTTACGTATTTATATATAGATTCAATTGGTCAAATTGTTTTGACTGTAGTAAAATTATTTTTCAAATTATAATCACAATGGATTTGCTACGTTTTGTTCAACAAACAATTTTAAGTTAAATTCTCTTATTTTTTTTTAGTTGAATTTTGTTGATTGTATAGAATGGGGTTTTTATCATCAGGTTTTTTTTAATCAGAAATTTGATTTCCTAATTAAAACAATAAAGATTTATTATTTTAATTGTAGAAAACGTTTCTATTTTATACTACACATAATTCTTTTTCGAAGAATAAAGTAGTTTAATCAATTTGTGTTTTATGTATTTTATTCTCTTGCAAATTAAAATTTCGAATTTTAAACTTTTGCTTGAGAATATACTATTACATTAAACACTTATTGGTTAAACTACTATTAAAATTTCACTGTTAAATTTTTATAAATAAGTAAAAACTTTCATGTCATTAGAACCGTTTTCCTTAAGATATAAAGGTATATATATATATATATATATATATATATATATATATATATATATATATATATATATATATATATATATATATATATATATATATATATATATATATATATATATATATATATATATATATATATATATATATATATATATATATATATATATATATATATATATATATATATATATATATATATATATAATATATATATATATATATATATATATATATATATATATATATATATATATATATATATATATATATATATATATATATATATATATATAAATATATATATATATATATATATATATATATATATATATATATATATATATATATATATATATATATAAATATATATATTTCTATATTTTTGAATAAATAACTCAAAGTGGTTTTACCTTCATCATGGGTATTTTTTGACACAAATCCATTTAAACTAAGTTTTTTGGGCATTGATTGTTTTTTGATAGAGTGATACACTTAATTGAATAAGTGGAATATACTCATTTTTGCATTTATGTGCCAATAGTTCTTATGAAGTTTTATTTGGTTATTTAGCCATTATAATACACAAATTTTAACTAAGTATATCGATGGTTCTAATTTCTGGCAATATGAAGAGGTTCTAATATCTGGCTAACGCGAAATGCTTATTTTCTTCGCTAAATTTCGGGTACTGTAGTTTTTGGAATTTTCAAATATATCTAGGGTACGTTTTATTTGGCAATTGTTGGCAATTAGTAATGACTGGCAATTGTTCTTTAGCATATTTTGCAGCACTAATGCTGACATCAAAATATTTATCTTAAAAGTCACTGGAGGACATTAAATTGAACCGTTACATTTCACGTCAATCATCGTTTGTTTATAATACCAAATAATTTCGACATTTCATAACTTTTTATAGTTCTTCATCGATATAGTCTTAAATTTTTTTATTTGTTTGTGCCTGATGATGACTTATCGTTAATTCAAAAATAATATAAATAAACAATTAATATGAAGAAATGATTATTTGAGTTTTTATTTTTAAACATTGACCATATTAAAAAATCAATTGTATGCTGTTTTGACTCTTTTTAAGTTGAATGTTGTTGAGTTTTAGCAAATGATATAATCAGAGCGGATATCTGTATTGAATTAAAATTACACTAGTTTACAAGAAAAATCTTCCTATATAAAACCCAACTTTTCTTATAGATTTTGACCTGCTGAACACGAATATTATATCGCATATTTTACAAAACAAACAAATTTAATATATTAATAAAACAAGTGCATAGCAATGCTACTAACAAACATTTTGAGTTAGTTTTTGTTAAATTCCATAAAGGATTCTGAAAGTTACACTCGAAAAAAGTTGAAAAAAATCAAAAATTTATGTTTTTTTAAAATTTTTCAACATTCAACTGCATAAATTTTGACAAATAATGATTGTAATTTTTTTAATTTCTTGCAGCCTATAGTTATGTCAATTTCCTTTTTCTAGGTTTAAAAACCAGAATATTGGTGCAGGTTGCCTCAAGTTATTCAGGTTTTCCCACAAAAAGTCAAAACTCAAAATTTGGAAAAAAAAGTTTAACTAAGAAAAATTTAAATTCTGCAACATAATTGATACGCCGAAAGTTTAAAAGGAAACAAGCTTAGGTCCATATGAAGTAAAATGAAGTGGTTCAAATAGTTTTAAACGGGGACGAATTGCAGCTGAAAACAAGGTAAATAGGAATAGTTCGAGGCTGTGGAAATGGGTTCTTTTTCTACTAGTGTAAAAAGAATAACAAATTGTAGTTGCTATGGTTTTTCATATAATTTTACAAAGTTTTTTAAACAACGCAATCATGAAAAAATAGAACATGAATTTTGAATGTTATGTTGTCGATTTTTAATTATATAATTTATAGTAAATATCGATTATATATATACTACCATAGAAAAAATTGCATTTCCTACGCGAGATAAAAACGCTAGCGCGTCTCGTGAACAAATGATGAACCAATAGGTGAATGTAAAAACATTCGTTTATTGGGTGTCACAGTTTCAAATGACCTACTCTGGAACGATCATGTAATGGCGATGGCAAAAAGCGCGTCTAAAAAACTCGGCCTCCTAAATAGATGCAAAAAAATTTTCACTCCATACCAATTGCTCCATGTTTATAAGTCCTATATTCGTCCCTGTATGGAGTACTGCTGTCAAGTTTGGGGTGCTGCCTCTGTTTCCATCTTGGCCCTCTTGGACTCTGTTCAAAAGCGAGCTATACGAATTGTAGGTGATCGAACTTTGACATCAAAACTTGATTCCCTACAACATCGTCGCACTGTTGCTGACCTCGTTGTTTTTTACAAATATCGTCATCAGCAGTGCTCAGATGAAATCAGCGGCATCATGCCTCAAACTTATTCTTACCCCCGTTCCACTCGGCAATCGGCTGCCGCAACCAGTGAAACGGTAAAGATCCCGCGCTGTCATACTGGCAGATCGCAGAGAGACTTCTTTGTCCGAACTGCGTACAAATGGAATAGTTTGCCGGAACACTTAGTCTCAGGTGGCTTCAACCCACAGATGTTTAAAAAAAGCGTTAATCTACACCTCAGAACGCCAGCTGTTGTGGGACCCAGGTCTAGACCTAGGTCTTAAAAGGTATTTATGTGTTGTTGTGACACATATTCTAAACCCTATTACACAACACATTTTATTTAAAAAAAAAAAAAAAAAAAAAAATGTTTACTCAGGAAAACAACATTGTTTTCATCTCTTGTAGGAAAATATACAATTCTTTCGCAAAAATTTAAATAAGAAGAAAAACAAAGTTGAGTCATTATTCTTTTGAATTAAGGAATACTTTCTTTGAAAATTTGGAAAAATTGGAAATTTTTTAGTTCCAATAAATATATATTGATTAAACACATTTACAAAAGTTTTCCTAAATTGATAGATATGTATTTCTATTTTTTGAGGTGTAACAGTTGTTTGATAATTTTTGATTATAAATTATGTGTGGTGGTATTGTAGGTAGTGAGAACTTTAATTTGCTCTTTGGTGGATTTAATATGTTATTAAAAGAAGTTTTAAACAAATTAAATAAAACTGTTCCGAAATTGCATTTATAAAGTTGTTTCGGATAATGTATTTAATTTGGTTTGATAATTTTTTTTGAATCATTCTGTTTCTACTTAAATTTTTTATGTAAACTAATCTGACACATCTAATTCTATTTGTACACAAAACCGTCTGACCCCGAAATCTACCTATTTTTAGCGAATATACGTGCCGTGCCGCTTGGACTTTTTTTTATTCAAAGTGTACTTTGTTGGTTAATGTTAAATTCATATGCATACATAATTCATACCACTGATTGAATTTCGTTAAATTACCAAACAATTAAAAAAACACAAAAAAAATCCATTCTGTTATTTTATTTACATCATCTCGTTATGCTGAAACCTAAACAAAACGTTTACGTTAGTTAATTTAATTTATAAAGTTTTTTTATATCTTGTTAGGAACGTGATTTCAAATGTGTATTAGATTTTCTTTTTCAACTGATTTAACAAAATATACTCTTATGTTTGAACTAAATGAAAATTATGTGCTTGAGTTTTGTACGAAAATCTATTTCACAAACGTTTAATTAATAAATATCACCCAAAAATTAAAGATTTCGACGCCACTGTTTTCAACAATCATAATATTAATAATTATCGGTAATTTATTTCAATCATGTGCACTCAGAAGTCAAAACTGCTTAATTTAATCAATTATATTAAAATTATTACTAAAAAATTTTTGCAACATTTATCGCTTTTATTTTTTTTTTTTTTAATAAAATGTGTTGTGTAATAGGGTTTAGAATATGTGTCACAACAACACATAAATACCTTTTAAGACCTAGGTCTAGACCTGGGTCCCACAACAACTGGCGTTCTGAGGTGTAGATTAACGCTTTTTTTAAACATCTGTGGGTTGAAGCCACCTGAGACTAAGTGTTCCGGCAAACTATTCCATTTGTACGCAGTTCGGACAAAGAAGTCTCTCTGCGATCTGCCAGTATGACAGCGTGGGATCTTTACCGTTTCACTGGTTGCGGAAGCCGATTGCCGAGTGGAACGGGGGTAAGAATAAGTTTGAGGCATGATGCCGCTGATTTCATCTGAGCACTGCTGTTGACGATATTTGTAAAAAACAACGAGGTCAGCAACAGTGCGACGATGTTGTAGGGAATCAAGTTTTGATGTCAAAGTTCGATCACCTACAATTCGTATAGCTTGCTTTTGAACAGAGTCCAAGAGGGCCAAGATGGAAACAGAGGCAGCACCCCAAACTTGACAGCAGTACTCCATACAGGGACGAATATATGACTTATAAACATGGAGCAATTGGTATGGAGTGAAAAATTTTTTGCATCTATTTAGGAGGCCGAGTTTTTTAGACGCGCTTTTTGCCATCGCCATTACATGATCGTTCCAGAGTAGGTCATTTGAAACTGTGACACCCAATAAACGAATGTTTTTACATTCACCTATTGGTTCATCACACATACTAAATAAAATATCTTTGGGGAACTCGGTCTTTAATCTGGAAACAATCAACAGCTGTGTTTTGGTGGAGTTGAAATTGATAAGGTTTTGGTCACCCCAGTCGGCGACTTTATTCAGGTCTTTGTTCACGTTTATGGCAGCGTCTCTCCGGGCAGGATTAATTCGTTCGTGCATTTTACCTTTTGAAGGAAGGGGCTCGAACGACTTGTGCAGAGTACTATCATCTGCAAAACTATTTATTGGGTTGCTGGTGATTTTCAACAATTCGTTGATATAAATCAAAAATAGGGTTGGGGACAATACTGAGCCTTGGGGTACACCAGCGTTAATTAGTTTAGACTCAGAAGAATATCCGTCTAAGGTTACCGAAATGTATCGGTCGGATAGAAAATTTTGAATCAGCTTCACAACATTGGGATGAAAACCGTACGCAACGAGCTTGTTGATTAAGTTGGCATGCCAGACTCGATCGAATGCCTTGGAGATGTCTAAAGCGATAACGTATGTTTCACCACCTTTATCAAGTATGCTGTTCCAACAATGCGCTACATAGTTTAATAGATCGGTAGTTGATCTTTTGTTTCGAAAACCGTATTGGCTGTCGGATATTAAATGATTTTCTTCCAGAAATTTTGAAATATGTGTATTAATTAATTGACTTTAATATCCATTAACTCAATTGCAATTTCATTACACAATTGTTATTCCAATTCAAAACAATTCAATAAAACAAATTTATTTATTGTATTAATAATAACTCAACGCGATCAGTGATCACTAACGATTTTTATTATTGATGATGATCATGTCATGATAATGATCAATAAATACGTATATAAAATAAATAATAAGATGAGATGAGGTCAATGAAAGTAAAATGAAGTAAATAAATAAAAATAAAATAATAAGAAATTCAGAAATTACGAATATAAATATAAGAAAACGTGATTGTCTTAGAAAATTATGAATTTATTTTATTTTTAAATTAACTGAACGTGATTCCATTGAATCTGAAATTTTGATGTAATATTTATTTGCTTTATTTTTTATTTAAATCATTAATATTTAGTGTAGTTTGTATTGATTTAATATACAAGATATATTTTATTTATGAATAAATAAGGTAACAGTAATTGGTGGTGTAGAAATTTGGCATAAGAGAAAAAAAAATGTTTAATTGTTTTTTTTTTAATAATTTGCTGATTACAAAGTTTATTTTGTAATATATTCACACACACATGAAAAAATATACTATCGTGCTGGAAATTATCAAAATGGAGACGCCGGATAAAGAGACACTATACAGTATATTATACAACTAGTACAGAATACTAACCATATATTAAATCTGGTACTTTGAGGGTGGGCTACATGACACTTTGCAGTTGGTGGATACATTGTACTTGCATGAATTTATGAATGCCATGTTAAAATTAAACGAATCGCTAAATGAATTGAATTAAATCTTTGTGTGTATGACATAACAAAAAGACGAACAAAAATTAATACATTGGTTTTAATAAGGTTGCTGTCCACTGAAAAAAGTTCTTATATTGCATCAAAACGAGCCCAATGCAAAAGCAGTAAGACACAAATCGTCAACATATTTTTCTAGATGAAAACCAAATATTGAGATTCAGTAATTGTATCGAAATTCAGCGGCTGCTTACAGTATATATAAATATAGAGAGCACGTAAATTTAAAATTGTATGAAGAGAGACATAACAAATTATGACCATATGTCGTATTCAATTTCTCTTTGCGCTATTTTCATATGTGTTTATTTACAACCACAAAATTTTATTAAATTATAAATTAAAAACAATTAAATAGTTTAAAACGAAAAAAAAGTTAAATGTTTTCTTTATAGTTGTGCTAATTTTTATAAAATGAATGAAAATAATTACGAGGATAATTTAAATTTATTGTGTTATTTCCAGTGATTTTATTTATATTTTATATGATTTTTATATTTTATAATGGACAATCAATATTTAAGTTATGTTAATATTTTCAAAGTACATCATGAAATCTTTCTGGCAAACTTTTTTCGCTATGTGGACAAGTAAATTTTTAATTCATAAAATATCAAAAATTATATGTCTGGTTATAATGAAATCCAAAACGTCACTTGTGTTAATTTCTCTTTATACAGTCGCAGGGAGGGAGAAACTATTATTTTTTGTGGTAGGTTTTTTCTTATAGATTTAAAAGAGACTCGCCATAATTGTAAAATTTTGAATCAAATGAAAAATTTACGCACGTCTATGAAAAAACATAGCTGTTTCTCTCTGAGACAAAGATAAGAAAACAAACAAACAAAAAAATGTTTTGACATATGACGAGTCACGCCACGGTAAATATTAGTTGCGGTAATCGTCTAAGCGGCAGCAAATGATACAAAATATACAGTTCTACTACCAAATTGTGAGCTAACTAAACGATTTATTGGATGACCTTGGGGGCCTCACTGCAATAAAAGGCATCACTTCATCAGTAATGTCCAGTGAATTAATGAGTATAAAACAATTAAATTGTCCGATAATAACTAATTTTCCCTTCAGTCGTGTCTGCTACGAAAGGCAATTCCTTGAGATATTGATTGTGATTAACCATTACAAACAAAACAAATTTATGGATTAATACAAAATCGGAAAGCGTATTGAAGTACATATTGAAGCATTTTTAAATGTAACAACAGAGAATTTTATTAGTAAAAATACGAAGGGGCTAAAATTTCACGGCTCTGAGATATCAAGACTTCGGTCTGGGTTAAGGATTTGGATATAGTTTTCCATAAAAAACTTTTATGATGACATTGTTTTTAGTTTTGGGCAGCGATGTATATCACGCATAAAACTCTTTATTAAAGTACAAGTATTTTTTGTCTCTTTTTAGAAATTTATTACAAAACAAACACAAAATATTTATACATTGCCGGAAAATTATAACAGATCATAAATTAACGTAACTTAGTGAAAAGATGATACTCCCAGTAAACTACTCAAAAACCTCTCCATTTAGCGTTTCAAGAAAATATTAAAATATCAAAAATTCGTATTTCTTTCAAAATTCCAAAAATATTCTAAAAATTAAAATAAAATCAAAAATTTAACCTTTTTTAAAGTTCTAACAACATTCCAAAAATTATGACAAAATCAAAAATTGAAACCTTTTTCAAAATTCTAAAATTATTACAAAAATTATAACAAAATTAAAAATTGAAACTTTTTCCAATATTCTTGAAAAATTGCAAAAATTATAACAAAATCAAAAATACAAATTTTTTTCAAAATTCCAAAAATTATAATAAAATCAAAAATTTAAACTTTTTCAAAATTTTAAAAATATTGCAAAAACTCATAATTCAAAAATTCAAACTATTTTCAAAATTCTCAAAATCAAAGTAAAAACATTTTCAAAATTCCAAAAATTATTTTATAATAAAATCAAACATTTATACTTTTTCAAAATTCCAAAAATATTGAAACTATTTTTAAAATTCTAAGATTATTGCAAAATTTCTTAATTCACAAAATCAAAAATTCAAACTTTTTCCAAAATTCTAAAAATATTTCAAAAACTATAATAAACTCAAAAATTGAAACTTTTTCAAAATTCTAAAAATATTGCAAAAGTTATAACAAAATCAAAAATACAAACTATTTTTAAAATTCCAAAAATATTTAAAAAATTATAACAAAATCAAAAATACAAATTTTTTTCAAAATATTACAAAATCAAAAATTTAAAATTTTTCGAAATCAAAACAAAACTTTTTCCAAAATTCTAAAAATATCGCAAAAATTATAACAAAATCAAAACTACAAAGCATTTCTTCAAGTTTTCAAAAATATTCCAAAAATTATAATAAAATCAAAAATTTAAACTTTTTCAAAACTCTAAAAATATTCCGAAAATTCTTTCAAAATCAAAAATACAAACTTTTTCAAAATTCCAAAAATATTTCAAAAATTATAACAAAATCAAAAATTTCCATGTTCAATTTCATGTTTGCTAACATTTCATGTCACACAAATAATTAATTTCCAAAAAATTGAATTAAAAAATATGAAAATCATTCTTTTAGACACAATTGACAACATTTTTTTGATAAACTTCTAAAGCAATAATCTAGTTTTTGGTCTCACATACCAATCCCGACTAGTGATTGCAAATTACCCGATTTCAAATTACCCGGTTACTCGATTAGTATTTTCCAAATTACCCGGATTACCCGGATAACCCGGGTAGTAATAAAAAAATTAAAAGATGAAAAACAATAAAAAAAACCTCACAGTAGTAAACTAAAAATTGATCATTTTTTAATTGTAAAATAATATTTCAAAAATATTAAAGCATTTAGGGTAGCTGTACTCATCCGATTTCGTATTTTCTTTTTTAAATTCCTGCAGTAGAAAAAACCCGCTCCGATAAAGTGGATGTTGGCTTCACGGTCAATAACGGGTGATTTAAATTTTCTATCATTTTTTCAGTTTCCTTTATTTACATACAACATTTTCAGCTCTTTGTCAACTGTAGTACCCCTGTTATCTATAGTAGATCTTGTGTAGACAGTAATACATTTTTGTAGTTGAAAATTTTCAATATTATAATTAGCCGCATCATTATCCGATTTGATTTTTCATTGCTGACGTATTTCCCCATTTAGTTGAAATTATTCGTGCGCATCCAACTACGTGGCACCGAGATTTATCTGATGACATTTTCTTGAACTGGTTCCAAACTTTCGATGACACTTATTTTAATTATTAGTTTAAATCTTAAATAAAAACTTATCATAATATATTTACCGTTTCAGGTTTCTATTTTAAACTAAATATAAACAAATAACCAATGAAGATCCCTAATTTTTTATGACTTAATTTTAATTTTAATAAGAACTAAAATTCCATAAATTTTGTTATGTGTTCTTCGTCGTTTTTCTGTTGTTTTCGTAATCCAAACAATAATAATTAACTAGAGGGCAATTTAATGTTTACGGATGTGGTTGGTTTAATATTTATGGACATATTGCAATTTGTATGGTTAGAATAGAATCATTTGTCAACAACTAGCATAAAGAATAATTCAAATTTGCAAAAAGAGAATGAGCTGAATTTTATTTTGTAAATTTTATTGAGAAAAAACTGGACCTTTTGTTGTTCGGTTACCCGACCAAAATATCCGGATATTAAATACCCGAAAAATCTTCCTAAATACCCGGGTATCCGGGTACCCGGATACCAAGATTGCAAACACTAATCCCGACCATCAAGATTTCTCCAAATTCAATGGTCCTATTCGTAATCACTTAAAATGAATGTTTTTTAAGCAAAAAGTATGCAAACTTCCTTGTTTTGACACACTTGACGATTTTTTGGACACACTTCCGGTACAGTTATCGAACACATCGTCCTTTCGGCTCTTCCTATTGAGTATACCTATTTTTAGAAATCCCTCCAGCGGTTTTCTAGATTTCGTCGGTTGCGAAGGCCGGCCTACAGAGAGATATACATTTATTTTTGCTTTTTTAGAATCAGTAAGTCCTAAAACGTCGAGAAATGCCAAAAAAGTGGGGGTGAGAATTTCCCTTTTGGCTCGAGAATGTAATACTTAGGTCTTTCACACCTAATAAAGATTCGTTGCACGTCTTGCAATATGTAACGATTTATACTCAGTTAAAAAATTTAATTTTGTAGAGGTTGTGTTGCCTTTTTGTTTAACATCTGGTATTTTTAAAATTCTTTATAGTAAAAGTTTGATAATCACAATTATATATATTTTTAAGCTTACCGTACATTTTACTTTAAACATAATGTCAAAAAGAAGTCATCGAAAACCGTTGCCAAAAAGTAACCAAAAATCTTCACAATGTAAAATACCGACATATTATCATGCGCAGAAACAATATTTTCTTTTCACCATATAAAAAATTCAAAATTTTAACATAACAGTAAACATCCATTATAATTTATAACCATCAAAGAATTTTTACGATTTCCATATCTTTAACATTCATTTATATCTCATACTAATCTTAAGGTCATTATGAACATAATTATATTCGAACAACCTGACCATAAGGTTATTCAAATTCATGTTTAATTTCTTTTATTATTATTACGATTATTAACTTTCTCATATAATATTTATTTACGTAATTACTTAATTCTTCTTTTAACTTATCGTCTTAGGAATAATAAGCTTTGTACGCAACACAGCAACAAAAAAAAAATCCATAAATCGTCTTCATTTCGTTTTCGTTTATCTTATTTTCGTTTTCTTACAAAATAATTGTCCGTTGCTATTAATCTGTCAAGTTCATCAGAAATATATCAAAACAAAACAAAATTATAGTTGCCTGAAGAACAACCATAAATTTCAATCAAATATTTATTATTTATAAGAAAATTGAAAATTATTGTATTACTTCTTATGGGCATTATGAGAATGATAACTGTTAATCAAGAAGTTACAAGAAACATTAAATTGTTATGGAATATTAAATAATTGACGTAAAAATATTTGGGCTGTAATTATAAAGTACCGTTAGGTATCGTCTGTAGAGAGCAAAGCTTTTTGATTTATTTAAACAAACGAAACAAAACAAGCCGTACTCTAAGAACGATATAAGTTTGAGTCATAGTTTAATAATTAAATTGTTTCGTAACCTTTGCATTGCAAAGTAATTGAACGAGCTCATTATTAATTTATAACACGATGAATAATGAAATAAGCTTACTTGAAAATTTATGCAGATAATTATTGCAATATGAAAAATGGTAGGTTAGTTTATCAAATTTTTATTTTATTATTGGTTTTAAGTTTTTGAAAATTATTCATCAAAAGAAGCTTTTGTAATCCTTTGATCTTTTTGGACTTTGATATTTAATTTAAATTTTACTTTACGTACTGGGTAGGAGAATCCCAATTAACTGCCTAATCACAAGTAGTTTTAGATAACTACTTTAAGCAGGATTAGTTCTTTTAACTGATTCAATCCTTCAATATTTAAAAATAGAATGATCGTTTTATGAAATTTTGCGACCGAATAACTAAAGGTTTGAAACTATAACTATTTGCTATAACTTACATGAAATTATTTAAATATAGTAGCCACCTACTTTCAACAGCTTTTTCTGCTAAAGCTACCACTACAAGAACTGTTTGAACGTTAATTAAGTTCAAAAAGCTTTTGACGTTAAAAGTTCAATTGTTTCTTTCAATAGTTTTTATACTAGCATAAGAAATTTAGATAGTTCAATTTTTGTGTTATAGATTAAAACTTTAGAACAAGCTCAAAACTTTAGAAATACGTTACTTGATGAAATTTTAAGCCACATATTATTAATTTACTGTGCAACCCGTTTAATTGCTTATGTCATTGCACTGACCGAGAACAATAAAGCATTTCGATTTCCTTAAACAATCTCCGTAAGTTTTTTGTCTAATTTATGAAACCAAATGACTTAATAAACCACAAGAACAAAAACAAAAAATTTATATATGTATGAGTATTAAAAGCTTCCGTTCTCATTTTCTTTTAATTTAATTTTTGTTAGGTTAAGGTGAAGTTTATTTATTTCTTTTTCATAAAATTTTTTATTAACTTTTTTTTCTATTACATATTATTATAAACTGTGTTTTTATTTTAAATTGAAACACTTTTTGGTTGATTAATTTTCTAGCTAATTTTAGATCAGATTTTCCTGATAAGAAAATTTATGAAGATATCTGTTTGGCGATTGAGATTTGATGATGAGATTAATAAATATAAAAAGATAAACATAATACAACCTTGTACCTCATTTAGTCATTTATATCTTTAACTAAGCATTACTTTAAAATCTCTACAGCAAAATTTAAGTCTTACATAATTCCAAATTACATTTGATTTACTTGCATCAATGTTGTCGGACTATACAAATTATTGTCAATATTTATCATCCATGACATTAAAAAGCTCTAAATAATACTTGAATTGATGATGAAAATCATGAATATTTTGGTATAATAAAACGTTGTTTACTAAGCTGAAGACACTGGATGGTACAACAACATAAGTCGGTGGAAAATAAATTAAATATAAATTGCTTGTCTTTAGTGAAATGTGAAATGGATAAAAGAAAATGTCTGAAAGTATTATAAATAAAAAATGTCTCTCATTTAATCGTAATTAATTTTTTTTTTCTGAAAATTATTCAAATAAATTTTTTATGTTTTGTTAATGTCAAATTGAATATAAATTATTCGTTTCTTTTTCAATTAAGATTTTATGGTATTCGGAAAATTGTTGTTGTAGATCAAGATTTAAGATACTTTGGTAAATGTTCTTAATTAATTCCAACTTCGATATGTGTAAAATAAAATTAATTATGTATTTCGATAACATTGTTTATTTCAATCATCATTAAGTTTAGGGGTGACACTTTAACGAAGGAGATTGAAAATTAATTATTAAACAGTATCTGTTGTATATCCTTTTCCAAGGATATTTTGCCATGCCGTACACAGTTTCAATGAAATAACCCTTTGATTCATTTCGTAACAAACATATTTTAATGGCTTTAAAATCAATATGTACAATCTGATATTTAGAGACGATCACATGATCGATAAAAGGTTTGTCATATGATCGATAAAAAATGTTCATAAATGAATAAATTCACACTTCGATTAATTATTAATTTTCAAATATTATTTTAAGAAAATGGTCTATAAAAAATTCAAAAAGCATACATGGAAAACCTAAAAAAATCAGGGAATTTGTTTATTAATATATTCTAGACCCTTGGTTCTCAAACTTTTTGAAGTCGGGGAACACTAAACTCTGATATATTTTTTGGCGGAACATCTACAATACAGCATACACTTTACAACAGGGGGCGAGGGTGGCTAACATTTTTGAAACCAAAAGTGCAATAAAAAACATAATAATGTTTGGCAAAACACTCCATTATTTACTACGTTTTCTTGCTTAGTTCAAAACGATTTGAAAACCAAATTCGAATTGAATTCACCATGAAAACATCAACAATTACAGTTTTGAATACTATTTATTTTTAAATACGATCTCGATTTTTTTTGGGATCGTATCGGTATCCAAATATTCGAAAATACATGAAAACAGAAAACTGGATCGTGTCATGCGCAGCAAAATATTTATGTTTGTTTTTAATTACAAAACAACTAATTTCACATTGATTTATAAAATGTTTATTTCATTAACTTTATATAAAAGAAAAATACAATATCAAGCATACAAAAATGAAATATTGAACACAATTTAATGAAACACAATTAAACGCTTTTTGACAGTTTTTCAACACAGTTTTAAAAACGTTTTCAACCCGTTTTCAATCCAATCATGAAAACACTTTACAGTTTGAAAACGGGATGAGGATTCAATTCTTTTTCGATCTGCATGAAAACGTAGTAATTATAAAGCAAAAAGGAAACGGAATCGTGTCGCAGCGTGTGATTGGCTTCCAAGTGCTACTTTTAGAAAATAATATGTATATAAATAAAATATGTACCGATATCGATTGATGCAAATATATTTATTGAAAGCACAATTAAAATTACAATACTTTTAAAAAAATCTCAAACTTAATGCGAGCCGATCCATGAGCTTGACGATGTTTACAGATCTCAGCGATATCGGGGCGAATAAATGATAACGCCACACGCATTTCTTCTTCTAAATTCTCTAGTCTCTCACGTTTGTTTGTCTTTATATCGATCATAGTTGAAAATCCTGCTTCGCAAAGTTATGTCGTGGAAAATAACAATAATATGTTCAAGGATTTTTTGCTTATACTCACCCATTCATCTTTAACAGAGATCCAAAAATTTTCAGGAGTGTTTTCATGGAACTGTAATTTTAATCCACGATCTGAAGAAAACGACGTCAATTCTTCTTCTTCATTTAAAGTAAAACTAGGAAATTCGGAAATTAACTTTATTTTTTTATTAATTAATTTTTACGTGTAAATTTTACATTGAATTGATTTTTATTTTCAAACAATTTTTAATTGAATTGATTGTACATTTGATTTTTTCGCGGAACCGTGGAAAGTGCATCGCGGAACACCAGTGTTCCGCGGAACACGCTTTGAGAACCACTGTTCTAGACACCCTGGCGGGTTAACTTTATTCAGTCAGTTATATTTATTCCGACAATTTTTTTAAACGAAATTGTTTTATCTTATACTTTATTTTTATTTTCTCCATGCTATCATAAATATTGGCCTATGTCATGGTTTATTGTGTGATAGGATTTACGGTTTGGTTATCCAATTTTTAAAAACACTTTGAAAAAAAATACGACAATCATTTTATAAAAAGAAATATTGCAACACTGATGCTAACTTCACCAAAGCTCTGGAAACAAAATACTCTAAATATATATAGTGAGCTAAAATCCATTAAATACTTCAATTAATGGCTAACCGATGTTATAAATTTCGCGTAGTTCATTAAAGAAAGACATTAGACATTAAAGAAAACTCTAGCATCCCAACAGACATAAATTCTGGAGGAATAGAAAAAGTAAAAAAATTGTTTACCGGAAGTGACAAACTGGAAGTTGGAATACACAACTGTTACAAATCATACTCTTAGCATACAAACTAATTTTAATCAAAATAAAATATCAGAAACTGATTTTATTGAAGTTTCAAACAAACAGATGGTCTGGAGGCCCCCACTCCTTATCCTAATATCGTCCAAAAACTAAATTAGTTCTTTGTCATTAAAATCTCCATCTTATTTCAAAGTGACATCAATTGATTAATGAACGAAGTCTGTATGCTCCCCACAAGGTGTGGAAAGTCAGCAGTTGTATGGTGAATCGCCGTCACTTTGATCAATGTATCCCAAAAGTTAGTCGTGATCTTCTCGCACTAATTGAAACGTTTTCCAAAAGTTTCATCATAATCACTTCATTATTGTAGGCTGTAGAGTCAATAATGACACTGAAAAAAATTGAAAAATTGCAAAACAAAATTTTTACCGGAAGTACAAAACCGGAAGTTGGGATACAGAACTGTTGTAAACTTTTGATATACCAAGTTTCATCCAATTCGATTATCAGGTACAGATGTTATTGAGCTTTCAAAAAAAAGGTGCTCGGGGGACCCCCACCACTTTGTTCAATATACCCCTTCAAAAACTAATCAGCTCCCTGCCATAAAAAATTGCATCTTTTTCTAAAGGGTCATAAAAATTCATTTACGAACGAATGTTGTATACTCCCAACAAACATTAAAAACATTGTGAAAAAAACGCTTGTTGTATGGTGGACCCCCAACCCTTTGTCCAATGTATCTCAAAAGCTAACGAAATGTTTTTTAAATTGATTGATATTTTTTATCAACGTTTCATGAAAAATGAAAATCGATTTGAAACTGTGGGCTACAGTAGGGATAAACTCTTTAAAAAGCTTTTTAACCGAAAGTGACAAAACGGAAGTTGTATGCTGAAATATTGGACAGTACTAAAACCTTATATACCAAGTCTTATTAAGATTGAAATCCAGGATTTGAAGTTTAATTCAAAATTCAAGCTTACAGGTGTTCGGGAGATTTCCTGCCATTTTGTCCAATTTTGAAATGAATCCAGATCTTCCATTTTCGAGTGATCCTGGATCATATACCAAAGTTTCATCAAGATCCTATGCGATTTGCCCACCAACCCACTTACAGAGATACATAATTTTTTTTCCTATTTAAATAGAGGATGATCTAAAACAAAAGATAAAATAAAATTTGGAGTATGTGAGATATTTTTTTCTTCGATAGATTACATTACTCCACACAATTTAAAATTGTGGTGAAGTAAAAATTGTAAATGAAACTTAGTATACACAACTAAATGTGGATACTACTGTTCGTTATGTCTCATAAACAATTTAATTTCATATGTGAACATGTCTCATTCAAGTCACTCCGAAAGTAATGTTATTTACATAAAGATATAGATCAAAATAATTTATGTTTTGCAAAAACATCTGTGATTGGTGTTTAATATTTCTTAATTATCTTCAGCTACGGTCATCGGGACCACATTTAGCAGAATGGCTTACTCCTAATTTTTATTATATAAGATTTTTTATGATTCAGTGTTGATACTACACGGAGTATATGACTATTTTCATCGGTGAGAAATATAAGAAATTATATTAATTACTGTTAAAAGTATGTAACAGTTAGCCATTTCAATGCTGAAAGGTGTAGCAGTGTAAATCACTGTTGTTTGTGCAAAACTTACACGTTTTTTCTTCATCATAGAAAAATAATCTGTTTTGCTCGAAAATAATTTGTGTTAACACTGAACTCAAGAAATGTGTAAAAATGCATTAACATTACTAATATAATCTAACACTATAGATAGTCGGCTAAAAACTGATACTGTTATGGCACTAAAACGATGTTCTGTTCAGCATTTTTGCTTTAAGCTAAAAAAACCTTAAACTGAAAACTACACCTTTGATTTGAGCGAAAAGTGTGACTATGGGGATAAAAAAGGTCAACTCCTTATTTATGCAACCCAAAACCAAAAAGTGCTCCTTTTTATTACTTGAGGAGAGCACATATGCCAGTTGTGTGAACATCTGTCAAATCATTAAAAATAAATATAACAGCAAATTTTTTTTTAAATAATTTTTTTCTTAAGTTTTATTTTATTACAAAAATACATTAAAATAATTATAATTTTTACAAAACTTAATTAAACTTAAAACATAAGAAAAGTACAGAGAATAGAAAAATTAAATATGTAGTTTGTAAGCTTGCAAACATCTGGTTTTCTTATCTTACAATTTCAAATAAAGCTTTCTTAGTTATAAATAAAGTTTTTGTTTTGTTTTAATTTTAACATAAATAATTTAAAAACAACGATTTATTAATTTTTCTTTAAAAAAAAAGTCGTTTAAAATTTCAATAGAAATTTCAATATTTTTTTTTTTTCATATTTCGCTAAGGCACTTTTCAATTGTTGAACATTGTGATACTGTGGTGGGAGGTTTTTCTTAGTAACTATATCCACCGTTTGATGAATAGCTTTGTGGGATTGTTTCTGGAACACGAGATGGACCTGATGAGTATCCACCGCCTGATGAATATCCACCTCCGTTACCACCTGATGAGTATCCACCACCGGATGAGTGTCCACCACCATGACTACCTCCTGATGAGTATCCACCGCCACTTCCGCCTGATGAATATCCTCCTGATGAGTGTCCTCCACCGATGCTACCACCTGATGAGTACCCTCCACCAAGACTTCCACCGGAGGAGTATCCGCCTCCTGAACTACCTCCGAAACTGCTGCCGCCCGATGAATATCCACCTGATGATCCACTTCCTGAGCTACCAAATCCACCACTGGCGAATGATGGAGCACCATAACTAGATGATGGGGCTGATGGAGCACCATAACTGGAAGAAGGAGCTGATGGTGCACCATAACTTGAGGATGGTGCGCTATATGAACTTGATGGGGCACCATAAGAAGATGAAGGTGCTGCTGGAGCTCCATATGAGCTTGAGGGTCCAGATGATCCGAAACTTGAAACTCCAAAACCTCCAAATGAGCCTGATGATGAGTGTCCGCCCAAACTGGATGATGAGATTCCTCCAAATCCTCCACTTGAGCCACCGTGACCACCGGATGATGGTGCACCATAACTACTTGAAGGAGCAGCAGGAATACCATAGCTGGTTGATGGTGGTCCATATGAAGATGAAGGCCGGGATGAACTGCCAAATGATGACGATTGTTTTGAGAAAGATGGAGCACCATATGAAGATGATGGGCGCGATGGAGCACCATATGATGATGATGGACGAGATGGGGCACCATATGATGAAGACGGAGGAGATGGAGCGCCATATGATTGAGATGGAGGACCATATGATGAAGATGGAGCAGATGGAGCACCATACGATGATGATGGTCTTGATGGAGCACCATATGAAGATGATGGACGAGAAACGGCTGGTGCACCATACGACGATGATATTCCACCACCAAATCCACCTGAGCTATGACCTCCACCGAACCCACCTCCTCCAGAGCTGTGACCACCACCAAATCCACCTCCTCCGGAACTATGCCCACCACCAAATCCTCCTCCTCCTCCGGAGCTATGTCCACCACCAAATCCACCACTTGATCCACCACCAAAGCTGGGCGCTCCATAACTCATTGAGGGTGGTAAATAAGAACTTGGCAGCGGTGCTTCGCGTTTTACTAATTCTCCTGCAAATGCACTACCTAATATGCATAGCACCGTGATGAGACTCTGTAATATAAACCAAGTGTTAAAAAAGCAAGATTTTTTTAAAACATTTTAAAAGCAAAAACTCAACTTACCGATTTCATTTTTATCGCCATGTTCAGATGTGAATCAATAGAAATACGCTAAAAATAAAAACAAACATAAAAACCTAATTATTGCAATGCAAATGAGATGACATAATTTTTGGTCGGCGAAGTACAATGCAGTATAAAATAACCGCAAAATGCAACAAACATTAAACAAACGAAAATAGAAAAGTTTTGTAACATAAAACTAATAGTGAAAGGGAAAGTTTGCCTTCATCTTTCTTTATTCGTATGTTTGTTATGATAATTTAAGCTAAATAGATAATAATTTTTTTTAAATTTAATTGTCTATTACAAATTAACAATATTGCACAAAATCGTGCACACTTCAATATGTGATAAGTTGAATTTGAAGTGAAAACATAAACAAATATGATGTTGAACTCTGTCGTCATCGTAACCAAATAACGATGTTTTTAATGTTATAAAAACATTCTCTCGTACTTTGTGTTATTTGTCACTGCTCAAGAGATAGATATTAAGTGAAACTTTTTTTGCAATTCGAACAAACTTTTTAATCAAAATAAACAAACTTGTTGTTACGCAGCAACCTCGTAGCAAAAGTTAGTATTATTCTGGCATGGCTTTGAGGAATATATTGTTTTTTCTTGAAACAGTCGTTGTTGGTTAATTTTAATGGTTATTATTGGCTGAAGGTTACAAATAGCAATTAAATCCTAGATAAATTAATTACTGAACTTAATGTGAGAAAAAGTTAACAGCTCAATTATGAATTTTGAAAGAAAATTGAATATAATTTGGCATATATTTACCCTACCGTTAATGCTGTATTGTTTTAAATTATTCTAATTATGTGCGATGATTGTTGCTTTTATTACATCAGATCCTACAGTAGTTTCATAATAAGAAAGACAAATTGAAATTAAGTTTTTCAACGAAACATAACCAACAAACATTTAAGTTCCAATTCTATTGTTTTGAGTTTAACAATAAATTAAAACTATTCTTCTTATTCTCGTGCAAAAAATTTTTTGCGTTGGAATTTTACATCGAAAGGGAAAACTCAACACAATTATCACACCAAATTATCAAAAGTGTCGTTTAAATTTTTTGACTGGAACATGATTAGGATTTAAATATTAAATTTTGTTTGTAATAATTGATTATAAAATTTAACATGAACATCGATGAATAATAATAACAATTCAACCACTTTTATGTTTACTTTCTTTTTCGATTTTTCAGACAATTTTCGTTTTATTCTTATTTTCGCAAGATAAATAAATAATTTTTTTTTTCAATAAAACAATCGCTAAAATATGATCATGAAAAGTCATGTACTAATACATTCAATGCTTAGTTTTCTTTAATAACTTTCTCATCAAAAACGATAAAACGAATTTTTACATTGAGAAGAAAGATATGTAAAAGCTTAAGCAAATCAATTATCTTATGTCCTGGACAAGTTTTGTTGATTGGATATAAAAAACATATATGGAAAAAACATATATCCAATATAAACACTCTTCTGACCAAACTGTTGATGTTTTGCCTTGAAATTTCTAATGAACGAAGATTTTTTATGTCCTGTTCTCTTTTAGAGAACAAAATAAAAAAAAAATCTCGTCTAATTCACTTTTATGTTTTTGTCGTTAAAGTTTTCTAATAAAGTTTAAGCTTGATACAAAAACTTGGAAACATTTCCAAAATGATTCCAGAAACATATTTGTTTATCAGAAACATTCATATAACAAAGAAACATTACCGAATCTCTTAATGTTTTTCTTTGCTAATTTAATCCGATAAATCAAATTTAAAACTAGAGAAAAATTATCCAAGAGCTCTTCTTACGATGAAAAATCGATAAAATATGTAAATCAAAGTGTTTTATCCTTAAATACTTTAAATCCATGTTTAAGTTTCACAATTTTTTATAAAATTCACTGTACACATTTTGTCTTTCGTATGGTAAAATTATTTTAAATAAACTTCACTAACCGTATATATGATTAAATAAACTTATATTTTCTTTAAAATTATAAAGATTCTAAACTATTAATCCACCTTGTAGTTGGATGTTGGATGAAAACTGAATGATTTAATACCGAAATATCACCACTTTATATACCAAAAATTCAAAATAAAACATTCAAATGATCATCAAACTTTTTTAAAGGTAATAGATTTTCATTACAAAACTATTATTCCTATAAACGTGTAGGTAACTTCTCTTAAAGAAGTTACTTTTTCAAGTAAAAGTATTTATTTTTTAATAAGAAACACAAAAAGAAGATTGTTTTTATTTTTTGAGCTTTTAATTTAATTAAATTACGAATAAAAGTAAAATTAAATGTGTTGGTGTTATGAGAAATATAACGGTTGGTGGTGAATCGGTGGTTTGTTTTGAAGAGGTGGTGGGATTATCTTGTAAAATTTTGGTTGAATTCATTGAATGTTAATGTTGTTTTAAAAACAGATTGTTTTATTCTTTTAAGGATTGACGGTGTTGCGAGGAGAGTTTATGGTTAGAAGCATGTTTTTGGATTGTGATGTATGTGTCTAATAGTGGTTTCAATGTTTATTCATTTTAAACAAAGTTCGATGTGTTTGCTTATCAAATTTTTCTTGAAGAAATACTTTTATTGTGGTTTTATTGCTTTAATAAACTTAGCTACATGTGCAAGATTGGCAATCTAGCTTCATAAAACAAAATAAAACCGGCGTTTACAATACAATATGAATAGTTCCAGTACCACGGCCGCTTTTATATATATTATGTTTAACATTTGTTTTTTTTTAAACAGTTGATTGTCGATGTCACTGCAAGTTGTGTGATTTGATCATAAGTAATGTTTTATTAAATGCTGTTAAAAAGTTCATTTGAATTAATGTTCCCTTGTTGAAAATGTGTAATTCTGTCAATCAAGCTTGAGCTTGCATCCATTTTGCTGCTTCTGTGTGTGTTGAAACGAACTATGTGTCTAATTGATTGAAACAGAGGTTGGTCAGATAGTATACTGTCATCTGTGACACGCTATTTAAAGATCTTATGAAAGTTGCTCTCTCTAAGTCAATTCTAAGTCAATATGTTGCAGATCTTCATATCATTCCCATATTATCTTTGAGTCGAAATACTTTGATTTCATAACATCTTATTCCAGTGTACATAAGAACACTGTATCAAAGTTTGGGCTTATGGGGCTTAGGTTGAAAGATGCTCAGTATCAATTATTCAAAGCCATAAAAGGAATGCTCACGGGATAATGCCTTTAAATGCTTCAAAAGTTTTCGTATTTTCTTGTTTATTTATAAGATTGATCATGAATATAACGCTTTTAAAAGTTTTTCTAGGTTCTCACCGAAATCGGGCAATTTGCGCAGACGCCAACAGTTTTTGAAAGTGAACTATAGCAGGTAAATTCCTTTAAAACTTTTAGCAACTTTTCATTTTAACTTTTTTGTTGGATCCTTATTGGATCCTTATTGGATCTTATCAGCCATGCTGTTTTAACTCTGCAAACCAATGTTTTGTTGAAATTATTTCAAGCGTTTGTTGGAAACGAACAAACGCTTATAAGTTATAATCTTATAAGGTATAAGTTATAATCTTATCTATATCTTATAAGGTATAAGTTATAATCTTGGACAAGATTTGTTGAATAAAGCTGCTTAAATAAATTGAACTTAACTAACTTTTAGAATATTTTTATAATTCTTTCCAATCAGTGTCATTTTTCTTAGAACTCTTTGATCTTTTTAGACGCCACACTACGTTCGTCTGGGATGGCCTTCTTACTATGTAATCACATGAACGATTATCCTTTTTAGGGTTCCGTACTTTGAAAAAGTAAAAACGGTACCCTATGAGTGAGACTTCGGTGTCCGTCCGAATTTCTACATAGTCGAGTTTCTTACAAACTATAAGTGCTATCAACTTGAAATTTTCTACAGCTATAAATTGAATTTGTTCACACCTACAAAACAAATTGCAAATACTTTTTTTCATCTGTATTTTATATTAGATAAGGAGATAGTAAAACAAAAGCTTTTTTAAGCTATCGAGTTTGATTTAGGAAAATCGAAAAAGATTGATCTATTTAAAAAAAGATTCAGTAAATTATCGACTGCTAAGTTTTTGAGTTATTACCAAAAACGTGAGTTCGTTTTCTATGCCGCTCCCTCCCCCTTTGCTTCGAAGATTACAAAAGAAAAAAATTGAAAAAATTCACGATTACAGGAAATGTTGTAAAGTTTAAACACAATCTGTGGCGTTTTCACCTTTTTGTTTATTTAACCTTTTCAAAATTAAGTTGGCAATAGTTTTAATTGATTAAAAAAGTACACATTTTTTAAAATTTTAAATCTTAGTAGTTTAAGAAAAATTGTTTTGTTTTAATTCAATTGTTTTTTTTATGCTTAATCGCTTTTCAGTTAGATCAAAAAGATCTGTATTTTATTTTTCAAAAATTTATGCTTTAAAAAATTGATCAGATTATTTTGAGTTAATGTGAAATATATAAGCATGGTGATACTTATTATATAAAGTAAAAACTAGTAAAATATGGAGGGTTTCCGGTTTAACCAAATGAAATTTATTAAAATGAAATAGGGCTCAGATCAGGACAAATAGGGCAAACCTTAATTGGAAAATCAGATATGATTCTGGTCCGGCATTTACTACTAGGGATGAGATTGGTTTTCGAGATCCGGGCCGAATCAGGACAAATACGGCACGCCCTAATAGTGAAATCAAGTATGATTTCTGATAGGAGCCGGATGCAAATGCCCTATTAGGCTTTACCTTATTACACCCTGATCCGGTCCGGATCATAATAGGACATACTTGAACAAATTGCTAGTCGGGCATATATAGCGCAAAGATTATTAACTGTAGTGGTCAGCTTATCAATTAAAATGTGATTTGGAGAGGGTTGGGAGTGGAAATTTCTAAACACATTATTTTTGATTATATGGGATTTTTTGCATTAAATTTCTAGACAGTACTTTGTGTGAATTCATAGAATGGGGAGCATTTCTATTCTAATTAACATGCTAAGTCACGATTATATAGTCATTATTGATTGTTTCCAATCAATGTGAAATCAATGGCTGACACTTGGTCAATTTGTAGTACTATATGTATTAACATTAGACTACATTAAGGGAATTGAAATTTATTTAGGATTTTTTTGAGATCAATTAAACTCAAGTAAGTAAAGAAGTAATTGGAATTTTTTCAATTCAAAGGTGTGGTTTGAAGTTTCTCAGAAAAAAACTCTACTTCATATTTTTCGTGGTTCGGATGGGATTCGAACCTACCCTCGTCAGTGCCCGGCTCGAATCCGTGGGCAGACACGCTATCGATTACGCCGTTGAGGCGATGACAATTTCAAAGTTAACGCGAAAAATGTGAATTGCAGTTTTTTCTGAGAAACTTCAAACCATACCTTTGAATTGAAAAAATTCCAATTACTTCTTTACTTACTTGAGTTTAATTGGTCTCAAAAAAATCCAAAACAAATTTAGATTCCCTTAATGTAGTCTAATGTTAATACATATAGGACTACAAATTGACCAAGTGTCAGCCATTGATTTCACATTGATTGGAAACAATCAATAATGACTATACAATCGTGACTTAGGATGTTAATTAGAATAGAAATGTTCCCCATTCTATGAATTCACACAAAGTATTGTCTAGAAATTTAATGCAAAAAATCCCATATAATGTAAAAACATTTTCCATAATATGGAGTCTAATAACAATGGAAAAATGCAACTTAAGTAAAAAATAAATAAGTGATGAAGAAGTTTCAACTTTGAAATTGTCATCGCCTCAACGGCGCAATCGATAGCGTGACTGCCAAGGATTCGAGCCAGGCACTGACGAGGGTAGGGTCTAATCCCATCCGAAACACCAAAAATGTGAATTTTTTTTTTTAATAAAATGTGTTGTGTAGTAGGAATTACAATATGTGTCACAACAACACATAAAAACTTTTTAAGACCAAGGTCTCACAACAACATACGTTCAAAGGTGTTGATGGACGTAAATCTTTCTTTTTTTGTTTTTTTTATATATGTTGTTAAAGAATGGATAACTAAACAATAAATCCTATCACTGACAAAATATGACATAGGCCAATATTTTATAATAGAATAGAGAAAATAAAAGTAAATTAAAAAGTAAATAGCAAATTTTACAAAAATTTGCTGAAACAAAACAAAAATGTAGTGCCAATAATCCAGCCGGTGGCACATTCCTTGATCCTGTGACGCAACGTCTTCCTTAATGATTAAAGCCCACACATGGTTTTATGAACTATAAAGGCTTGTTTCTTCGAGAAAGCAATAGCGAGCATCAAGCGATGATGAGCATCAAGGATTATTTCACAGCTAAGATTGAATACAGTTCATCCGCCACCACCCTTAAAATGTCACGTTGGCTAGTGATATCTTACTGCTATTGCCAGTGGTTTGTAATATCTCACGTTAACTCGTATGTCAATAGCAGGGACTGGAGTACGCGGGGTTGTCACACCCGTAGATCAAAAATAAAAATTGAAAAAATTCACGATTATGGGAAATGTTGTAAAGATTAAACGAAAACTATAGCTGTCGGTTCAGCATTTGAAATGTTATTTGGCGGGGGTTGGGAGTAATAATTTCAAAATGGGTGTTATATGAAAGGTAAATGTTTTTCTAGTCTAATACAATTTTTCTTGTAATTTTCGAAAGAACAGTTTTCAACTTATTTTAAAAAGTGTGAAATTTTTTTTCCTGAAGCCCTTCCTCCCACATTGCGAATAATAATAAATAATTGAAAAAATTCACGATTATATAGGAAATGTTGTAAAGTTTGATCGAAAACTATAGCCATCAGCTCATCATTTGAAATGTTATTTGGAAGGAGGGGTGAAAATTTTGAAGAAAAAATTATTTTGGACCGTGACGAGTAGGATGTCATATGAAAGTTGATTTTTTTCTCGGGTAGTACTAGTTTTTGCAATTTTGGAAAGCAACGTTTTCGATTTATTTCTAAAATTGTGTTTTGAGAAAAACTATATTCTCGTAGAATATTATATACAGTATACACGGAACCCTCGCCGAGCGAGTTATATTCACATTTGTCTGACTTTTTTTTATAGAGGCAATGTTATTGCTTGGAGAGCAATCTCAAACAATGAGGTTTAGCCATTATTTCAATTGTCACTTCAACACTGCTGGAAGACTGGTATGCAAACATCGAAAATTGTATTTTATAAAAACATGTTTCAGGATGATCCGCTGTCTTGGTTATTAACTTGATTTTTGTCATATAAGCACCTTAAGCCATCCTTTTCGTGCCTTCTTTGAGAGAGTTTTAGCATTCTCAGTATTATTTATCCGTACTTATCCTCGTTACGATGCTGGTTGACAACTGTGAAGTGTTGTTTGACTACCACGACTTCACAGCATGATTTTTTAAATTGCTTGGTTGCGTGGTATTCATGAGCTTGGTAAGAGCGGTGGGAGGGGGAGATATGTTTTTATTAGAAACTTTGTTTGCTGTATCAGTTGAAGCAGAGTGTAATATTTTGCCAGCAAATGACCTATTCTGCTGGAAAGTTAATTTGGCTGGTTGTGCAAAATTTGCGACTGTTCTAATATTCTTGCTACTTAATTCATAATTGTTATGTGAACAGTGTCTCTGCATGGAAATTTTAGAGCTCAAACTTTGGTAGCTTAATATTTAGAAACATCTTAAATGTGTGTAGCAACTTCGTACACTTTTTGTTTATGGTATGAGAAAGATTAGATGTCATTTTTATGACAACCGACTAGAGGCTATTGAACTCGATAGTGTTGGAGATTCTAATGTAGGTAGCTTGGTCGTATCAGTTATCAAAATTGATTGCATACTTCAGAATAAAGTTTAAAAATAACACTAACATAATAGATGGCACATGTCAAACACAAGTTTCAATTTTTGTCTGAATATTATTTTCAAGATATTTTTTAACATATCTTTCTCAAAATTTTTAAGTGATCAATACTTTTTCAAACAAATTTATATAATTCGCATCATCCTTCCAATAAAGAAATTATTTAGCAAAAATCATAGAACCTTTAACCTCCGTACTCTGTAGTAATGAGTTATTTTAAAATTGACCTCATATAAAGCTTCAGGCATTATTTTCGATTTTTCAACTCGCTCTGAAATGCGAAGCCGATTTTGTCTTTTAATTATTCTTTATTACGGTTAATAGAAAGTCCTTTCTTTAAACTTAAAAGATAGTAATTCTTGATCATCTTTCTAAAGCAATCAAATATTAATAAACTTTTATAAAAATAATTTAAGCTTTTTTTCGCGATCACCTTCAAAATAAAATTTACTTTTATTTTCAACAAAGCATTCATCGATCAACTGTTTAAATTTACAAAAAAAACTCCTAATACATCTTAAACAATCTTAAAGAAATTCCCAATCTTATATTTATGAATGAATTTTATTGAAATATGATAAAAAAATAGATAATAAAATAAGATTTGAAAGAAGAATTAAAATGATTATTATTTAATTTTTATTTTACTTTCACTTAAGAAATAAAAAAAAATAAACAGTTTTAATAACTTAACAACAAAATTAACAACAGAAAATTGAATTGATGAAGAATATGTTCTTTGAAGACTTTTAATTATTGTTTTGTTCTTAAACTGTAAGAAAAACTTACTCCACGAAAAGTTAGATACGGTACGATAGTCGAACAAAATTCGTTTCATTAAAAATCGTTTATCTTTATATAATATATTGAATGAACGAAAAGTTAGATTTTGGAACATGCCGGAACTGTTGAAGGTGTTAACATTTACATGAAAGTTTTAAATGTTCCATGATTTGTCACTAGCCTGTTTTAATTTTATTATGGCAATCAGTTGAAAAGTAGCTGTTATACCTTTTATTCAAATTTGATTTAATTGGTAGAGTTAGAATTTTAATTTGAGCCAACTAAATATATCAACATTAATGGAATCTAAAATTCAAATTTAATACCATTTACAAACACAAACATAATTGTGGTGATCTCAGACCTAAAATGAACTAGTTGGATTGCATTTTGAGCTTTGATTTTGATTCTGATTCTTCTTTTACAAAGCGTGTATAATGTATATTGTTCGGTCATTCGAGCCGTAGGTCAGAATTTAATGAGGTAAAAAATTATATGCGCGGATAATAGTTTTAGGGTTTCAGTGAGTTAAGTTAAAGACAGTTCAAGAAAACTTAAGCCCTTTGAATTTTCTCGATCTCAATAGAAAAATATCTCTGATACAGATATTCGAGTACATGAATGAACTCGGAACTGAAAATTCTGACGTGTCGGGTAAATGTTTTCGTAGAAAACACTCACGAACTCTGAAGTGGATGTATAGTATAGTTTCATGAAAGAGAAAAACAGTAGCAGATCACTTTTCCAAGTGAGCCATAGTAATACAAGTATTTTCTTAAGACTGAGTTGTTTAGGATTCTATATGTGTGCATTGGATGCCGAATTCGTTATCTATGAATTTATTATTATGTATGGTTTAGATTTGTAGATCAAGTTATGGGTATGGAAATAGCAAAGATTTTTACAAATTTATACTTTTCTGACTGAACAGTGAACATCAAACCAAGTTCATTTGAATCAAAACCGATTCATAATTAAAAATTATGGTCTTTCGACTCTTCGAAAATAAACCACTTCATAATTCGTTTTGAAATAATTGTACTTGACATTTTTATGTTGCACTTATCGCCTGACCCTCGTCTAATGCTCGTTTAGTTGATTTATAACCTTCAATTTCAATCAGTTTCGTTTTCATCTCTGTCATAAATAATTGATTTTGCATACATTTTTTGGTTATCTAACTCATTAACTAATAATTTACGTCTCTTCATTGTTCGTTAAACTATTTTCATTTCGACGTTTGAACATTAGATAGTTTAAATTTCAATGGTTTTGCTAAAAAGATTAATGATTGATTGATTTATAGTTAATGTAAAAAGTTTGGCATTCAAGACGTCATTTATGATTTTAATGCAATACTATGGAAAAAAACTATGATGATCGGTTTCAATGAAAATCATAATCTTATAAGTTTATGTATTGAAAATGAATAAAATAAATCATTGAAAATAATTAATTGTTGATTGGACTTGCTAGAATTAATTAAATAATATGATTGTTTATGAGTAGACACTTGAAATTTACATTAATCATGGTAAGAATCAATGAGGTATTCAATAGCAAAATACGTCTTAATACGGAAGACGGACTACATAAATAAACTGCTGAAACATAAGTTTACATGTCATACATTTAAATAGGAGCCTTTGTGTGCGGCATAAGCTCTTCAGAAATTGGAAAACAACAAATCAACAAATTTAAATAAATATGGAAAACGTGAAAAGAATACACTGGAGTACAATATTAAAATACTAAAAAGTACTTTTTTATTCGCCTGCATATTAAAGAGTTACTTTATTACTGTGATTTGCGGCTTTAAAGTATCACTTTTCAACTATTTATTTTGTTGTCATAGCTACGTCCAAAAAAGTAAAAAGCATTTGTATTTGTTTAAATTCTATGAAAAATAAAAATTTTTATCAAAGCAACCCTTAAATTCAAAATTTCATTGTCCAATTAAAATTATCATTTGTTATCATTATCATAGTTATCATTTGTTGTCATAGCTACACAATACATTGGAAAAAATAATAAATATTTTGTCAAAGGTTACTTGTTCCACATATTTTTATTTAAAAATTTTTGAAAATTTATAATTATAATTTAGAATAAATAACTTTTCTTAAAATATTTTGCTTGCAGCGAATAAAAAATAGTATATGATGCACGGACGTAAGCTATTTTGGACTTAATGTGGGTGCAAATCTCGGCTAGCGCCGCGATTTGCAAACTCTACATCCGTCCAAAATCTTTAGCTTTGCGTCCTAGCATCATAATGTACTTTTTTATTCGCCGACTTATTAAAGTGTTACTTTATTACTGTGATTTGCGGCTTTAAGGTATCACTTTTCAACTATTTATTTTGTTGTCATAGCTACGTCCAAAAAAGTAAAAAGCATTTGTATTTGTTTAAATTCTATGAAAAATAAAATTTTTTATCAAAGCAACCCTTAAATTCATATTTTCATTATCCTATTAAAATAGTTGTTATCATTTGTTGTCATAGCTACACAATAATTTGGAAAAAATAATAAATATTTTGTCAAAGGTTACTTGTTCCACATATTTATATTTTAAAATTTATGAAAATTTATAATTTTAATTTAGAATAAACAAATTTTCTTAAAATATTTTGCTTGCGGCGAATAAAAAATAGTATATGATGCACGGACGTAAGCTATTTTGGACTTAATGTGGGTGCAAATCTCGGCTAGCGCCTCGATTTGCAAACTCCACATCCGTCCAAAATCTTTAGCTTTGCGTCCTAGCATCAAAATGTACTATTAATAATAACAAACATTTCAAAATGATGATCATAAAATATAATTGTTCAAAGTGAAAACTTTTATTTTTGCCATGCGATATTAAATTTGATCTTTAAAATACTTTCTTAAACCAATAAAAACACTACTAGTTTACAAATTTTGAACTTTTTTTTTGTCTCCCTGACTAAAGCCAAACTTTTCTTGTGGATTTGAACCTGCTGAACACGAATATCATGTTAATTTTTTTTAGCTTAGCTCTTGTTTTTGAGATATTCACGAAAAACCAATTTTTTGGATCGCTTATTTTACAAAACAAACAAATTCAATGTATTAATGACAAGTACATAGTGCATACAAGTGCATAGTAAAGATGCTAACAAACATTTTTAGCTTCATTTTGTAAAATTCTATCAAGGATTCTGGAAGGAATGAAGATAAACCGTGGATGCCGAAAAATAGTTATGTCAACTGTAACATAACACATTCAAGATGGCACAACAGAGAAAATATTTATTTAACGTTGTGTTATATGACCAGGTTTTGACCATAACTTGCAATTTTAACGCGAAAATTTGTATAACAACTCAAACATAAATCAATTATGTTGCAGATTTTAAATTTTTCTTAGTTAAACTTTTTTTTCCAAATTTTGAGTTTTGACTTTTTGTGGGAAACCCTGAATAACTTGGTGCAACCTGCAACAATATTCGTTTTTTTTTAACTTAAAAAAACGGAAATCAAATCAACTATAGGCTCCAAAAAATTAAAAAAATTTACAATCATTGGTTGTTCAAAATTTATGCAGTTGAATGTTGAAAATTTTTAGAAAAAACGTAAATTTTTGATTTCTTTTCAACTTTTTTCGAGTGTAACTTCCAGAATCCTTGATGGAGTTTAACCAAAAATAGCTTAAAATATTTGTTAGTATCTTTGCTATGCACTTGTTTTAATAATATGTATATTGAATTTGTTTCGTTTTGTAAAATATGCGATCCAAAAACCGCAATAACCGAAATGGTTTTTCGTGAATATCTCAAAAACAAGAGCTAACCTAAAAAAACGAATATGATATCTTTGATAAACGCAGTTGATTTCGGACATGCAATTATTATTTCAAAATTGTCCAAGTCCAATTACTTACATTTAAATTATAAAAATATTTACAGGACTATATTCAATAAATAATGCAAAAAGAGAATTATTTTGTTTACTTTGCTCTACATCGGTTAGTTAATATTCTGTTCAACTTTAAATTCAAATTCATGTAAAACAGCTATCCTAATAATTCATGATTGAGTCGTTTAAATAAAAGAGATATAATAATCTAACGAAACTATTGTGAAAGGATTAGGAGTAGGAATTGACTAATCTATTGTGGAGAAAGGTAGAATTCCCGTCATGATTCAGTTGAAAGTTTAATTTGTTTTAATAGAAATAATTTATGTGTGGATATAGTCTTATAAAATTGATGTTAAAGTCGATCGCTGTTATAGACACACATACCTCTTTTTTCGTATAAAAATCTTGGTTATAAGAAATCTAGTGTATTATGCCAAAACTTACTGTTTTAGAAATTTGAGGACATGTATGGCGTTTTATGAATGCAGAATAAACATAGTAATCCCGCAGATGATATATTATCTGTCAGATCAGTGATTGATATTTTTGAGAAGGTGTATTCCAAGCACTTTTATATTCTTATATTGCTGGTCTAGTCTGTCTAACCCTTTTCTAAACTATAGTCTTAGATCTCAAAAAATCACATGAACTTTAAATATTTCCCAATTACTTGCATTTATCGTAATTTTCAGCAAGAAAATCAATTTCACTCTGCAAGCATCTATCCCATCATCGACAGATTCTCGAAAGCTAAAGGGTTAATTTCCCCTTCCAGCAGCATTTTTTAAATCTTCTGGGATAGTATTCTAACTTCTAGTCCTTTACTTACCTAGACGCTCATTACTCGACAAATTCGTAGTAGTAGACCTGCCAATAAAAACCCATGTTGCTGGGAAATGATACCCTGGCCAATCTCCTTAATTAATATGTGCCGAACAATACATTTACTTCGGTCTGAAAGCTTAAGTATAACGCTCTCGAGTCAAATGTGAAACTCTCACCCCCACTTTTGTAGCATTTTCCGACGACTTGGGTCATAACGATTCTAAAAAAGGAAAAATTAATGTCCATCTATCTGCCGACCGTCACAATCAACAAAAACTAGAAAAACACCGGAGCGATTCCAAAATTTTTGTTTCTAAAAAAAGGTGTTGTTAATGATAAGAGCCTGCAGAATAACACTAGTTTACATATTTTGAACTTTTTTTTGTCTCCCTGACTAAAACTCAACTTTTCTTGTGGATTTTGACCTGCTGAACACGAATATCATATGCATTTTTTAGGTTAGCTCTTTTTCTTTGAGATATTCGCGAGAAACCAATTTTTTCGGAAAAAAAAATATTCTGGATCGCATGCATATTTTACAAAACAAACAAATTCAAAAGTGCATAATAAAGATGCTAGCAAACATTTTGAGCTATTTTTTCTAAAAATCCATCAATTATTCTAGATGAAAACACTCGAAAAAAAAAATCAAAAAATCAAAAATTTAGTTTTTTTTAAATTTGTCGCCTTTTTTGTAAATTCAACGCCTTAAAATTTGAACAAACAATGGTTGTAAATTTTTTTAATTTCTTGGAGCCTAAGGTTAATTCAATTTCCTTTCTTTTAAATAAAAAAATAGCTCAAAATGTTTGTTAGCATCTTTACTATGCACTTGTTTCATTAATATATAGAATTTGTTTGTTTTGTAAAATATGCACTCCAAAAACCTGAAAATCCTTTTTGTTCAACGAAAAAATTAGTTTTTTGCGAATATCTAAAAAACAAGAACTAAACTGAATCTAAAAAATTATGGTGCAAATTATGAAATTTTTTGCAATCGATGCAATTTTCGACCGATCTAGTTTCGAACCAATTAGAAAATTTTAAACTTTAAAACAGTTCATCGTTCTCATCAGGACTGAAATGGCCAGGGCTGAATCTATTAAATATATGTTTATGTAAATTTTTTGTTTTTTTATACTTCGCTAGAGATGTAGACGAATTTTTGATTTATATAAGCGTTGACATTTTTTGGTAGTTTATCTATTTGGCTAGCCCTGATGAGAATGATCAGCTTTTTAAAGTTTAAAATTTTCTCATTGGTTCGAAGCTAGATCGGTCGAAAATTGTATGGATTGCAAAAAATTTCATAATTTGCACCATAATTTTTAGATTCAGTTCCTATATTCTTGATGGGAGATTTTCCATCGGAGTGATGTCATATCACAAATAATTTACTGAATTAACAAGAACTAACTTAAAAAAAATGAATATGATATTCGTATTCAGCCGGTCAAAATCTATAAGAAAAGTTGGGTTTTATTTAGGGAGATTTTTCTTGTAAACTATTGTGTAATGTATGAGGAACATTCAATATTGATAATATGTATGAATTGGTGGCGAAGTGGTTAAGATGTTGAATTTTGAACACTAGGTCTTCGGTTCGATGATTGACCAAAGTCAGTTTTTCTTAAATTTATTTAGAAATAAACTGAAAATTTGCGGACAAATATTAAAAAAGTTCTTTTAAGCTCTTTTATTTTTCTATAATACGCTTCCTAGAAGTATTGAACATTTTAATCAGTCATTCAATTTGGCCAGACTGCAATATTTGAAATTACCTGGAGCGTAATTTATTTTATCCGGGCTCAAAACCATATCCGATTTATCAAACACCTTTTTGTTTTTGTTTTGTAATATAAATTTTAAATTTTTTTTGTGTTTTAAAAGTTTCAAAAAATGTTCAACGAATAAAAAGAAAACTGCGAAATCGATGCAGCTCAAACTTGCTGTGTGCACTCCGTTCCTCCAGAGAAGTGACGTCAGTCGAGCAAGTAACAGGCAAACAACAACTGGCAGATGCATTATTAATAGAAAGTCTTAAAAACTTGAACTTGACCACTACACTACCAAGTTACATATATGTTTGTCATTGAAAATTCTTGATACCTTACCTAAAATGTTTCACTTGAAATAATTTAATTTTCTCTAGCTCGAGGTGTTGATGTGTAATAAACAGGTTTCTGTTTATACCGGGATGTTACAAATATAAAAAAAAATTAACACATGGCCTCTGACACAGGAAAATCTCTAATTCAATTTAATTTAATTGTATATAAAATAAAATTCAATAAGAATAATAATAATAGCAAAAAAGAAAAAAAACTTAATTTAAAATGTTGATTGTAGTACATTCGATCTTCTTGTCCAATAAAACAATCAGCTAGCCTGTTTAGTAGCAACAGGATTGATGAAAATTTATCACAAGATTTTTCAAGAAACGATCCGATCCTTCACTTGTACATTTCAATAAATGTTCGGTTGTTGCTAAATTGCGGCCATCAATTTGATACACATAATCGAAATCAAAAAAACCTTATTATTGATTTCACTTCGATTCGATTAAATCATGATTATTTTAGATTCATTTTTATTGTAAGCTGTACTAAATTAATTAACTTCTTCAACATCGTGAAATTTTTTTTATATCAATTCCTTAATTGAGCATAAAATGGTTTGGCTTCTGAAACGCTTCATCGTTTGAAATTTGTTGATTTAATGAACAAAAAAAATATTCTATGCAATCAATCATAAACTTATTTTCAATGTCTTTATTTTTAATTTTTAATTAAAATATATTTTTAATTTTAAGCCAAATAATACTATCATTTATAACTAATGATATTTTTTATCAAAATTCATGAAAAATGCAAGTATCAATTCCGACACCAAACTAGAACTTAATTAATTGTATAAGAATCGTCGTCGAAGTTAAAACTTTAGCAAAAAATTATAATTAAAATCGTTTCACAAAACGACTTTATTTTCTAAAAAAAGAAATCCATTTATCTCATCGTTGTGTTTAGTTTTTTCATTTTTCAAAAAAACATTACCCATCCATTGAAAATATGCCGTATAAAAAAAACAAACGACACAGACAGAGAAAAATATTCAAAAAAAACCATCTCACACCATCAAATCATAGGTCCTTCAAATTTTAATCAATTATTAATAGGCCTCTCCTTAGAGATTGCAAAAATCGTAACAAAGCACACTGACTTTATTCAAATCGCACACAACAGCAATGTTTGCCTCCAAACCATCTTCACCAAAACAAAAGAGACGATCTCTATAAACATAAAAAAACTAACGTAGTCTATGAAATTCTATGTTTAGGCATCGATCACACAATTTCCCCATGCAAACTTTCATACATTGGTCACAGCAAACAATACCTAGAAAACGTCTACAAAATCACAAAAACGATTTGAAGAAACCATATGTTGAGTCGAATCCAAGACCCGTCGAATCCAAGAACCGCCAGATTTAAAAAACGCCAAAAATTTAAACACACAGAATCACTGTAATAATAATCACAGAAGTACTACAAATATTTACGAATAATGTATACAATCAAAGAGACACAATTTCACAAAAGATATTGCAGCAATTTATTGCGCTATCATCGATGAGGTACCAAATAAAGTTAAACACGAAACCAATAGCAATCATTATGGAGGTAAACCAAAGAATTAAGAGAATAGAGGAAGTGAAATTGATGTTAAAAATTGAAGCAATTTTTGCAGACCAATAAATTGTTACTAACACACTTGCGCTTTAGTAGAGGCGCCGTAAATATTTCTATTATTGCATTGAATTCTAAATTTAAGCGTATTTTTGCCCCCAAGATTAATATAAAAAAAAGAGACGCCATTACATAGAAAAACAACATAAAAAAATTTGACAATACAACATAAAAAAATTTGACAATTTAAAATGGAAACGTTCTATTATTGTTTACATTGATTTTAGATTATATTTTTTTCTCGAAAATATTTAAAAAACTTAAAACTTATTAATCGAAAAGTAAATTATAATATCAACATGAGTTATCTATGATAAGAAATTCCATCCTGTATATGTTTTCGGTAATTTTTACACCTCATTATCACACGACTTCATATTTAATGTTTTATTCAAAATTTTCACTTAAATATATTAATTTTTCTTTAAAATTATTTTTAAATTATAATAAAATCACTAGCATTTTTTATATTTATTATAAATATGTCAAAATATCACCACGATAAATAATAAAAACAATTTTATTAAAACCAAATTATAACCAAACCAAACAATGTTTTTTTTCACAACTTAAAATCAGGGTTGTTCCTTTACGCGTAATCTAAAATAGATTACATTACATGTAATCTATGTAATGTAATCTATGTCATCTATGTAAATTTGGCGTAATCTATTAATTTTGATTTAAGAAGAAATACGTGAAAATATTGTATTATCCCTACTGAAAATTTTTTCTTAAAAGACATGATTAATAATATTGTCAAAAACAAGATCTTGCGATCTTGAAAAAAGTTAATTTATTGCTAAAAAATTTTAGAATTCACATATCAATTAAATAGATTACATTATAGTTTACATTATAGATTACACGAAAATATCTCGCGTAATTTACACGTAATCTATGCGTAATCTATAGATGTAAAGTAATCTATTTTGTCTACGGCACAACCCTGCTTAAAATAGACAAATACGAGAGGAGAAGAGAGAAAAACGGCTTCAAATATTTTTGTGTATATATACAGTAGTTTCATTTCCTTAGTCTCTTAATTCTTTGAGGTAAACTTACAGTTGCTCTTTATATAAGTTGTTTTAAAACAAAATAAAAATTAAAAATCATTTTTTGTTGGACAAGGAGGAGGACAACCTCATAAAAATTTTTTTGAAGTGTATTTTTTAAAAATGAATTTTTAAAAAATTTTTTATTCATATATTTATTTAGTATTTGTATAAGAAAGAAAAACGCTTTTAATATTTTATGTGATTAGTGATTATTTTGTTTGTAAGTAGAATATACGTTTTTTTTTCAAAACAATTATCAATTCGTTTGTAGACCACCTGATGATGAAATTATATACTTTCGAAAAGTTGTAACAAAATATAAGAAACATTGTTTTTGTACATAAATATGTAAATAAAAACCCCATTTACTGTAAAAAAATTTTTTGAGACCGATAGCCAACTTTTTGTGTTTTCTGCAAAGAATATCACAATTTTGAAATCAACTATTAATATTGCGAACACATTTTAGCCAAATTATCACAAAATAAAGTACCTTATTAACGATGGCAAGATCAACACACCTGCGCAGAATCAATATACTCTATTATCTATTTCGTTATCTGTTTAATAAAAAAATATAATTGTTTCTCATTAAAAAAAATAAGATAAAACAACAATTGATTATACACCGAAATATAAGATCGGTTAGTTGAGATGGAAGGAAAGATATACATAATAAGCTAAAAGATGAATTTATTTATACAGTGACACGTTGTACTTGTATATGTATACGCTCATATATTATTTATGAAATGATCTTAAGTTGTTTGATAATACGGAATGAAGGTATGATTAATATGATGACTGTTTGTTTTTAGATTTTAAAAGAAAATGCCCACTGATTAAATTTTTGTTGGTCGTTACTGCAAGTGCAATGCAATTATTTTTGGAATGTCAATATGGGGATGCTTGAGAAACTATGCGAGCGGGACCCGGTTGAGTGGCCTCATTCAGAATAACGAAATGGTTACCTTGGATGATGTAAGGCTAGCGAGAGTGGGTAGAAAATACAGTTTGGCTGGTTTCTGAGATCACTTTAAAATGTTAGTGAAGAGAATTATTTTTTATTACTTTAAAATATAAATTTTCTCTTGGCTTACCTAAAATCAAACAAATAATCTTTTCAACGGTACAAACCGTAAAAGATCCTTAATCACCTTCACGAGGCTGCTTACAACTTTTTTATTATACTTTTATCATTGTTATAATACAAAACTGTTCGTTTCATTTTCAATTTAAAACTTACTTATTTAAAATTGCACTGTTTCGCTTTCAATTTAATACAGCTCTACAATACCTAACACGACCCAGATGAAATTATATGAAACAATCTACAAAACAACTCTACTTTAAACAACAAAAACATAATAATAATCATCAAAAAATCACACATAAGTGTGAACTACACCAATCTATTCTTTTTAATTTGTATTTTTACCTACGTTTACGTAGGTAAATAAACCTATTTAAATGACTTTATTTTCTGTTCTTATAAGATAAACTAATATTTCCTGTTGCGCGTTATTTTGCTTTTGTTATTTGTTCAGGTGTTTTATATTCTTTTAGTGGAACTATTTTCTCTGAGCATTTTCCAGAAAGAAAGTTAAATTTCCAAAAATAATTTAAAAATAGGTCTACTCACAAATTTGTGCACAAACGTGATTAAGATTTTAAGGGTTGAAAAATAAGTGCACAAGATACGTTTGTTGAAAAACATATAACTGGATCATTTTTATTTGTCTCAATATTCTAATAAAAATTTTAACAATACTTGTGCAACATGCACCAGTAACTTTTCAGGCCATCCTCTCAAATGTGATTCAAATAAAAAAAATTAAGGTTACCTAATTGAAATCGATTGGATTACTGCTTTTAAGCGCCCACCCAACATGTAATGTTTAGTTGGTAATATATAAACACTCAGTCATACATCCTCGTTTAAATCTTCGTTTATGGTTTAATTTTACAATAAAAAATATTAAAAACTAGAACTAAATAATTTATGGCATTATAAATTCTTACAACAATTATGTAATTTTATGTATAATTTATATTTATATCTTGATTGTTATAATATGGAGATGAGATGAATTAAAAATTATGATTGTTTTAAACATTAATCTTACGTTGAAAAGAAATCAGGGAAAAATATCAATTTTTCATCATAAATATGATTGATTGACAATTCAAGATATAATAGAATACTGTACTGAGATAAATTGAAGGAAAAACATTGACATTTATGTAACTGTTTTATCGTGTTTTATATATAGTTAAAATTAGTGTTAATTAATGATATAATGAACGTGATGTTTAATGATTTTATTATATGTTTAGATAAATGATATTTTCCACAAATTGTTATCGTTCGTTACTAATCAAATTAACCAAATTGTTGGTTGTAGTTTTACTCCTGGTAATCCAAAAAGTAATAAATAAAAATGGTTGTTAAATTATTGGTAAGTGTGCATATAGGGCATGGTTAGATTAATCGATTGTTCGATTAATTGATCATTTCGCAAATTGTTCGATTAATCGAACAAAAAAATTATTAATCGATTAATCTAAATTTACGAAAATGTTAAAAATTTACAAATTTATTTAACGAATTTTGTACCGAATTATGAAAAGGTTTATTGTATGAAGATGTATTCTCCTTTTCTTACGAATTACTTTTCTAGTTGCTATGGATTTAACACAAAGTACATTAATAACAAAATTTGATCCCAATGTAAACATCTTTACTTTGCCTTAAGTAATAATTTTATTATTAATCCAAACAGTAAACTATGGTTTGAAGTATATTAAACTCCATTACTTTCCATTCTGAAGGAAACAGCTTGTTTCTTATCATTTTCAATTAGTACAGTATATTTTTAAACACATAGTTTTGTAAGGTCTGAAAATTTCAATGACAGAGAGGGAGGTACAGATCCTCGGCTAACGCCTAGAGCAACAATTTCACTCTTAGGCAAAAAACACCTACTTTACGCTCTTAATACATAGATAGCTATTAAATTTTAGTTTATTCTTATGTCATTGTAAAAGTTGAACTTTTAAATATGATATACGTATTATTTATATATGTATTTGTTTAAAAAAAATTAATAAAAATATTAGAATTAGTGAAAATTTTATATAATCGATTAATCGATTAATCGGTGTTAAAATTTTCATATTAATCGTTAATCGATATTTAGTCCCAATCGATTAATCGACCATGCCCTATGTGCATATTTGCTTGCCTGATTGAAACTCTATCTAATATCATATGTCATGTTTACATGAAGATCCTCTATAGAAAACTTTCATTGAAGAATAGTGCGGTTTATTATTGCTAAGGGTCGGATTAGTTCTAATATATAACACTGTACGTCTATTCCTGCATTTCCCTGGGAATTGGGGAATTGAGAAAAAAGTGCAATAAATGAAATAAAGGAAATTTTCTAATACGAAATTTCTATTTCCCGCGGCACGGAATACTAGTTATGAAAAAATTGCTGTAATTTATTTCTCAATTCCTATTTCACGATGTGCAGGAATAGGGCTACTGATGATAATTATTTATATTAGAGGCATAGTAAAATGTGATAACATAAAACCCTGTACAGAACAGATAACTTAAATGAGTTACAGTTTGGTAATGTATTAGTTGCATTTAGTTTATGAAGTATTTCTATTCTTAAGAATGTTTTACATATGTAATATTGCATTTACATTAATTATAGTTATAAAAAAATGTGTATTAAAAAATCATTAAGCTGTTTAGCAATACTGCAGTTGGATATCGAATATTAAAATATTGTGTCAAAGACAACATAAAATTATAATTTTCAGGTAACGTATTTTATTTATTTGATTTATTTAATAGCAATGTTTTATGTTCAATTGATGACTATTTGATGTACAAATCTGTTATTATGTAATTATAATTTATAAAATGTGAACATATGTAAAAACTAGTTACCTGTAATAATTAAATTAATTTTTTGAATAAATTTATTACATCAATATTTGTTGATGTTGTGTGAAGAGCAAAATACTAAGAAATTGAAATTGTTTTAATTGGAAAGTTCTTAGATCCGTAATAAGACTGAATCTAACAAAATATGGTGTGCAATTTATGAAAATTTTTTTGCTATCCACAAAATTGTCGATCGATCTAGTTTCTAGTTTTAATTGTAGATAATGTGTCGATAGACACAAGTGAAGATGGTCATCTTTTTCTTACCGATACAAGTTTGTTATCCAATTCTAACTTGGTTAGAGTATAACAACAATAGTGATCAACTAGAGAAACAAATTGACTAAACCTAAATCTAATAAACATATGTTTATGAAAGTTTTTTGGTTTCTTATACTTCGCTAGAGTAGTGACCTATTTTAGGTTTATATAGCGAAAAATTTTTTTGGTAGTGTATCTAGTCGGCTAGCCCTGATGAGAATGATATACTTTTTTAAAGTGTAATAAAAAGTTCCTATCGGTTCGAAACTAGATCGATCGACAATTTTGTGGATAGCAAAAAAATTTTCATAAATTGCACACCATATTTTGTTAGATTCAGTCTTATTATTCATGATGGGATTATTTCCATCGGAGTGATGTAATATCACAAATAATTCATTGAATTAATCTTAGATCCGATTGTTGAAAACTTAGTTAGTTCGTAGCAAAAGTTTTTTCGCTCAACTATTCTATTATAACTTTTCAGTTAATTCTCATAATTAACATTTTCTGTGAATTTGTGTAATCTATTGGAAAATTTTGAAAATGGTTTTCACTTTTTCAATTTGTGTTACGTTTATTGGGATAGTTTTAACGTTCAAAATTCAACTTTCTTTCTAAAAGCAATTTCAATTAAACTTTAACAGAACGTATGGTAGTTGATTGCAAGCACCAGTTATGGGAGTGGAGTATTGAGTGTTCAACAAACAAATTATCCACGCTTTATCAATCACCCGAACTCAACTTCATTTTATTATTAAATAGTTATTTTTGTTAAAATTATTGGTATTTTATTTATATTTTAATTAATTTTGTCAAAATAACGATGTATAATTTTCTGTAGTTACATAGTGTGGAACTACTAATATTTCCCTGAGCACAAAGTTTGTACACTTTCAACTTTTTCAGTTTAATGTTAATTTTTACATAAAATTGAGGTTTTCATCTTTTTCATATAAATCATTTTTATTTACCATAAAGATGCAACGAAAAATTTCCTTTTATGAAAAATGAAAACTAAAAATTTCTCGTTGCCCTTAATAAGATTAAATTACTGCATAATTTGTATTATTCTTTCTTTTAATATATTGTTACATATAAATTAAAACAGAAATAAATCATAAAAAAATATTATATTTCTTAATGGTAAATTTCTAAAGAAAATTATATATCAATAAATTTCTTATAAAAATTAAATATTCAAGAAACATAATCTGTATCAAAATGTTTCTTGTAATTAATTTGTTGGATAAGTTAATGAATTTTAAATTGGCAAAAAAATTTGTATTCTAGGCGTCAATGTTAAGTAAGTATGAAATATGGTCATTATAGAAAGAAATCGATTTTCAAATATTTTGTTGGTGGTCATGTTTGGGTAATAAACGATAAAATCATTGAAATTTTATCGAAGTTGTTGAACTTGTATGTTTGTTAAATTAATGTTGGCATGTAATGGTTTATGTAGATCAGAAAATATATGAGTAATAATATATCTTACACAATTTTTTTTCATTGCAAACTTAATTTCATAAAGTTTTTGTTAAGTGGGTGTCAGATTAATTTATTGAGTTTGCGATTGTTAATTCTCACTTTCTCCATGATCACTAAAGTTTTTCTAAGCTGAAGTCTCTACTGCTAAAAAGAATATACTAATTATTTCAATGGTTGTTAACATTGTTACGGTAGTCAGGTTCCAATCAACGAATGACGACGTGGTTGCTATGCAAAATTGATTTTCATCTCTTTGCTTGACCGATAAACTCGCTCGACAAGGCTCTTCTTGATATATTTCATGTATTGACTGCACCACCTTTTGTTTAATGTCAAGCATGAAGCGGTTCGCTATATAAACGTGTAAAAAGGGTGTTTCTGGTAACCTTAAAATGCAGAACGGACCCATTCATGAATTTGGGTTGGGCCTAAGGTTAACACCCTTTCTCGGAAAAATTTGGAAATCAGAAAAAAAATAGTAAACCCGGACAAAACAACAGAATTTTACCTGGACGTGAAAAAGGACCAGACTACCGAATCGGAACGTGCACAGTCTGAGCGCCCCTGCTGCTCTTATAAGTCTAGAAACAGAGGCTGAAAGGTATATGATGGATATCATGTCTCTGCAAGAAATAAGACCGCCAATAATTGGAAAACAATATTTGGATAGTCACTCTTTATACTGTAGTGGTCATCCTTCTCGAAAAGAATTTGGAACTGTTTTTTTTTGTAGGTGCACGCATTCAAGAAACTGTGATGAAATTCATCCCGGCCCGGTCAATGAGAGGGAGACGGGTACGCGGTACATTTTTTTTTTTTTTTTTTAATAAGAAGTGTTGTGTAGTAGGAATTACAAAATGTGTCACAACAACACATAGATACCTTTTAAGACGTAGGTCCCACAACAACATGCGTTTTGAGGTATAGGTGGACGCTTTTTTTAAATCTTTGTGGATTGAAGGCACTCGAGACTATTGATTCGGGCAAAGCATTCCATGTGTACGATGTACGCACAAAGAAATCTCTTTGCATTCGATTACTATGACAGTGAGTAATCTCGACAGTTCGACCGCCCGCACAAACCGATTGACGAGTAAAACGGGGAAAAACATATGTCTGAGGCATTATGGACCTGATTTCATCCGAGCACTGCTGGTGACGATATTTATAAAAAACAACGAGATCAGCAACAGTGCGACGATGTTGCAGGGAATCAAGACCTAATGTTAAATCTCGATCACCAACAATTCGTATAGCTCGCTTTTGAACAGAGTCCAAAAGAGCCAGGATAGTAACAGATGCAGCGCCCCAAACTTGACAACAATACTCCATACAGGGACGAATATAGGACTTATAAATGTGGAGTAATTGATGCGAGGTAAAATATTTTTTACATCTATTGAGGAGGCCGAGTTTTCTTGACGCGCTCTTTGCCATGGCCATTATATGATCGTTCCAGAGTAAGTCATTGGATATTGTGACTCCCAATAAACGAATGCTTTCACATTCGTCTATTTGGTCGTCACACATATTAATTGAAATATCGTTGGGAAACTCGGTCTTTGATCTGGAAACAATCAATCGCTGTGTTTTGGTGGAATTAAAATTGACCAAATTTTTGTCACCCCAATCGGCGACTTTTTTTAGGTCCTCGTTTACATTTATGGCAGCGTCTCTCCGGACGGGATTTATTCGTTCATGCATTTTACCCTTTGAAGATAGGGGGACCAATGACTTGTGCAGTGTACTATCATCTGCAAAACTATTTATTGGGTTACTGGTGATTTGCAACAGTTCGTTGATATAAATTAAAAACAAAGTGGGAGACAAAACTGAGCCTTGGGGTACACCAGCGTTAATTAATTTGGGCTCAGAAGAAAAGCCATCTATAGATACCGAGATGTATCGGTTAGACAGAAAACTTTGAATCAACTTCACGACTGCGGGATGAAAACCGTACGCAACGAGCTTGTTGATCAAGTTGGCATGCCAAATTCGATCAAATGCTTTTGAGATGTCTAATGCGATCACGTACGTTTCACCACCTTTCTCAAGTATGCTATTCCAAATATGTGCCACATAGTTCAATAGATCGGTTGTTGATCTTTTGTTTCTAAAACCGTATTGGCTGTCAGATATCAAATGGTTGTCTTCCAAAAATTTGGATATGTGTGAATTAATATAGTGCTCGTATATTTTAGACATGACTGGGAGTAAGGCTATTGGTCTATAATTTAAAATATCACATTTCGTTCCTTTTTTTGGGACAGGCTGGACATTGGCCAACTTCCAGCAGGATGGATAAATACCAGATTTATAGGATTTATAAAATATTTTGGTGAGGGTTGGTGCAAGTTCTTTTGAAAATGTTTTTAGAATAACAGGAGGAATGTTGTCCAGACCAGAAGCTTTGTTGTTGTTTAACCCCCTTAAAAGTTTTTCGACAATTTTGGGTTTGAAATGTAATTGTTTCATATTAACTCCTGAAGACTGGATTTGTGGTATTTCTTTAGGAGTTTCTAAAACTGTTGAATTTGAAGCAAAGCGTTCCGCGAACAATGTCGCTTTCCTTGCAGGGTCAGTAATGATTGAGTCACCATCAATGATAGGAGGGATAGAAGATTTAGTACCACAATTTAAAGAATTAATGGCACTGTAAAAACTTTTGTCAGAAATTGACATACTCGAAAGTTTTGCCGCTTTCGCTCTGTCAATCTCTGCTTTTTCGTTTTCAATTATCTGGTTTGATATTTTATTAGCCTTTAAATATTGGGATCGATTAACAGAGTTCTTTTTATGAATCCAAATATTAAATAATCTACGTTTGTTTCTAAGAGCCAATTGGCTGCTTTCGAAAACAAATATTTTTGTTGGGGTTTCATTATTGAAAAGGGAACGAATTTGTTAATACCGAATTGAATGGTTTCAGTAAAGTTTTGGGCAGAAACACTTACATCGTCAGTATAAAAACAATGACGATCAAAAGGGAAACCTTGAAAAAAACTTCGGAGACCATTGGTGTCCATTTTTGAAAAGTGAAATATTTTACGGGATTTGGGAACTCTAGTTTGTAGCAAATCAGTTTTGATAACTGATGTGATTAGATAATGGTCAGAATTTCCAATACTACCCTTATCGACATCGACACTCGTAATATCTGGCATAGATGTGAGATAAAGGTCTAAGAGAAAACTTTTATCACCGCCATTACGAGGAGTGAAAGTTGGGCTTTTTACAATCTGCGTCAGGTCGTGCGATGCAGCAAATATTTCTGCCTGCCTTCCATTGTCGTCGTCGGTCATTTTGGAAAATTCCAACCACGATTTGTTGTGGACGTTGAAGTCACCGGTAACGATAACCTCACAACTTTGAAATTGTGCTCTAATTTCGTCGACAACATTAGTCAAGTCATTAAAAAAATTGGGATTATGTTTGTTTGGGGACCGGTATAGAGCTATTGTAAAAAAAGAAATTTCAGGTAGACAAACCTTTAATACTACTGTACTGTAGCCATCACCATGTACTTCATAATTTGGAAAGCGTTTATATGCAACGCTCTCATGAATGTATGCACACACACCTTGATGGAGTTTAAAAGCTGATTCAAGCCTATATTTGGGATTTAGTGTTACGTCATAGGGATAGTTTTCAGAAACTTGTGTTTCTGTAAGAAAAAGAATATGCGGTTGGTCGTGCTCGAGATGATGTTGCACAGCGTCCCGGTTGGTATTCAATCCACAAATATTTTGAATGTGTATTTTAAAAAGTTTTTTATCAAATGTGATAGTCATTTGATCAAAATATAATTTGTTTTAAAAATGGGTAACTAAACAATAAATCCTATCATATAATAAAATATGACATAGGCCAATATTTCATGATAGGATGTAAGAAATAATAAACAGGTGAAAACAAAGTTTTTTAAAAAATTTGAAAGGTTACTAAAATATTTATCCATATTGTTCCCACGAGTTTAGACGCAATAAAGGTCACCAACAGGCCTTCGTCTATACCTGTTAGAAGTCTATATACAACTGGGGGCGACAGGTGCCCAGAGGATGGTACTTTTGTGGTTTGACCCTGCAAGAGTCCTCTCTAGTGTGTACCCACCAGGGGGTGCTAATAAGGGAGCACCTTCCCGCGACTCGGGCGGCTAAGCCAAGGTCCCCGTTCCCGCTAGACATGACAACAGGTTTACGGTTTGTAATAGCAGGCTAGAGCACACTATAGCTCAGGTACCTCGGGTTCGCCAAGTCCCGTATCACGGTCTAATCAGACCAGTGATCCCTGAGGTGATTTTAACAATATTTCTCTTATTGTCGTGCATGAAACAAGCACCAACACGCGACTTCATTATGGTTCTTGGTGACTTTAATGGGCAGGGTGGAAGAGACATCTTTTATGGGAGTGTGGTGGGCCCCAACAGCCTGCATTTGTATTCGAATGATAATGGTGAGAAAACGATCGAGTTTGCATTATCAAATAATTTGAGAATTGAAAGTACTTTTTTTCCACAACGATCGATTCACAAGCAGACTTGTGTCTCACCGAATAGAAACAATCGAAATTAAATTGATCACGTGCTAGTAACACCACGTTTATTTTCTAGTGTTCTGGATGTGTGATCCTTTAGAGGTGCATACATTGGAAGTGATCACTTCTTTGTATGTGCTAAAATAATGTTCCACTTTCCAAATCCAGGCAATCCAAAATTCAATTAACGGAAACGTTTTAACATCTCATCACTGCCGAAACAGAAGAGAGATATCAAAATCATATTGGTGAAATATTGGAGAAATCAGAAACCATTAATGGAGACGTCGATAAGTCATGGTATTTGCTCAAAGATGCTGTCTTAAGCGCTGCTGAGGGAATACTTGGAAGACCACAAAACATGGATGGATCAAGCATGTCTTGACGCTATTCAATACAAAAGAGATTGCTATCTGAAATGTCTGCAAGGACGCAACGCCAGCTCCCCGAAAGAAAAATATAAACTGACAGGACAAGGCGTTACAAAGCCATGTAGATGAACGAAGAGAGAATGGGGGAAGAGAAAGTGTGACGAGATTGAAAGCTTCAAAAAGGAACATCAATCGCGTCCATATCGTGACAGCATTAATAACTTCTTTCAATAGGCTAAAACCTTAAAGAAGAGACCCCAAACTAGATCGAAAGCTATTCAAAACGAAGATGGGGAACTACAAGTAGACCTTAAAAATATTTTAGATACTTGGGCCGTGGCTAACGAAATATCGAAGTTCTTCAAAGTCGACTCCGGGTTAATACAAGGTGATGCTATCTCTCTTATTCTCTTTAATCTAGCCCTAGAATATGTGTGCCGTCAAAAGAAACTACCGACGAACAACAATATCTTGTCAATAAACTCAGTACAGATGATCGCGTACGCTGATGATGTTGTCATCCTCGACGGGAGTGAAGCTGCTATGAGTGAGACTTTCAAGTCGCATGAAAATGGTGCTAGAAAAATTGGTATTCAAATTAAATAAGATAAAACCGAACATATGAATGTTACAAGAGAAACTGAGAAGAAAGATTTGATGTGCTGCGATGAACGAATTGAGGGAGTTGAATCTTTTAAATAATTGGGATCAATGTTTGACTCAAACAACAGCATACTTACAGATATGAAGCTAGAATCGCTACAGGTAATCAAACTTTTTACTCAATTAAGCCTCTTGTTGGATCGCCGTATGTATCCACTAACACCAATCTCTCGTTATACAAGAAGTTGATTGGACCGGTGGTGATGTATGGGTCACAAACATGGACCCTTACACAAAATGACGAATCACATTTATCTGTATTTGAGCGTAAAATCCTACGCTATGTTTTTGGTCCACTTAAGACAGACGATCTAGAGTATAGAACGCGATATAATTTTAAGATCAGAGACCTTCTTGAGGGTTCAGATATTATAGATCGTATCCGTTCCAATAGGATTGCTTGATTTGGACATGTTCTACGAGCCGATTCACAGTCTGGATTGATTAAAAAAATGTACGTTAGTAACCCAGGGAATAGGCGACCGCAAGGTAGACCACGACTGCAATAGAAGACGGACGTAATAAACGACCTTAGAAAAATCGGCTGCCATGGTAATTATGTCGCTGTTCCGAATGACCGTGGTGAATATTCAAAGCTGGTTAACTTGGCAACGCTCCTACATGGAGCATGAAAAAAAACTGAACAGGTAAAGCTCTAAAAACTGATGTATAACGATCAAAGACAATTTTCATGTAAACTAGACATCTTCGCAGATCATTAAAACTGCTAAATCACGACAGCGATAAAATATTCAATTATCCTCTTTTTAAAAATCGCAACATTTTTAAGTCTTAAAAAAGATCGCTTTAATCTTACGATCTTTCTCAAGCAAATTAAATTAGAGTAAATGCATATATATCTAAAATTTTGAAACAAAAAACACAATCAAGTAATTAAACATCTATGGAATTGACTTAAATATAATAAAAAGACATTAGAACAATGCAATTATAATTTTCACTTTCCTACTGATATATGTACTGGTATACTAATAACTAATTAGTTTTGTTTTTGTTATTTTTTATTGTTTTCTGAAATGTTCATCTGTCATAATTATTTATTAACAAATGAAGCTGTAAAGCAATGATTGTTATTGTTTTAGTTGCTTATTTCTTTATTAAATTTAGAAAAATAAAAAAAATAAGTGACGAAAGCAGTACAATACAATATACGGGAAAATCTGGATTAAATATCGTTAATGTTGACATATTATAAAAAACTTCAGTTCTCGCTCGCCATCTCGCTATATTAGTTGACGACCAAGAAATTTACAGTATTACAGGAGTATTACAATTCTCACTTACGACCAAATGCTACCATTTAAACCTATCATTTCTATCATGAACGTATATTGATTTCATTGTGCAACAAGTCGATCTTATTTGAAATAAAAAACAAACGTTTTAATTAATTCAAATCATTAAATTTAAATTTTCACTTAAAAAATTTAATCTCACAAGCTTTCTGCAATTATAAAACATAATTAATGTACTTGAAACCAATAAACAATATTTTTCTTCAGCTAAGGTTAATGTCAAAATGTTGAAATAATTTTGATTTAGTTATATGAGACTAAAGATATAATTATTGTAAAATTCAATGATAATTACACTCTTGGGTATTGTATTCTGTTGATTAAATAATTTATTGTAATAATTAGGAGATAAAATTAAATTAAGTCATTTAAATAATTTTGAATATCATGGCCCATAAATTTTAATGAAATATAATTAAACATAAATTTTAACGGAAAGAAATGTTGTTGGTATGTTTATTTACAACAAAAACGGAAATGTTTAGATTTAAACGAAATGGATTTAGTTATTTGTGGTAATTGATGTTTATGTTAAAGTAATTATGAACGCAGGAATCAATTTGCTCTGGCGTGCCACAGTATCGCAATTAGTTATATGGATATTTTTTCAATAAGTGTCACAACAAAACATAAAAACCTTTTAAGACCAAGGACCGACAACAACATGCGTTCTAAGGTGTTGATGGACTCAAATTTGTTTTTTTGAAGTAAAAAATTCTTTAGGCGCGTTGTGCAATTTTGTATGAGGAAAAATTTATATATTCGAGTTATCATTTTGAAGTGGTACATTTCTTTATTGTTTTTTTTTTTAATTTTTGTTAAATACCATTAAAATTATTGTTTTTTATTCATGAATTCATAAAAATCATAAAAATTTCTTTTTACGAATTTTAAAAAATTGATCGATAATGCAGTTTTTCAAAGTTATTGCTACAGTCTTTCCGTTTTGTTCAAATTATTATCATTTCGATATTAACAAGAAAATTAATTATTTTTTTGGCAGGCAGTGCTAAAAATATTAAAATAGTGGTTTTCCCATCATTATTTTCCATAATTTCAATCCCTTGAAATAAAATAAGGAAAAAAATACTATTTGAGTATGGATTTCTCTTTGAATATGAGTTGACATCTTTACCACAAAAGATTGATTTAAACACAGGGGGCGTTGTATGGTTTTGCATGGGAAAAAACTCAAGCCATCAAGCATTCGAGTCATCATGCTAAATAAATATTGAATCTATATATGAGCAATTTCACGCAAGTTCAGCAAAATTTTGGGAAATTTTGACTTGACCCCTTTTAATTTTGATTATTTTTTGTTTATAGATAGTCTTTCATAAATAAAAAATACAAGGTCTCTTAGAACTTTTTTTTTCGAACAGGGGTCTTCACAGGGTGCCCCTCAAGTTTTTGTTATTTTGTGATGTGAGTGCATTTTGACAAGCGATTGTAGAAAAACTACTGAATCGATTTTCATAAATGATATGTCGTTGAATAGGTACTAGAACAAAGTTTTTAAAAATGTACCCTGTTAATTTTGTGAAATAATTTTTAACGGTGTAACATAAGAAAAAAACGGTGCAATTGAAGAAAAGGTGGCGCTACACCTTTTTTTTAAACTAAATTGAAGCTTATTTTATATCTAACAACTTGTGAAAGTTTAGGACTAGCATTAATTTTTGTTTTAAAGATAAAATTCGTTGTGCATATGACTGTCGGGAATCAGTTTTTTACTAAATTCACGTCCCTTCGACCACAAGAATGTATAAAATTATCCCAAGGAGTTCATAATGTGTGCGTGTGTACCATACATCAAAATATGAAACTAATGATTCAACACTCTAAGATGTCTTGGATTACTGATGCTGCTTTCCAGAATTATAAAACTATACGACTTTGTTTCATGTGGTGAATTAACGGAAGATTGTCATACTTTGAAGTGCAATGAATGTTTAGAAAAACTTCAACAACGGGAAGAAAAATTACTAAATGATTTTGACGTTAAAGGAATCCTTCAAGTCAAATATCAACAATGGAATACCACTGATCGATGCAATTTGGATACTTTAATAGAAACTGTAGAAAAATTTATGAAAAAATTTGTTTATCGTTTACAAATTTTGATACTACACAACTTTGTAGCAAAACAGCAATCTACATTTATTGAGGAAAGAAAAAAAATTAGAACCAGGGGAGTGCTTCGTTCAAGGGGATTTTTCTGAAAACTACGGCTTCATAATTCAGGATTCGGTTCAAGGTTATCATTATAATAATTCACAAGCTACTATTTATCCATTTGTCATTTATTTTAAAAGTGCCGCAAGTGAATATATACAGCACCGAAGTGTTATACTCATTTCGGATATCACAAGAGTACTACAGTCCATCTTTTCATTACAACACTTATTGAATTCATCAGAACGCATATAAATTCTAATATTAGGAAAATAATTTCTAACACCGACGGTGCACCTTCTCAATACAAAAATAAACCACCATAAAAAAGACTTTAAGGTTGATGCTGAATGGCATTTTCATGCTACCAGCCATGGAAAGGGTTCCTTGCGATGGGATTGGTGGTATACTGAAGCGTACTGCACATCGTTATAGTATGGGGAGTAGAAATATTAATGATACACCAAAAAACTTTTCGAATGGGCTTTAAAATGGGAAACTACCATGAACTTTGGATACGCCGATAAAAATGAATATCAATTAACAAAAGGAAAATTACAAAATCGATATAAATATGCGATTACTATAAGTGGAACTCAAAAATTTCATTCTTTTGTACCATTGAATACTAAGACAATAATTACAAAAATGTTTTCCAACTCAAAAGAAACTTTTGAATGTAAAATAAGTAAATAATTTTTAATAACTATATTTTCTTTAACCTACATATATAATTTGTATGGTGTTTTAAAAAGTTTATTCAATAATAAAATATTTGTAATATAATTTTAAAATACAATCTTTTACTTTATGACCATAATAACATAATACGAACATAATACTTCTCCAGTCAAAAGTTCCTAAGTAGATTTTGTTATTTATACGGTTTTTTGTTTGCAGTCGAGACTGTCAAATTATTTTTTATAAGAGTGATAAGTAATTACTAAAAGTGATAAATAAACATTTCATTTTGTTATGCCATCTAATACAAAGAACATAATTGCAGAAGTGTTTTCCTATTCAAAAGAAACTTCTGTTTGTAAGATAAGTAAATCTCTTTTAACAATTGTATTTATTTTATTTATTGTACTACATATATCATTTTTATAATATTTTTAAAAGTTCATGTAATAATAAAATATTTGATAATTAACATAAAAAAAAATCTTTTAGTTTATAACGCCATTTTTATAATTTTCCTTCAGAACAAAAAAAACTGATTCCCGACAGTCATATGCACAACGAATTTTATCTTTAAAACAAAAAATAATGCTAGTCCTAAACTTTCACAAGTTGTTAGATATAAAATAAGCTTCAATTTAGTTTTAAAAAAAAGGTGTAGCGCCATCTTTTCTTCAATTACACCGTTTTTTTCTTATGTTACACCGTTAAAAATTATTTCAAAAAATTAACAGTGTACATTTTTAAAAACTTTGTTCTAATCTTAATCCAATCTTAATCCAATCTTAGTTCAACGACATATCATTTATGAAAATCGATTCAGTAGTTTTTTTACAATCGCTCGTCAAAATGCACTCACATCACAAAATAACAAAAAATTTAAGGGCACCCTGTGAAGACCCCTGGTCGAAAAAAAAAGTTCTAAGAGACCATGTATTTTTTATTTATGAAAGACTATCTATAAACAAAAAATAATCAAAATTAAAAGAGGTCAAGTCAAAACGTTGTTGAATCTTCGTGAAATTGCTCATATATAAAATTGTAAGCATGTCTGTTTGTCCTTTATGCATTAATACACCATTATTTATCCGACCATCATGAAAATTTGGAAAGTTGTTGTGTACACTACCCCAAAGGTAACTGGCAATTTTTTTTGCAAAAATTGGACCTCAAGGCTCTTATAATTATTTTAAGGGATTTTGCCTAAATTTTGATAATTATTTAATTGGGTTTTTATTTTAATATCGGTTAGTTAGTTTATACGGTTAGTTTGCTTTGATCATTGTTTTTTTTGTTGAACATAATTTTTATGAAATTGAAAAATGAACGTATAATCTGAAACAATTACATTTGTATATAAAAATTGTATGGAATGTATTGGAATTTAACACATCATGATGTTACAAATTTTATCCTCTACACCAAATATGTTGTTGGTTTGCAAAGGCATGTAATACATGTTTCTAAAATTAAGTGAAGATAGTTGATAACATCGATTATATCGATTCAAAGCTGAAATCACCAGACGGAATTCACACAAATACTATACAAAGAAGCATAGCTTAGGTATGATTAAACATGGATGGCAATAATGATGAATAAACCAATTAAAAATGGTGGCATTTAGCCGATAGTTTTTTTGCAAATGGTAACAATGCATTTATACCAATGAATTTAATACTTAGCTTTCTTCAGGAAGATTGTAAAGTTTAAAATTGTTGATCTATATGTGTAACAACCTCGCGTACTTTAGTCCCTGCTATTGGCATATGAGTTAATTTGAGATATCGTATACCACTGGCAATAGCAATGAGGTGCCACTAGCCAAAGTAATATCTTAGGATTGCTGGCGGATGAAGTTTTTTTAATCAACGATAGCTTCCCTTAGTCTTAGTTATGGAATATTCTTTGATTTGTGTTTGGTAGTATAAATTACAATGTGTGTCACAACAACACATAAAAACCTTTTAAGAACACAACAACTAACATGCTTCCTAAGGTGTTGATAGACGCAAATTTTTTATATGATATGTTTTGATTATTTTAAATATAAAAATGTGTATAAAGTTGCTTGGAATGCTGGTAGATGTGAGAATAAAATACTGAAATTTTAATTTGCAATGCTACAATAATTGGAAGATACAAAAAAACAGCTATTTCACAGTTTTAAGTTTTCACTTCTATCGGCAGTTCCTAAGACTGCCTTCTTTTCTTTATATTTTTTTATAGAAGAGATGACTAAACAATAAATCCTATCAAATATAAAATATGACATAGGCCAATATTTCAAGATAGGATAGAAAAATAAAAATAAACAGGAAATTTGTATTAACAATTGGCAGGAACAAAACTAAAATGTAGTTGCCAATAATCCAGCTAGTGACATATGCCTTGATCGGGCGACGGACTTCCTTCCTCAATGATTAAAGTCCATGCATAAAGTTATATAAAGTCTCAAATCTTCGAGTAAGCAATAACGTGACATCTTCACAAAATACTCCATCGCCTCAACGGCGTAATCGATAGCGTGTCTGCCTAAGGATTCGAGCCGGGCACTGACGAGGGTAGGTTCGAATCCGATCCGAAACACGAAAAATCTGAATTGGAGTTTTTTTCTGAAAAACTTCAAACCATACCTTTGAATTGAAAAAATTCCAATTACTTCTTTACTTACTTGAGTTTAATTGATCTCAAAAATCTAAAATAAAATTTAAATTCCCTTAATGTAGTCTAATGTTAATACATATAGAACTACAAATTGACCAAGTGTCAGCCATTGATTTCACATTGATTGGAAACAATCAATAATGACTATACAAACGTGACTTAGGATGTTAATTAGAATAGAAATGTTCCCCATTCTATGAATTCACACAAAGTATTGTCTAGAAATTTAATGCAAAAATCCCATATAATGTAAAAACATTTTTCCATAATATGGAGTCTAATGACAGTGGAAAAATTCAACTTAAGTAAAATAAATAAGTGATGAAGAAGTTTCAACTTTGAAATTGTCATCGCCTCAACGGCGTAATCGATAGCGTGTCTGCCTAAGGATTCGAGCCGGGCACTGACGAGGGTAGGTTCGAATCCGATCCGAAACACGAAAAATCTGAATTGGAGTTTTTTTCTGAAAAACTTCAAACCATACCTTTGAATTGAAAAAATTCCAATTACTTCTTTACTTACTTGAGTTTAATTGATCTCAAAAATCTAAAATACTCCATAGCTAAGATTGAGGATGCTACCGTTGACTGAATAGAGTTCATTCACCAATAACCCTAAGATATCGCCATGGCTAGTGATATTTCACTGCTATTGCCAGTGCTATGTGATATCTCACGTCAGCTTGTATGTCAATAGCAGAGAATGGAGTACGCGGAGTTGTCACATCTGTAGATCATAAATAAAAAAATTACAAATAAAAAAAAAATTAATCCCTCCATGCGGGAATACAGAACGTTTGCAAAGGAATACTTAGTTTTTAATGAAATAATGCAGCTACCCGGTGATTTGTAACAATGTTGAAATTTGTAATAATATCAAAGTTGACAGCATTGATTGAACGTTAATGAAAACATTGTAGAAGCAGATTATGTTAAAAGTGGAGAATACATGAGGTCGTTTGGTTGGTCGTTTTGAAATTTCCTTCTTCTCAATGAATGTAGAACAAAATGACGTCCAAATTCTTCTCCTGCTTATATTTTCATTACTTTTAAATTGAGACTGGGAAATGTAACATGTTTATTTAGTTTACATTAATTTATTTGTTTGGTCGAATTCGAATTATTGGTTATTATTTATAAGGGTGACCAGTCCAAAGATGTGCTCTGGCTACCTTAGGAAATGATTCATCGTTCAGAACACGTAAAGTACGAAACAAATAAAAACAATAATGTTTTAAAATTAATCAATAAAAAATCATATAAATCTAGATGCTCAGGCTCATCATGTTGAGTCTGGGTAGTTAACATATAAATCCTCACTTTTATTACATTTTCATAAACAAACAATTATCATTATGTAAATTAATTCTTCTGTCATTATCATTATCCAGCAGAATTGATTTTTGTATTGTGCAATCATATAGTAATGACACATAAGAAAAATATGTAGGAAGAAGAAACAAATTGTTACATGTTCACATTGTTTCTATTTGCCGACATTAAAATTATTGTTTTACTTAATCCAATCAATGCTTTTTATGTTAATACAGAATTAAAAAAAGCACGGCTACAAACTTTGCATTTCTATATTAATTTGTCATATAGATTTGTATTGTTGATTATTCTTTATGCTAATTTAATTTTTTTATTTCTTTTAACAATTTGTTAAAGGAAGTGTTGGTACGATGGATGGATTATGTAAAAAATAATATTGTTATTAATTGTTGTTTGTCTTTGGTTATTGTTTAAAATGATTTGGTCAGAATATGACAAGTCACTTCAGCCAAATATATATTTTTTTACATTATATATGTAGTTCATATCGCACAATTTGTATAGTAGCTTTTCATCAGAGTTGAGATGCATAATACTTCATACAGAGTGACGATGATATAAAATTATATATTAAAAACAAGCGACTGAGTTTTCTAGATGCGTTTGCATTGAGTAAGTCTTTGGAAAACTGAGGACCGATAACCGAATGCATTCACCATTATTTATTTGTTCTTCACACAATGTGTATTGATTAAGGGAGTTAAAACTTCTAAGATTTCGATCACGTCATTGGTCATCTCACTGCTATTTTCAGAGGAATGAGATATCCCACGTTAACTTATACGTCAAGGATTGTTTAATTCAAACATCAAATTACAGTGGCTGGCGGTTTGCCTAACCATGGCTTAATTTCTTATTCAAAATTAACTTTATCAGTAGACTGAAAGACTACAGATATCTAATACTTAATTATAGATTAAAAAATCAAATCGCTCTTTTCACTTTTTAATAAATAATTCCTTAATGTTGAAATAGAAATAAAAAAAAATGTTTTGTCACATAAAAACTATTTACAAAACACAACATAAATGATTAAAGTAAACAATTAAACATACATACACAACCTGCATACTCTACGTGTTTGAAGCATTTCTTTTAATTAAGATTTACATAATCTTATTATACTATGTACGTTAGTTTTCTTCTTTTTGGTTGAAATTTTGATTGAAGGAAATATCCAAAAGTTTTTGTTTACATTTTCAATGATAGTAAAATAAAATATACAAAAGCACTTAAGAATTTATCGAGGTCAGATAAGTTTTTAAGATTGGTAAAGGTAAGTAGGTTACAGGAAAAACTCTGGTCGTTTCATTTCTTTCTTTGTTTACTTCCGAGCAACTGTTAAAGAAAGGCTAAATATTAAGTAATCTGTTATATTGGGACGTATGATTATCTTGTAAAAATAGCTGTACACTGACAACCCTTGAATGTTGAACAGTCCAAAAACACATTATTACATCTATAATGTGTGCGTTAGTGGTCATCCTTCTCAAAGAAAATTTAGTATTGATTTTTTATCGCTTATAAATTATAATGCAATAAAAAAACATAACGTTTTTAAATTTATTATCTCCTAAAGGAAGATGAGTTAAATAATCTAATTTAAATGTTCCTTATCCATTTATATCAAGGATACTCTTAACAAATTAGTTTTTAGTTGAAGTACTTTTATTTTGGTATATCGATTTTTTTGAAGATTTTATATCCCATTTAACCTGTACGCTGAAATGATAAGAAAGATATAAAGGTTTTGGTTAGATTTCTCAAGATATTTGAAATTTCAAAAAACATTGACACTCAAGAGTCAAGACATTTCAAGACAAGAAGAATTATAAATTCATTTCAATTACAACCACATACAGTATTATTCTGCAACGAGTGGAAATGATATTAAATTTACAAATTCTGCAGCGCAACCTAATGATATTGGGCTGGACGATCCTCTGAGACGGGGACTCAGTGGTGCGGGTACCAGGTGGTACCTAAAGTTCCTCGCGGAGGAGATGTCTCCAGAGGACTCTAAAAGGAAGGCTCTGGAACGGAAAGGTAAGACCCCAACCGTCGTAGCTGAGAATGTGAAGCGTGTCAGAGAAGCTTACCGCAGGCAAAAGCAGCAAAGAAGCCTAAAATAGTCACCCGTCAGGACAGAGAGCAAGATTATCTCAGACCAGGCACCAGCTACGCTGGTGTAATTAAGACGATTAAGGTGGCTATCCTGGATGAAGGTTATCCCCAGAAGACAATTAGCGCGGAGGAGCTGGGGTTAATCGAGGCAGGGCTAGTGAACCAACTAGCAATAGGATGTGCTGATCACAGGATCGGGTTTGAGGGGATTCATTTCAAACCTGTTTAAGTGATGGTAGAGTGAGAGTTGATAAACATTCACTTGTGACGAAATTGGGAGATAATATTCCGATTCCTCACAATATTACCGTCTTTCTCCCAAGGAGTGCTGGGCATACTAGAGAGAAATTTCTCGCACTGCTGGAAGGGCAAAACGCCGGCTTGTTCATTAAGGATTGGAAGCTGTCGGGCCATCGGGTTGAGGACACAGGCCAGCTCCTGACTGCCCTGATCGACAACAGGACAAATACAGCCTTATCGGAGGTAGGGAATACCCTTAACTATCGATTTGGCAAAGTCTTTGTCCACGGACCAAGAAGGGTGGTTGCGGAAAGAAAAAGCGAAGGGTGGCATCTCGGGAGTAGTACTTCAGATACTATCACCGACAAGGGGGCAGCCGCAACCTTAACGACACCCAGTGAGGTGGTAAATATGGTTGTCGAAGAGGTGGAGGATGCTGCTGCAGAGGATTGTAGCAGTATCGAGGATGTGAGGACCGAGGAGGAGGAGAGGTTGTTGGTGGATGAAGGGGCAGATACGACCCTCTCTGACAACATCTAATGGAGGCGGTAGGAAGATTGTGCGTAGCCCAAGTGAATGTCCACCACGCCATAGCAGCGTCAGCTGTGGTGGCCAGGACATTCACTAAGAAGCAGATCATAGAATGATTCTTTTTGAACCGTATAGAACCCAGGAACACTATGTGGGATCAATTTGAGGAGAACCTTAAAGAAGGTCTACAGCTAGTAACTGCTAGAGGGACAATAAAACACTACACCGTACTGGAACAAGCTGTAGTGGAGGCAAACCTAGCAATCAACAAGGCGTTTGAAATCAGCTGCCCAATTACTAAGGTAAAAGAGCAGAGGGAAGCGTTTTGGAGAAGCCAGGAGTTGTCAAAATTAAGAACAAAAGCACGGAGACTTTTCAATAGAGCAAAGCAATCTGGAAACTGGGAAGAGTATACCAGGGTGCTTACCACCTGCAATAAAAAAAACAGGAGGGCAAAGAGTGGGCAGTTTCAGAACCTTTTCTGATAATATCTCGACAGCGCCTGTAGCAGCTGGGCTGCATAAGGCTTTGGCAAAGGACTGTGTCGAGATTAAAACTTCGTTGAAAATGCCGGATTGTATGCATATGGAGGATGAGCAGCAGAGAGCTGCTCTTCTTCTAGAAATACACTTGCCGGGAAGCATAAGCGCGTGTACAGAAGACACGGGTAAGCAGCATTCTAAAAGACCAAGCCCAGAGGACTGGAGGTTGGCTGCCTCACATTTTACGGAGGAGCGTATTAAATGGGCCATAGGCACTTTACCTGCGCTGTTACCGCACCTCCTGGGCATATTCAGGAGTAGTCTGGCGCTTGTGCATATTCCAGACCCATGGAGAACGGCAAAAGTGATATTTACTCCGAGAGTAGGTTAGAAAGATGTCAGTCAAAGTCTCATAGACCCATTAGTTTAACATCCTTCATGTTAAAAACGATGGAAAAGGTGATCGACAACTACATACGAACCAAAACCTTAGTGAGATCACCTTTGCAAAATAGTCAATTCAACACGCATACAGAACAGGCAGATCAACGGAAACCACGCTATTCACATTGAGGAAAGAATCAGGAGAGGCGGTGGACAACAAAGAAGTTGCGGTCTGTGCCTTTTTGGACAATGAAGGAGCATTTGATAACACCTCACATGGAGCGGTCAACAAGGCTCTAAGTGAGAAAAAGGTTAACAACACCACTATTTACTCGATGTGTGAGATGCTGAGAACAAGATTAGCAGAAACCAAGGCTGGGAATTGCAAAATCAGCCTTGGCACCACTAAGGGCTGTCCGCAAGGGAAAGTCTTATCACTCCTCATGTGGACTCTAGTGGTGAATGAAATCCTAACTATGTTGAGTAACCAGGGCATTAAATGTCTTGGGTACGTGGGTGACATTGTCATTATCGCCAGAGGGAAGTTCGAAGAAACACTTTGTGATATAGTACAAATCTGGTAGAGACTTGGTGCACATCTGTGTGACTAAAACTCAATCTGAGTAAAAACCACGATGGTCCCATTCACCAAAAAAAAACTCAACACGAAACCCATCATAATGAGGGGCTCCATAATTGAATCTGCATAGGAGACTTAATATGTAGCAGTAATTCTTGATAGCAAACTCCTGTGGAGAAGCCACATGAAAGCAGTGGTAAATAAAGCCGTAAGAGCTCTAATGGTATGCAAAACCTTTCTGGTAAAACATGGGAGGTGCAGCCCAGGTATTCCAAGGAGGATGCATACCATGATAGTGAGACCAGACATCACTTACGGAGCAGTTGCATGGAGCAAAAGAGCCCAGCCGAATGCTGGGAAAATCTGCATAACGGGGACAATGAGGACATATCCTACCGCGTCAATGGATTTGCTTTTAGGACTGGTTCCGCTCCACCTGCAGATTAAGAGCGTAGCTAGGGAAACCATACTGAGGCTTAGCAAGGAGAGTATGGGCAAGGGAAAGATCATAAAGTCTAAATATCGGGATAGTCTTTCAAGGAATAATCCCTTGCTTGAGTTTTCTAAAGATGGAATGATTAAGCAGTACAACTTCGATAAGAACCATACATTGCAGTTGTGCAAAAAAAGCGGAGTGGAGTGATGAATGCACTACATACCATCTGTGTAACGATGTTATCAAATGGTACGCGAATAGGTAAAAAACTGGGATAGGGGTAGGCGCTGGCGTATTTCGACCGAAAACCAAATACTTTGAGCCCATGGGCACCTACCCTAGCGTCTTCCAGGCTGAGATATGTGCAATCGATAGATGCGCAAACTTTTGCTTAAGAAGGAATTATAAGAATAAAAGAATTGCCATCGTATCAGACAGCCAAGCAGCAATCAATGTGTGAGCAAGCTAACTAAGCTTGATAATAGTAACAAAGTAACGTTTTACTAGATACCTGGTCATGCGGGTATCGCAGGTAATGAAGAAGCCAAAAAATTAGCAAGACGAGGTGATTTAACATCGTTTGTTGGCCCGTAGCCCTTTGGTGGACTGGGGACTAAAGCCATCCACGAAAGGATGAGGGCAGCAATTATTACGGATTGGTCCAAAACCTAGAATAACACCGAGGGTCTAAGGCAATCCAAGAAGTCGATTGGATTGTTCAATTAAAAGAGAGCATTAATGTGCTGTAGGTTAAATAGGAATAACCTAAGAATACCGACAGGGGTTCCTACAGGACACTACATCGCCTACACGACATCGCCTTGATCTACACGAGAAGGTTTCATCTGGGGGTACTTGACGGGCATGAGGGGAACTTGACGGGCATGACCTGCATAAACTTAATCCTCTCCGTATCCTGAAGTTCCTGAAGGAAGCTGGACTGGAGGAGGTGCTCCCACTGGGTAGTCACAAGAGAGTAGTAGGGTGGGGTACAATAGATCATTTTGGTCGCAGTACAAAATGTAACCACCAAATTTTAATCTAATCTAATGTAACCTAATGATAAGAAATTAAAAATTATAAACAGTTTACAAAATATTCTTTGATTCACAACATAAAAAAAATATTTAAACTTTCCTGAATTTACAAAACTCAAGATCAAAATAGCTTACAGAAACAGAAAGTGAGATTAATTTAAAATATATTATGATTTCTTAAGATTATACAAAAGAAACGTAAGAATTCACAATCTTAAGTCTAGATCTACAAACATGCATATACAACACACAACAATTACAGAACTAACAAATATATATTTTTGAGTTCGTAAAGAGTTTTGACTTAAAAGCAAATCAATCATCGTAGCATCAAATGATCATACTCGTAAATTTTGCAATCAAAGTTAATTGAAATATCTTAATATAAAAGTAATTAGATCAAGGACGCGTTTATGTAGTTTTAACTATTTCTTTTAATTGAAATATGATTCGATGAGATATGAATGCATTTGTGTTGTTGTTTCAATAGATTAATTAAACTAAATAATTACTTCGGTCTGAAAGACCTAAGTATTTTTTACTATTCAATTCAGAATACTTATGTTGATTCTCAATACGATTATAATTTATATTTAATTTAAAGAATTTATAAACTATCGTCTAGTTGAAGATGATTGATTATTTTTTAAATGCATGAATAATTCTAACGAGCAGTAAAAATTATTTTTGAAATCACAAATTATTTTTGTTTGTAAATTTGTGAAACTATTAATGAATTTTATTGGAAATTGCAGCAAACGGTAACCCATATGATGAAGCTATGATTCTCATAACCTTCGATTAGTTATTACCAACGAAACCAACTTGAGACACAGAAACAAATTTTTTCAATAGAACTTAATATTCCCTGTGGTAAGTATAGAAGAAACTAATATTTGAGTTTTGTTTGTTGAAATTATAGTTGGTAAAGTACTTTAAGTTTATAATTTAGAAGTTATCAAAAATATCACTTACGATTTCAATTGTTAATAACTACATAGGCATAACATAAAGTAGTGAATTACACTGCTTACTCTATCTCTCGAAAACGGGAAAAAGGTCGTACTGATGGTGATGTCTATCTTTTCTAGAATTTTATTGAATTTATTTCGACTAAAACAACTTCTTGCTTATCCTGACTGAAGCTAAAGAGATATATGTGCACATATAGCAATCTACCATGACGTTTTAGCTCAAAAACTTAATTAAAAAAATATGAAGGGGATAAAATCTCAAGGCTCTGAGATATCAAGACTTCGGTCTGGGTTAAGGATTTTGATATAGTTTTCGGCAAAATACTTTTATGAGGACATTGTTTTTAGTTTTGGACAGCGATGTATATCAAACCTAAAACTCTTTGTAAAAGTACAAGTATTTTTATCTCTGTTTAGAAATTTATTACACAACTAACACGAAACATCTATACATAGCCGGAAAATTATAACAGATCATAAATTAACATAATTTAGTAAAAAAATGATACAATCAGCAAACTACTCAAAAACCTCTCCATTTAGTGTTTCGAGAAAATATTACAAAATCCAAATTCATATTTCTTTCAAAATTATAAAAATATTGTAAAAATTAAATAAAATCAAAAATTCAAAATTCTAAAGATATTTCAAAAATTATTCCAAAATCAAAAATTGAAACTTTTATCAAAATTCCAAAATTATTCCAAAAATTAGAATAAAATCAAATTTTTAAACTTTTTCTAAATTCTATCAATATTCCAAAAATTCTTACAAATTCAAACTTTTTCCAAAATTCTAAAAATATTGCAAAAATTATAACAATATTAAAAATTGAAACTTTTTTCAAAATTCCAAAAATCATAATAAAATCAAAAATTTAAAATTTTTCAAAATTCCAAAATATTCCAAAAATTCTTACAAAATTCTTACTTGCATATATGTAAATAATAAATAAATAAATATATAAATAAAATCAAAATTACAAACTTTTTTCAAAATTCCAAAAATATTTCAAAAACTATAACAAATTCAAAAATTTCCATGTCCAATTTTATGTCCAATTATATTTACGTCACACAAACAACTAAATTATTTTTTCCAAAAAATTGGCTAAAAAATAAATGAAATAATTTTGTTGACACGCTTAACAATATTTTTTGACAAACTTATAATGCAATAAAATTCTCAATAATAATAATTTCATGTTCAATTACATTTCATGTCATACCAATAATTAATTTTATTTTTTTCTAAAAAATTGGGTAAAATAATAAGCAAAAATCTTTCTTTTGACACACTTGACGACGTTTTTTGACAAACTTCTAATGGAATAATCTAGTTTTTGATTTCATATACCAATCCCGACCATCAAGATTTCTCCACATTTTTTGTTCCTCCTACTCATTATCACTTAAAATGAACGTTTTTTAAGCAAAAAAAATGAAAATTTGCTATTTTTGACACACTTAATGATTTTTTTTGACTCACTTTTGGCTCATGAATGCAATACTTATGTCTTTCAGACCGAAGTAATATCGTTTCTAATGCATTACAATAGAAAGTTATTCATCCGTTCTGGTAACTATTTAAAACATCCATCAACCGATGATAGCAATTAAATTTGAAATTTCCAAATTTTTCTTTCTTACATCTCTACATCATAATTAGTTCTATAATTAATTTAAGTAATGGTCAGTCAAAAGTTATAACGAAATATTAATTCAAAAACAAAGAATTTTAAAATAAAATTGATAAAATTAATTACCATTATAGCTGAACCGCAACAGAACAAAATACATATTAATTCTACTATTTCAATAAAATATTTCCACTATTGCATCTTTTTTAGAAAATCAAACAGTTTTGTAATTGTTGTTGTTGCTGAAGTAGATGATTTCCTTAAATATTTATTTTTTATCAAGAGATCTACAATTATTAAATAATATAGAAAAAAACATTCTAATATGAAGTTGTGTTTTATATTTTGTCTGAAGTGGCACAACTCACTCAAAAAGTAGCTTGTTTTGATGTTTGGTATTGACAAAATATTTCCCGAACCTTTCATCAATAAAATCCTTATATGAGCCGTGTTCGATTTGACTGAAGCAACTGATACATCTGAAAAATTGAATGCAATTGTTGTTGTTTTTCAGTTGTTTCAGTCAAATCGAACGCACCTATGATGGGAATTGACAATAACAATTATTACAAGTTCTTAAAACGACATAACATATATATCGTTCACATATTAATTGTTAGTTTAACGTTTATTTACATTTTCTTTCGATTGAGATATGACTTATAAGAAATACAAAGATATTGCAAAGATTAAAAATGTTTTTGCTGTAAAATTACAATACTGTTGTTGTCATGTTGTATGTAAATCTAAATGATTTTTTTTATAAAATTATATGCAAACAATTATGAAAGGATTACTGATTTAGAAGTTGATGAAGATGATCAATTTACAGATTTAAGATTACGACTTGAAATTTATTTGCAATAAAGCTTTTACGTAACCTTAAAATAGAGATGTGAATAATTGCTTGATTGTTTATTGAAAGTAGCACTAATCGTAATGCTATCTGGCTAAAAATTAATTAGTGGTAGTTTTTGATAACAGATAACTTGCTAGAAAGTATGTTTTATGAGAAACAGCGTAAAAGATTGGTTGTTGTTCACAACGTATCCAAATTCGTATAAACTCAAATCTGAGACAAAACATGCACCGTGCTGAAGTTTGAGCTTAATTGAACAACCGGTCCAGGTACGGTAGCATGAGTAGTGGATATTCTTCTCGAGCAGAAATTTGTCAGGGCTCAAGTAAGGTCCTGATCAGGTTTGCCTTAGTCCGGATCAGGTATTGGTAGGGCAGCCTGATTGGGCCCTGATCATAAGTGTAACGTTTTTGCCCTATCAGGTCCTGATTTGGATTACCGGATCAGACCCTGATATTGGGATAATTGGTTTAGGCCCTGATTGGGATATCCGGACCAGACCATGATATATATTTATATATTTTATACATAAATTAATCAAATTAAAATAAAAAAAAGTAAAATGGAAAAAATTAAAACATACATGCCACCTTAATCACTATTATTATAGTCCTTCAGCCGAGAAGCAATAACTAAAACAAACATGAAACGATTTTAACTATATTATATACTTCTAAAATGGATAATACTCTTGGTAATTTTAACCAAATGAAATTTCAGCTAAGGGTCAAATACGAAAAACCTGATCAGGGCCGGATATATTCAAATAAGGTTAACCCTAAATGGGTATTCTACATCAGGCCCGAAACAGGCTCACATCAGATTGCCCTAATAGGGATTGCCCTTGTACGATCGTCGGATTACGCCCTGACTGTATTCAGGTTTTCCCTAACTAATTTCTGCTCGGGTCCTTTCGTATGGGGAAAATTGCGGTTGTTGAAGTTTTATCGATTTATGAGCAGTTTTATGTAGTATAGTAAAACTTCGCTTAACGAGCACCTCTCATGACGAGTTATTCTCATAACGAGCAAAATAATTGTTGTAAAAAAATGTCTCACTTAACGAGCAAAATTTCGCACAATGAGGAGAAAAGGCAGGGATTTAAAAATAATATATGGAGGGGCTGAAATCTTAAGCTCTGAGATATCAAGACTTCGGTTTTGGTTAAGGATTTTAATATAGTTTTCGGTATAAAATTTTTATGGGGACATTGTTTTTGGTTTTGGGCAGCAATGTATACCAAACATTAATCTTTGTTAAAGTACAGGTATTTTTTTATCGCTGTTTAGAAGTTTATTTGGTTTATTGGGTAGCGAAATCCGAAATTCGACGTCCACGCCGTGCTGCCTGGGTAATGCTGACAGAATTAGGTTGGTGTATTGGAGACAAGCAGATTAAAAACCGCTTAGTCAATGACGCTACATCACGGCGAATTGGCGCTCTACAACCAATGCGACTCAAGCGTCTGTTCTCCATGTCAGGGGCGGCTTGGAGCGGGCGTCTGTCTTGAATCAAGCGGCTCGTTATATAAACGTGTAAAAAAGGTTGTTTTTGGTGACCTTAATATGCAGAACGGACCCATTCACGACAACTTGGGTTGGGCCTAAGGTTAACACCCTAACCCCGGAAAAAAACTAATATGTTAAATTTGGTTATCAGAAAGAGAAAAACAGACCCGGACACCAAAACAGAATTTTACCTGGACGTGAAAAAGGACCAGACTACCGAATCGGAACGTGGAACGTGCGCAGCCTGAGCGCTCCTGATGCTCTTTTAAGTCTAGAAACAGAGGCTGAGAGGTATAGGATGGATATTATTGCTCTACAAGAAATTAGACAGCCGATTATTGGAAAACAAGATTTGGATAGTCACTCTCTATACTGTAGTGGTCATCCTTCTCGAAGAGAATTTGGAACTGGCTTTCTTGTTGGTGCACGCATACAAGAAGCCGTGATGAAATTCATCCCGGTCAGTGAGAGGATCTGCTACCTACGTGTACGCGGTACATATAACAATATTTCTCTTATTGCCGTGCATGCACCTACTGAAGCTAAGACCGTCGACGAGAAGGATAATTTCTACATAGCACTGTAAGAGGTTATGAAACAAACACCAACACGCGACTTCATTATGGTTCTTGGTGACTTTAATGGACAGGTTGGAAGAGATATCTCTTATGGAAATGTTGTGGGTCCAACAGCTTGCATTTGAATTCGAATGATAATGGTGAGAGAATGACTGAGTTTGCATTATCAAATAATTTGAGAATTGCCAGTACGTTCTTTCCGCATCGATCGATTCTTAAGCAGACTTGGGTCTCACCGAATGGAAATACTCGAAATCAAATTGATCACGTTCTAGTAACAACACGTTTCTTTTCGAGCGTTCTGGATGTGTGATCCTTTAGAGGTGCAT